>CM064515.1:20763759-21158840 GCA_032716605.1 Paralithodes platypus | reverse complement strand
TAACATCCAACTCTAATACTCTTAAGGTGTTTTATGTAAATGCTCGTAGCATACGCAATACATTTTCAGATCTAGAGGAAATCGTGTTTACAGAACATTATAATACAATCGGCATTACAGAATCTTGGTTAAATACGGAAGACAGATACTTTTTAGCCGAATATACGCTTCCTGGTTATACAATGTTTGAGAAAAGTCGGATCAATAGAAATGGAGGTGGAGTTCGGTTTTTTTATAAAGGAAAGTCTTAATCCCGTCTTAATGTCAAAACCTCAAATTGCGAATATAGACATATCTTACGTACTATTAAATAATAAACGAGGAACTAAAATAACACTAGCTTTATTATACAGACCCCCAGGTCAATCAGTGCAAACTGACAGTGAAATTTATGAACAAATTGCAGAAATAACTAACATAGAAGATACCGTAATTCTTGGCGATTTCAACTTACCCGTGACTAAATGGGGCGATATTCTTACTTCACACTCTGGACACGACCTCTATGCTAACTTGCAAGAGAGTTCACCTTTTCAATTTGTACAATCTCCGACCCGTGGTAATAATGTGCTTGACCTTGTACTCGCAACAAAAGAAGAATTAATAGAGAATTTGAATGTTGGTGATGAATTCAGTAACAGGGACCATCGTATGATAACTTTCACTTTAAAGTTTACTAGTAACAAATCAAATAGCAGCATTGAGAAAGTCCCTAATTTCAAGAAAGCAAATTTTCATAAACTTAAATCAAAGCTTAATGAAACTGACTGGAGCTTTCTGACTAACAATAACAACATAAATACATCTTGGGAGTGTTTCACAACCACTTACCTTAAGGCAGTGCAAGACTGCATACCATAGAAAATACGGCATCCAGGCCATAATGATAAGACCAAATGGTGGAATAAAGATATTTCAGACTGTCTGCTTGCTAAAAAATGTGCTAATGATAGATTAAAATCCTCACAAAATGACGAAGAACGGGTGAAATTTATAGAGCTACGACGCAAAGCCAAAAAGTTAATTAAGCAAAGTAAAAAGACCCTAGAGTTACATGTTGCGAATCAAAGTAAAACAAACCCGAAAGAATTCTATAGTTATATCAGAAAGAAAAAAGTAGTTACTTCAACTGTTGGACCGTTAGTCGATGAAAATGGAGAATACACCAAAGACGAAGTACAAATGAGTAATGCCCTCAATACCTTCTTTGCATCAGTTTTTACAACCGAAGACCTCAGTGATATCCCTACACCATCGCCGATTCAGATTGATAAGTCAGATGTTCTAAGCAATATCACCGTTACAGAGAGAGAAGTATTGAATTGTTTAGATAAACTCAAGGTAAATAAAACGCCTGGACCTGATACAATCTCGCCTAGAGTTCTAAAGGAAGCTAAGGATGAGCATTCCAAACCACTGACATTGTTATTCAATGAATCCTTGCAGTCTGGGACTATGCCTGATCAGTGGAAGATTGCCAACGTAACGCCGATATTCAAAAAAGGCAGCAAATCCCTACCCAGTAACTATCGTCCAATTAGCTTAACCTCAATTGTATGTAAAATGCTAGAAACGGTCATAAGAGACAGACTCGTAAATCACTTAGAGGAAAATAACTTACTTAACACCTTAAGAGCGGCCTATGCGGTTTATTTATATGTACCGCCCAGCGGGGTGTTTTTAGCCAAAATAGGGCTGTTTACGTGATCATTTTCATGCCAAAATAAGACCCAGAACGTAAAACAAGTATCTATCCCTGAAAGGGCATAAACAGAGCTTTCGAATGACACCATAACGATCCTTTTATGATGGCTAGTTTTCTTGCAATAACCGTGCAACGCGAGCGCAAAAAGCATGTAATTAGGCACTTTCCCCATACAATTCCTTATATAGCGAGTGAGAGAGGTAGGAGGGAGGTGAGATTCGTGTCAGTAGGTTCGCCGCGGTGGTCTGGAGCAGTCATACGCTCGCTACTCTCCTGCCACCACTTGTCTCTCTCTCTCAGCAACATTACGTGCTGAAATTGCCACTCGAGTTATGTCGAGCGCCGCCACATAGTCCAGCTTTATTTAACTCGACTTATGTGGTGAGCCGCTAATTAAGGGTTAAAGATAGTCAACACGGCTTTCGTAAAAAACGTTCCTGTTTAACAAACCTCTTAGACTTCTTCCACGATATCCTCAACCTCTACGATGAGAGTAAAGCTGTAGATATTATATACCTTGATTTTCAAAAGGCCTTTGACAAAGTTCCCCACAAACGTTTACTGCTAAAACTAAAAGCGCATGGAATACAAGACAGTGTGTTGAAATGGATAAAAAATTGGCTCAGCGACAGAAAGCAAGGAGTAGTCATAAACGGTAAGGCATCTAAATGGACCAATGTAAGTAGAGGGGTACCCCAGGGATCGGTACTAGGACCAATTATCTTTCTAATTTACAATCAACGACATAGATGAGGGTCTCACCTGTACAATCTCAAAATTTGCTGACAAAAATTGCAAATAGCGTACTCTCAAAAGAACAAGTTGACGATATGCAACACAATCTAGATAAAGTGTCATGTTGGGCCCAAATTTGGCAAATGAGTGTCAATGCGGATAAATGTAAAGTACTACATATCGGATACCTAAATGAGAAAGCAAACTATTCGATGAATGGCGCTCAGCTTAAGAATGTAAACAGAGAAACCGATCTGGGAGTAACAATATCGAGTAACCTAAAACCGAGTCAACAATGTTCAGAAGTTGTTAAGAAGGCAAACAAAATAATTGGCTTTATAGGCAGGTCATTTGAGCATAAATCCAAAGAATTTATCCTAACCCTTTACAATTCCTTAGTCCGCCCTTTTCTGGAATACTGCGTTCAATCCTGGTGCCCTTATTACCAAAAGATATAAACAAGCTAGAACGAGTTCAACGTAGAGTTACCAAAATGATACCTAGCTTAAAGAACAAACCATACGAAGAGCGTCTTAGAGAATTAAATCTATTTCCTTTAACCCAGCACAGATTAAGAGGTGACTTAATTCAAGTGTTCAAAATCATCAAAGGCATCGACAATATGAACTGTAGTAAGTACTTCACTATCGACCAATCTAATTACACGCGGGGAAACGGTTGCAAAATTATTGGTAAATCTTTTAACTCACACAAATCTAAGAATTTCTTCTTCAATCGAGTTGTCAACTTGTGGAATGGGCTTCCCCGAGACGTTATAGACTGCAGCACCGTTGATTCATTTAAACTCCGCTTAGACAAATATCTCGCATCAAACCCGCGGCTGACTGCGTTTGTAAATGAATAACTTTATTTTATCCCCCCCTCAGTTACTAACCCGTCTGTCCCCTACTAACTTCCTAATCCTGCCACGGACATTAGTTCCAGGGCAGTAGTTCCCTTTCCAATGTTCCCTTACCCACTCTAAACCACTGTTTGGACACTTGATCCTCAGTGTTTTGGAGGACAAGCAGCCTAGAAGGGTCACTAGACCTGTTGTTGCTTGATTTCCTGTGTACTCCTTTGTACTCTCTGTAATCTGTAGCGCTTGGGCTCGGTGTAATAATGCGGTGGCTGTGTTGTCTTAGGTTGAGCAGATATGTCATTGTCTGTCTGTCTGTCTGTCATGTTCTCTGCCTCTCTCTGTCTCTCTCTCTCTCTCTCTCTCTCTCTCTTTCTCTCTGTAATCTGTAGAGCTTGGCTCGGTATAATAATGTGGTGGCTGTGTTGTCTTAGGTTGAGCAGATATGTCATTGTCTGTCTGTCTGTCTGTCTGTCATGTTCTCTGCCTCTCTCTCTCTCTCTCTCTGTAATCTGTAGCGCTTGGCTCGGTGTATTAATGTGGTGGCTGTGTTGTCTTAGGTTGAGCAGATATGTCATTGTCTGTCTGTCTGTATGTCATGTTCTCTGCCTCTCTCTCTCTCTCTCTCTCTCTCTCTCTCTCTGTAATCTGTAGCGCTTGGCTCTGGCTCGGTGTAATAATGTGGTGGCTGTGTTGTCTTAGGTTGAGCAGATATTATGTCATTGTCTGTCTGTCTGTCTGTCATGTTCTCTGCCTCTCTCTCTCTCTCTTTCTCTCTCTCTGTCTCTCTCTCTCTCTCTGTAATCTGTAGCGCTTGGCTTGGTGTAATAATGTGGTGGCTGTGTTGTCTTAGATTGAGCAGATATGTCATTGTCTGTCTGTCTGTCTGTCGTGTTCTCTGCCTCTCTCTCTCTCTCTCTGTAATCTGTAGCATTTGGCTCGGTGTAATAGTGTGGTGGCTGTGTTGTCTTAGGTTGAGCAGATATGTCATTGTCTGTCTGTCTGTCTGTCATGTTCTCTGCCTCTCTCTCTCTCTCTCTCTCTCTCTCTCTCTCTCTCTGTAATCTGTAGCGCTTGGCTCGGTGTAATAATGTGGTGGCTGTGTTGTCTTAGGTTGATCAGATATGTCATTGTCTGTCTGTCTGTCTGTCATGTTCTCTGCCTCTCTCTCTCTCTCTCTCTGTAATCTGTAGTGCTTGGCTGGTGTAATAATGTGGTGGCTGTGTTGTCTTAGGTTGAGCAGATATGTCATTGTCTGTCTGTCTGTCTGTCATGTTCTCTGCCTCTCTCTCTCTCTCTCTTGTTCCCCGGATTGATGTAGAAAACCGATTCTACAACATAGATACCAGTACAAATCGCCGACTAGCCAAACTCTGCAGGGAGGAGGACATCAGCTTTGTCGACACGTGGGATCATTTTTACTATGATAAATCTTTGTTTTCAGGAGATGGTGTACATCGCAATGAAGTAGGAGCTGCACGTCTTGGTCGTCTGCTGAATGATGCAGTCAAGGATTTCCGTTCAAAAAACGGGGTCAACCGGGGGTACCCAGATAGGGTAGTGTAAGTCAAATACGAACTGAAAATTCAGACAATGCACAATCAGTAACATCCAACTCTAATACTCTTAAGGTGTTTTATGTAAATGCTCGTAGCATACGCAATACATTTTCAGATCTAGAGGAAATCGTGTTTACAGAACATTATAATACAATCGGCATTACAGAATCTTGGTTAAATACGGAAGACAGAGACTTTTTAGCCGAATATACGCTTCCTGGTTATACAATGTTTGAGAAAAGTCGGATCAATAGAAATGGAGGTGGAGTTCTGTTTTTTATAAAGGGAAGTCTTAATCCCGTCTTAATGTCAAAACCTCAAATTGCGAATATAGACATATCTTATGTACTATTAAATAATAAACGAGGAACTAAAATAACACTAGCTTTATTATACAGACCCCCAGCTCAATCAGTGCAAACTGACAGTGAAATTTATGAACAAATTGCAGAAATAACTAACATACAAGATACCGTAATTCTTGGCGATTTCAACTTACCCGTGACTAAATGGGGCGATATTCTTACTTCACACTCTGGACACGACCTCTATGCTAACTTGCAAGAGAGTTCACCTTTTCAATTTGTACAATCTCCGACCCGTGGTAATAATGTGCTTGACCTTGTACTCGCAACAAAAGAAGAATTAATAGAGAATTTGAATGTTGGTGATGAATTCAGTAACAGGGACCATCGTATGATAACTTTCACTTTAAAGTTTACTAGTAACAAATCAAATAGCAGCATTGAGAAAGTCCCTAATTTCAAGAAAGCAAATTTTCATAAACTTAAATCAAAGCTTAATGAAACTGACTGGAGCTTTCTGACTAACAATAACAACATAAATACATCTTGGGAGTGTTTCACAACCACTTACCTTAAGGCAGTGCAAGACTGCATACCATAGAAAATACGGCGTCCAGGCCATAATGATAAGCCTAAATGGTGGAATAAAGATATTTCAGACTGTCTGCTTGCTAAAAAATGTGCTAATGATAGATTAAAATCCTCACAAAATGACGAAGAACGGGTGAAATTTATAGAGCTACGACGCAAAGCCAAAAAGTTAATTAAGCAAAATAAAAAGACCCTGGAGTTACATGTTGCGAATCAAAGTAAAACAAACCCGAAAGAATTCTATAGTTATATCAGAAAGAAAAAGTAGTTACTTCAACTGTTGGACCGTTAGTCGATGAAAATGGAGAATACACCAAAGACGAAGTACAAATGAGTAATGCCCTCAATACCTTCTTTGCATCAGTTTTTACAACCGAAGACCTCAGTGATATCCCTACACCATCGCCGATTCAGATTGATAAGTCAGATGTTCTAAGCAATATCACCGTTACAGAGAGAGAAGTATTGAATTGTTTAGATAAACTCAAGGTAAATAAAACGCCTGGACCTGATACAATCTCGCCTAGAGTTCTAAAGGAAGCTAAGGATGAGCTCTCCAAACCACTGACATTGTTATTCAATGAATCCTTGCAGTCTGGGACTATGCCTGATCAGAGGAAGCTAGCCAACGTAACGCCGATATTCAAAAAAGGCAGCAAATCCCTACCCAGTAACTATCGTCCAATTAGCTTAACCTCAATTGTATGTAAAATGCTAGAAACGGTCATAAGAGACAGACTCGTAAATCACTTAGAGGAAAATAACTTACTTAAAGATAGTCAACACGGCTTTCGTAAAAAACGTTCCTGTTTAACAAACCTCTTAGACTTCTTCCACGATATCCTCAACCTCTACGATGAGAGTAAAGCTGTAGATATTATATACCTTGATTTTCAAAAGGCCTTTGACAAAGTTCCCCACAAACGTTTACTGCTAAAACTAAAAGCGCATGGAATACAAGACAGTGTGTTGAAATGGATAGAAAATTGGCTCAGCGACAGAAAGCAAGGAGTAGTCATAAACGGTAAGGCATCTAAAGGGACCAATGTAAGTAGCGGGGTACCCCAGGGATCGGTACTAGGACCAATTATATTTCTAATTTACATCAACGACATAGATGAGGGTCTCACCTGTACAATCTCAAAATTTGCTGACGATACAAAAATTGCAAATAGCGTACTCTCAAAAGAACAAGTTGACGATATGCAACACAATCTAGATAAAGTGTCATGTTGGGCCCAAATTTGGCAAATGAGTGTCAATGCGAATAAATGTAAAGTACTACATATCGGATACCTAAATGAGAAAGCAAACTATTCGATGAATGGCGCTCAGCTTAAGAATGTAAACAGAGAAACCGATCTGGGAGTAACAATATCGAGTAACCTAAAACCGAGTCAACAATGTTCAGAAGTTGTTAAGAAGGCAAACAAAATAATTGGCTTTATAGGCAGGTCATTTGAGCATAAATCCAAAGAATTTATCCTAACCCTTTACAATTCCTTAGTCCGCCCTCTTCTGGAATACTGCGTTCAATCGTGGTGCCCTTATTACCAAAAAGATATAAACAAGCTAGAACGAGTTCAACGTAGAGTTACCAAAATGATACCTAGCCTAAAGAACAAACCATACGAAGAGCGTCTTAGAGAATTAAATCTATTTCCTTTAACCCAGCACAGATTAAGAGGTGACTTAATTCAAGTGTTCAAAATCATCAAAGGCATCGACAATATGAACTGTAGTAAGTACTTCACTATCGACCAATCTAATTACACGCGGGGAAACGGTTGCAAAATTATTGGTAAATCTTTTAACTCACACAAATCTAAGAATTTCTTCTTCAATCGAGTTGTCAACTTGAGGAATGGGCTTCCCCGAGACGTTATAGACTGCAGCACCGTTGATTCATTTAAACTCCGCTTAGACAAATATCTCGCATCAAACCCGCGACTGACTGCGTTTGTAAATGAATAACTTTATTTTATCCCCCCCTCAGTTACTAACCCGTCTGTCCCCTACTAACTTCCTAATCCTGCCACGGACATTAGTTCCAGGGCAGTAGTTCCCTTTCCAATGTTCCCTTACCCACTCTAAACCACTGTTTGGACACTTGATCCTCAGTGTTTTGGAGGACAAGCAGCCTAGAAGGGTCACTAGAGCTGTTGTTGTTTGATTTCCTGTGTACTCCTTTGTACTCTCTGTAATCTGTAGCGCTTGGGCTCGGTGTAATAATGTGGTGGCTGTGTTGTCTTAGGTTGAGCAGATATGTCATTGTCTGTCTGTCTGTCTGTCATGTTCTCTGCCTCTCTCTCTCTCTCTCTCTCTGTAATCTGTAGCGCTTGGCTCGGTGTATTAATGTGGTGGCTGTGTTGTCTTAGGTTGAGCAGATATGTCATTGTCTGTCTGTCTGTATGTCATGTTCTCTGCCTCTCTCTCTCTCTCTCTCTCTCTCTCTCTGTAATCTGTAGCGCTTGGGCTCGGTGTAATAATGCGGTGGCTGTGTTGTCTTAGGTTGAGCAGATATGTCATTGTCTGTCTGTCTGTCTGTCATGTTCTCTGCCTCTCTCTGTCTCTCTCTCTCTCTCTCTCTCTCTTTCTCTCTGTAATCTGTAGAGCTTGGCTCGGTATAATAATGTGGTGGCTGTGTTGTCTTAGGTTGAGCAGATATGTCATTGTCTGTCTGTCTGTCTGTCATGTTCTCTGCCTCTCTCTCTCTCTCTCTCTCTGTAATCTGTAGCGCTTGGCTCGGTGTATTAATGTGGTGGCTGTGTTGTCTTAGGTTGAGCAGATATGTCATTGTCTGTCTGTCTGTATGTCATGTTCTCTGCCTCTCTCTCTCTCTCTCTCTCTCTCTCTCTCTCTGTAATCTGTAGCGCTTGGCTCGGTGTAATAATGTGGTGGCTGTGTTGTCTTAGGTTGAGCAGATATTATGTCATTGTCTGTCTGTCTGTCTGTCATGTTCTCTGCCTCTCTCTCTCTTTCTCTCTCTCTGTCTCTCTCTCTCTCTCTGTAATCTGTAGCGCTTGGCTTGGTGTAATAATGTGGTGGCTGTGTTGTCTTAGATTGAGCAGATATGTCATTGTCTGTCTGTCTGTCTGTCGTGTTCTCTGCCTCTCTCTCTCTCTCTCTGTAATCTGTAGCATTTGGCTCGGTGTAATAGTGTGGTGGCTGTGTTGTCTTAGGTTGAGCAGATATGTCATTGTCTGTCTGTCTGTCTGTCACGTTTTCTGCCTCTCTCTCTCTCTCTCTCTCTCTCTCTCTCTCTCTCTCTCTCTCTCTGTAATCTGTAGCGCTTGGCTCGGTGTAATAATGTGGTGGCTGTGTTGTCTTAGGTTGATCAGATATGTCATTGTCTGTCTGTCTGTCTGTCATGTTCTCTGCCTCTCTCTCTCTCTCTCTCTGTAATCTGTAGCGCTTGGCTCGGTGTAATAATGTGGTGGCTGTGTTGTCTTAGGTTGAGCAGATATGTCATTGTCTGTCTGTCTGTCTGTCATGTTCTCTGCCTCTCTCTCTCTCTCTCTTGTTCCCCGGATTGATGTAGAAAACCGATTCTACAACATAGCTACCAGTACAAATCGCCGACTAGCCAAACTCTGCAGGGAGGAGGACATCGGCTTTGTCGACACGTGGGATCATTTTTACTATGATAAATCTTTGTTTTCAGGAGATGGTGTACATCGCAATGAAGTAGGAGCTGCACGTCTTGGTCGTCTGCTGAATGATGCAGTCAAGGATTTCCGTTCAAAAAACGGGGTCAACCGGGGGTACCCAGATAGGGTAGTGTAAGTCAAATACGAACTGAAAATTCAGACAATGCACAATCAGTAACATCCAACTCTAATACTCTTAAGGTGTTTTATGTAAATGCTCGTAGCATACGCAATACATTTTCAGATCTAGAGGAAATCGTGTTTACAGAACATTATAATATAATCGGCATTACAGAATCTTGGTTAAATACGGAAGACAGAGACTTTTTAGCCGAATATACGCTTCCTGGTTATACAATGTTTGAGAAAAGTCGGATCAATAGAAATGGAGGTGGAGTTCTGTTTTTTATAAAGGGAAGTCTTAATCCCGTCTTAATGTCAAAACCTCAAATTGCGAATATAGACATATCTTATGTACTATTAAATAATAAACGAGGAACTAAAATAACACTAGCTTTATTATACAGACCCCCAGCTCAATCAGTGCAAACTGACAGTGAAATTTATGAACAAATTGCAGAAATAACTAACATACAAGATACCGTAATTCTTGGCGATTTCAACTTACCCGTGACTAAATGGGGCGATATTCTTACTTCACACTCTGGACACGACCTCTATGCTAACTTGCAAGAGAGTTCACCTTTTCAATTTGTACAATCTCCGACCCGTGGTAATAATGTGCTTGACCTTGTACTCGCAACAAAAGAATTAATAGAGAATTTGAATGTTGGTGATGAATTCAGTAACAGGGACCATCGTATGATAACTTTCACTTTAAAGTTTACTAGTAACAAATCAAATAGCAGCATTGAGAAAGTCCCTAATTTCAAGAAAGCAAATTTTCATAAACTTAAATCAAAGCTTAATGAAACTGACTGGAGCTTTCTGACTAACAATAACAACATAAATACATCTTGGGAGTGTTTCACAACCACTTACCTTAAGGCAGTGCAAGACTGCATACCATAGAAAATACGGCGTCCAGGCCATAATGATAAGCCCAAATGGTGGAATAAAGATATTTCAGACTGTCTGCTTGCTAAAAAATGTGCTAATGATAGATTAAAATCCTCACAAAATGACGAAGAACGGGTGAAATTTATAGAGCTACGACGCAAAGCCAAAAAGTTAATTAAGCAAAATAAAAAGACCCTGGAGTTACATGTTGCGAATCAAAGTAAAACAAACCCGAAAGAATTCTATAGTTATATCAGAAAGAAAAAAGTAGTTACTTCAACTGTTGGACCGTTAGTCGATGAAAATGGAGAATACACCAAAGACGAAGTACAAATGAGTAATGCCCTCAATACCTTCTTTGCATCAGTTTTTACAACCGAAGACCTCAGTGATATCCCTACACCATCGCCGATTCAGATTGATAAGTCAGATGTTCTAAGCAATATCACCGTTACAGAGAGAGAAGTATTGAATTGTTTAGATAAACTCAAGGTAAATAAAACGCCTGGACCTGATACAATCTCGCCTAGAGTTCTAAAGGAAGCTAAGGATGAGCTCTCCAAACCACTGACATTGTTATTCAATGAATCCTTGCAGTCTGGGACTATGCCTGATCAGAGGAAGCTAGCCAACGTAACGCCGATATTCAAAAAAGGCAGCAAATCCCTACCCAGTAACTATCGTCCAATTAGCTTAACCTCAATTGTATGTAAAATGCTAGAAACGGTCATAAGAGACAGACTCGTAAATCACTTAGAGGAAAATAACTTACTTAAAGATAGTCAACACGGCTTTCGTAAAAAACGTTCCTGTTTAACAAACCTCTTAGACTTCTTCCACGATATCCTCAACCTCTACGATGAGAGTAAAGCTGTAGATATTATATACCTTGATTTTCAAAAGGCCTTTGACAAAGTTCCCCACAAACGTTTACTGCTAAAACTAAAAGCGCATGGAATACAAGACAGTGTGTTGAAATGGATAGAAAATTGGCTCAGCGACAGAAAGCAAGGAGTAGTCATAAACGGTAAGGCATCTAAATGGACCGATGTAAGTAGCGGGGTACCCCAGGGATCGGTACTAGGACCAATTATATTTCTAATTTACATCAACGACATAGATGAGGGTCTCACCTGTACAATCTCAAAATTTGCTGACGATACAAAAATTGCAAATAGCGTACTCTCAAAAGAACAAGTTGACGATATGCAACACAATCTAGATAAAGTGTCATGTTGGGCCCAAATTTGGCAAATGAGTGTCAATGCGAATAAATGTAAAGTACTACATATCGGATACCTAAATGAGAAAGCAAACTATTCGATGAATGGCGCTCAGCTTAAGAATGTAAACAGAGAAACCGATCTGGGAGTAACAATATCGAGTAACCTAAAACCGAGTCAACAATGTTCAGAAGTTGTTAAGAAGGCAAACAAAATAATTGGCTTTATAGGCAGGTCATTTGAGCATAAATCCAAAGAATTTATCCTAACCCTTTACAATTCCTTAGTCCGCCCTCTTCTGGAATACTGCGTTCAATCCTGGTGCCCTTATTACCAAAAAGATATAAACAAGCTAGAACGAGTTCAACGTAGAGTTACCAAAATGATACCTAGCCTAAAGAACAAACCATACGAAGAGCGTCTTAGAGAATTAAATCTATTTCCTTTAACCCAGCACAGATTAAGAGGTGACTTAATTCAAGTGTTCAAAATCATCAAAGGCATCGACAATATGAACTGTAGTAAGTACTTCACTATCGACCAATCTAATTACACGCGGGGAAACGGTTGCAAAATTATTGGTAAATCTTTTAACTCACACAAATCTAAGAATTTCTTCTTCAATCGAGTTGTCAACTTGAGGAATGGGCTTCCCCGAGACGTTATAGACTGCAGCACCGTTGATTCATTTAAACTCCGCTTAGACAAATATCTCGCATCAAACCCGCGACTGACTGCGTTTGTAAATGAATAACTTTATTTTATCCCCCCCTCAGTTACTAACCCGTCTGTCCCCTACTAACTTCCTAATCCTGCCACGGACATTAGTTCCAGGGCAGTAGTTCCCTTTCCAATGTTCCCTTACCCACTCTAAACCACTGTTTGGACACTTGATCCTCAGTGTTTTGGAGGACAAGCAGCCTAGAAGGGTCACTAGAGCTGTTGTTGCTTGATTTCCTGTGTACTCCTTTGTACTCTCTGTAATCTGTAGCGCTTGGGCTCGGTGTAATAATGTGGTGGCTGTGTTGTCTTAGGTTGAGCAGATATGTCATTGTCTGTCTGTCTGTCTGTCATGTTCTCTGCCTCTCTCTCTCTCTCTCTCTGTAATCTGTAGTGCTTGGCTGGTGTAATAATGTGGTGGCTGTGTTGTCTTAGGTTGAGCAGATATGTCATTGTCTGTCTGTCTGTATGTCATGTTCTCTGCCTCTCTCTCTCTCTCTCTCTCTCTCTCTCTCTGTAATCTGTAGCGCTTGGCTCGGTGTAATAATGTGGTGGCTGTGTTGTCTTAGGTTGAGCAGATATTATGTCATTGTCTGTCTGTCTGTCTGTCATGTTCTCTGCCTCTCTCTCTTTCTCTCTCTCTCTCTCTCTCTCTCTCTCTCTCTGTAATCTGTAGCGCTTGGCTTGGTGTAATAATGTGGTGGCTGTGTTGTCTTAGGTTGAGCAGATATGTCATTGTCTGTCTGTCTGTCTGTCGTGTTCTCTGCTTCTCTCTCTCTCTCTGTAATCTGTAGCATTTGGCTCGGTGTAATAATGTGGTGGCTGTGTTGTCTTAGGTTGAGCAGATATGTCATTGTCTGTCTGTCTGTCTGTCACGTTCTCTGCCTCTCTCTCTCTCTCTCTCTCTCTCTCTCTCTCTTTCTCTCTCTCTCTCTCTCTCTCTCTCTCTCTCTGTAATCTGTAGCGCTTGGCTCGGTGTAATAATGTGGTGGCTGTGTTGTCTTAGGTTGATCAGATATGTCATTGTCTGTCTGTCTGTCTGTCATGTTCTCTGCCTCTCTCTCTCTCTCTCTCTGTAATCTGTAGCGCTTGGCTCGGTGTAATAATGTTGTGGCTGTGTTGTCTTAGGTTGAGCAGATATGTCATTGTCTGTCTGTCTGTCTGTCATGTTCTCTGCCTCTCTCTCTCTCTCTCTTGTTCCCCGGATTGATGTAGAAAACCGATTCTACAACATAGCTACCAGTACAAATCGCCGACTAGCCAAACTCTGCAGGGAGGAGGACATCGGCTTTGTCGACACGTGGGATCATTTTTACTATGATAAATCTTTGTTTTCAGGAGATGGTGTACATCGCAATGAAGTAGGAGCTGCACGTCTTGGTCGTCTGCTGAATGATGCAGTGAAGGATTTCCGTTCAAAAAACGGGGTCAACCGGGGGTACCCAGATAGGGTAGTGTAAGTCAAATACGAACTGAAAATTCAGACAATGCACAATCAGTAACATCCAACTCTAATATTCTTAAGGTGTTTTATGTAAATGCTCATAGCATACGCAATACATTTTCAGATCTAGAGGAAATCGTGTTTACAGAACATTATAATATAATCGGCATTACAGAATCTTGGTTAAATACGGAAGACAGAGACTTTTTAGCCGAATATACGCTTCCTGGTTATACAATGTTTGAGAAAAGTCGGATCAATAGAAATGGAGGTGGAGTTCTGTTTTTTATAAAGGAAAGTCTTAATCCCGTCTGTCAAAACCTCAAATTGCAAATATAGACATATCTTACGTACTATTAAATAATAAACGAGGAACTAAAATAAATAGCTTTATTATACAGACCCCCAGCTCAATCAGTGCAAACTGACAGTTAAATTTATGAACAAATTGCAGAAATAACTAACATACAAGATACCGTAATTCTTGGCGATTTCAACTTACCCGTGACTAAATGGGGCGATATTCATACTTCACACTCTGGACACGACCTCTAAGCTAACTTGCAAGAGAGTTCACCTTTTCAATTTGTACAATCTCCGACCCGTGGTAATAATGTGCTTGACCTTGTACTTGCAACAAAAGAAGAATTAATAGAGAATTTGAATGTTGGTGATGAATTCAGTAACAGGGACCATCGTATGATAACTTTCACTTTAAAGTTTACTAGTAACAAATCAAATAGCAGCATTGAGAAAGTCCCTAATTTCAAGAAAGCAAATTTTCATAAACTTAAATCAAAGCTTAATGAAACTGACTGGAGCTTTCTGACTAACAATAACAACATAAATACATCTGGGGAGTGTTTCACAACCACTTACCTTAAGGCAGTGCAAGACTGCATACCATAGAAAATACGGCGTTCAGGCCATAATGATAAGCCCAAATGGTGGAATAAAGATATTTCAGACTGTCTGCTTGCTAAAAAATGTGCTAATGATAGATTAAAATCCTCACAAAATGACGAAGAACGGGTGAAATTTATAGAGCTACGACGCAAAGCCAAAAAGTTAATTAAGCAAAGTAAAAAGACCCTGGAGTTACATGTTGCGAATCAAAGTAAAACAAACCCGAAAGAATTCTATAGTTATATCAGAAAGAAAAAAGTAGTTACTTCAACTGTTGGACCGTTAGTCGATGAAAATGGAGAATACACCAAAGACGAAGTACAAATGAGTAATGCCCTCAATACCTTCTTTGCATCAGTTTTTACAACCGAAGACCTCAGTGATATCCCTACACCATCGCCGATTCAGATTGATAAGTCAGATGTTCTAAGCAATATCACCGTTACAGAGAGAGAAGTATTGAATTGTTTAGATAAACTCAAGGTAAATAAAACGCCTGGACCTGATACAATCTCGCCTAGAGTTCTAAAGGAAGCTAAGGATGAGCTCTCCAAACCACTGACATTGTTATTCAATGAATCCTTGCAGTCTGGGACTATGCCTGATCAGTGGAAGCTAGCCAACGTAACGCCGATATTAAAAAAAGTCAGCAAATCCCTACCCAGTAACTATCGTCCAATTAGCTTAACCTCAATTGTATGTAAAATGCTAGAAACGGTCATAAGAGACAGACTCGTAAATCACTTAGAGGAAAATAACTTACTTAAAGATAGTCAACACGGCTTTCGTAAAAAACGTTCCTGTTTAACAAACCTCTTAGACTTCTTCCACGATATCCTCAACCTCTACGATGAGAGTAAAGCTGTAGATATTATATAACTTGATTTTCAAAAGGCCTTTGACAAAGTTCCCCACAAACGTTTACTGCTAAAACTAAAAGCGCATGGAATACAAGACAGTGTGTTGAAATGGATAGAAAATTGGCTCAGCGACAGAAACCAAAGAGTAGTCATAAACGGTAAGGCATCTAAATGGACCAATGTAAGTAGCGTGGTACCCCAGGGATCGGTACTAGGACCAATTATCTTTCTAATTTACATCAACGACATAGATGAGGGTCTCACCTGTACAATCTCAAAATTTGCTGACGATACAAAAATTGCAAATATCGTACTCTCAAAAGAACAAGTTGACGATATGCAAAACAATCTAGATCAATTGTCATGTTGGGCCCAAATTTGGCAAATGAGTTTCAATGCGGATAAATGTAAGGTACTACATATCGGATACCTAAATGAGAAAGCAAACTATTCGATGAATGGCACTCAGCTTAAGAATGTAAACAGAGAAACCGATCTGGGAGTAATAATATCGAGTAACCTAAAACCGAGTCAACAATGTTCAGAAGTTGTTAAGAAGGCAAACAAAATAATTGGCTTTATAGGCAATTCCTTAGTCCGCCCTCTTCTGGAATACTGCATTCAATCCTGGTGCCCTTATTACCAAAAAGATATATACAAGCTAGAACGAGTTCAACGTAGAGTTACCAAAATTGTACCTAGCCTAAAGAACAAACCATACGAAGAGCGTCTTAGAGAATTAAATCTATTTCCTTTAACCCAGCGCAGATTAAGAGGTGACTTAATTCAAGTGTTCAAAATCATCAAAGGCATTGACAATATGAACTGTAGTAAGTACTTCACTATCGACCAATCTAATTACAAGCGGGGAAACGGTTGCAAAATTATCGGTAAATCTTTTAACTCACACGAATCTATGAATTTCTTCTTCAATCGATTTGTCAACTTGTGGAATGCGCTTCCCCGAGACGTTATAGACTGCAGCACCGTTGATTCATTCAAACTCCGCTTAGACAAATATCTCGCATCAAACCCGCGGCTGACTGCGTTTGTAAATGAATAACTTTATTTTATCCCCCCCTCAGTTACTAACCTATCTGTCCCCTACTAACTTCCTAATCCTGCCACGGACATTAGTTCCAGGGCAGTAGTTCCCTATCCAATGTTCCCTTACCCACTCTAAACCACTGTTTGGACACTTGATCCTCAGTGTTTTGGAGGACAAGCAGCCTGGAAGGGTCACTAGACCTGTTGTTGCTTGATTTCCTTTGTACTCCTTTGTACTCCTTTGTACTCTCTCTCTCTCTCTGTAATTTGTAGCGCTTGGCTTCGGTGTAATAATGTGGTGGCTGTGTTGTCTTAGGTTGAGCAGATATGTCAATGTCTGTCTGTCTGTCTGTCATGTTCTCTGCCTCTCTCTCTCTCTCTCTCTCTCTCTCTCTCTCTCTCTCTCTCTCTCTCTCTCTCTCTCTCTGTAGCTCTTGGCTCGGTGTAATAATGTGGTGGCTGTGTTGTCTTAGGTTGAGCAGATATGTCATTGTATGTCTGTCTGTCTGTCTGTCTGTCATGTTCTCTGCCTCTCTCTCTCTCTCTCTCTCTTTTTGTGATTAACATATCCTGTTTGTGTTTTACAGCCATTAATTGTACCATATTGCTAACCAATATTTTTTGTTACTGTACTGTATACTGCTTTCCAGTTTTCTCACTAGGCTAAATTAACCCTCTCCCACTTTTTTTTCCAGTACATTTTGTAACAAATTACTAGTCCATTTGCAATTTTCAGGCTTTACCTGTGTCATACTGCTAACATCAATTATTGTTTTATTTTCAGGCATAAATTGTGTTCTATTGCTAACATATTTTTTTTGATTTACAGGCATAATATTATTTTTGTGATTAACATATTCTTTTTGTGATTTACAGGCATTAATTGTTCCATATTGCTAACATATATTTGTTGTTACTGTACTGTATACTGTTTTCCAGTTGTCACACTAGGCTACATTAACCCTCTCCCACTTTTTGTTTTTTTCCCGTAAGTTTTGTAACAAATGTCTAGTCCATTTGTGATTTTCAGGCTTTAACTGTGTCATACTGCTAACATCAATATTTTTTTTATTTTCAGGCATAAATTGTGTTCTATTGCTAACATGTTTTTTGTGATTTACAGGCATATTAATTTTATCATATTGCTAATAAATTTTTGTCTGATTTTCAGGAATTAATTGTATCACATTGCTAACATAATTTTTTTTGTGATTTTCAGGCTTTAATTGTACCATTTTGCTAACATAAATTTGTGTGATTTTCAGGCATATTGTGATTATATCGTCATGGCGCCGCAACGAACCTGCACGTGTTGTTCCGGTAAATTTGGCCCTACCATGTTTGTTGATACTGATATCCAAATTTGTAGATTTTGCCAGCTCCGAGAGAAGATTGCGGATGAATTGAATGCAGCTCACCGCAAGATCGATGCCCTGACTACGAAGCTTGAATCCCTTCAAGAATTTGCCACACTCAACGTAGGAGTGCCCTCGGCCCAAGAAACCACTACGATGTCAACCGCCATTCCAGTGCATACAGTACCGGTACCGGTACCCACTCCAGCAGCTACCTTAGATGTTGCAGAAAATAATAATGGCTGTACTCTCACTCCCCCCCAGGACAATTTTCAGTTAGTGAGAAACAATGTGCATCCCAGTACCAGTACCAGGAAGGTCATCCCGACAACATGCCAAAACCGATTCAAAATTCTTGCTATTGACGAGGAAGAGGAAACGGAAGAAGTTCGGCTTGTGGGCGATGTTACGATCCAGGTTATCAAAGACACAGGGCTCTTCAACATTGGACTAGATAATGGCAAAATGCAACAACGGTAACACTAGATCCAACCCCTGCCTTAAACACTGGAAAACAAAACACCATTACCGCACTGAGTCGTGCCTGGACAACGAGGTATTCTATGACTCGGTAACTGGTGCACACACACTAGGCTGACGCTCGATGAAACAGCCTATTCTCAAACAGTAAAAGATTACTCGATTAGGTTACACAAAGAAAAGATAGTTAACGTGATTAATTAACGTTACGGTAGATACTCAAATAACTGGCACTCCTGTATTAAAGAAAGTGCAATGCTAGTCCTGCAACATCAACTGGAAACTTCTGAAATAAGTCTGATGCTGGGAAGATGTTCGTAAAGAATCTTGAACAATTATAATGCAGAATATGGGTCACAATAAATACTAGGACATATAGTAATAATAGGCAGGCGAATAATAAAGACTGCGCAAAGGTAGTAATGCTCGACAACTAAAGAAATGCTTCGTGACACAACGCAACAACCTACTAGGGTTGTGCAACTCAACAACAACCTCGGCTCAAAAGGGCAGTGAATAATAATGTTGCATACATATAATAATGGGGGCTTATCTCTAACCAGTGTCTGCTCAGTTAATAAAGTCTAGCTGGGGTATCAAGGCAGGGCAACAATGGGTGAGCATGCGGCTCGTAGCCTAACGTTGTCCGAAGGTGGTATAATGAAGATTACGTTATATGACGGGGATGCTCTCTTGATAAATCTAGGTCTCTAGTACCTAGTTCTATCCTGGCGATCCCTCAGAAGTCAACACAAAGAGGCAGCACTATGTTGTGAGGGATAGGCTATGGCCCTCTCACACCACAGCGCTGTGCTCGCAAAGTAAACCCACCCGAAGACAACTTAGGCTCCCACAGTACCTGTCGATGTCGTGCAGGGCTTAGCTAACACTGCACACATCGGAGACAACGACACAGTAACCCTACCCCTAGTCTAGCTTTAGATAACCAAGCAGAATCACTCAACACCTTGCCAGGGAGACATATACCGGTCTACAACCTTCCCGAGAGAGGACACATACGGAAAAGTCCGTCTCTCTCTAACCTCAATAAAGCATAATACCTCCTTAACCTAATACATGGAAATATCTGAGAGCTTCGCGTACAATACGACTGGTCGACGGTGAACGTCTATGCTGAAACCAGAAGGGATGTTGAGTTTAATAAAGATTAGAGAATGAGAAAGGAGAAGTCGAGAGAGAGAAATAGTATGCAAAGTGGCGAGTATGGGGGACTGAATTGCAAAGGATGTAGGCGATATGCGTGTCAGGCAAGCTCTGAGCTGGTAAAGAACACGAGGCTGCGATGGGAAGGGACTAGTTGACCACCCGGCCGCTAACGCCGTCAGCGCCCAAGCGAGCCGAGTCATAGCTCACCCCGCTGCCAGGTGTACTCCTTCACCCTCTCTCGCTCGCCTCCCACACAAGCAACATTTATATTATAGCGAATATAAAATACAAGGCGCGGTCACAGACCAAAACAAAGACCATTTCTAGACTGTCTGTGGCAACACGACACTAATTAAATAAAGCAGATCATTCTAGGACAACTGTAGCCCATCCCCCCATCCTGGCGAGCGCTAGCAAGCTGCAATGCCCCACGCAACCATTCTGCTAACGCCGGGAGGCGTCATACCCCCCCCCAAGATATGGGACACTCAACCATGAGCCCATATCTGAACAGGCAGAATGTCGCTAGAATCTGCCACTCCTAACCACTCTGCCACTCATGGAATGCAAGCTCAGTCTCCTCAAAAAAAAAATACAACAACATTTATATATAAACAAATCTTATCACCCTTCCCAAATATAATACATTAATTCATAACATCGTGCTCCCAAAGCGAGCTTTAAGAAGCACAGCCTACTGAGGGAAAATCATCTGCACTCAGTACTCAGCTACAATATTATCTTAAAATTAATTATCTAAAAGAAAGAGTTTTTATTTAATTTTTTTCATATTTTATTTTAATGTTGTTTTTGGCGGCTACTATAGATGTAGCCTAACTTTCTTCTAATCAAAGCCAACAACTGCCCTGCGACCCTACGCTGATGATACACACGCGAGCCAACAAGCACCAGCGCAAAAATACACCGCGAGCCAAGACAGGAGGCTATACCAACATACTGTGGTAGCCTACCCCGGATCCTCCACCCACGACAGACACTGACTGAACAGCGAGGGTTCTCCTGCAAACAAAGCCAAAACATTATCAGTGCCCTTAGCATGCCACACATCCAACTTGTGTTCCGGCAGCACAACAACACCTGACACTGATAAACTGTCCAGTTCATCGCAAGACTGGCACTTCTCTTCGCTCTTTCCGGCAACGGGGCCTGCCAATAACCCTTCACTAGTTCTACCTTCGTGATGAGCGAGGCAGCCCCGAAGCGGTCTATGGTGACGTCAACTCTGGGTAATGGATAGGCGTCTGTCAGGGATAATGCTTCCACACTCTTGCAATCAACATACACACGGACTCTGCCACCAACCTCAGGCTGCAAAGCCACTGGCAACGACCACTCACGATATCCCTCATCCCTCAGACCCCCTCTCCACACGCCGTCCAGCTCCGCCTTCACAACAGGCTGTCGAGCAGGATTCACACGGTAGGGAACCAAATCGAGCCTTGCACTGTCTCCAGCCTCCATGTCGGATTCTACCCCGTACATCAGGCCTGGAGAAGCAACAAACATGCGGACGGACTGCCACAGCCTAGTAAACATCTCCTCCTGTCGCTCAGGAACAAGAGGTTGCAACTTATCTCGCAGAACAATATGCCCAGTGCCCTCCCACATCTCCTTCACCATGTGGAGAGGACCCCTCACCTGATGCCCAAAAACAAGCTCATTCGGACTGAAACCGAGACTCTCTCCAGGTACTTCTCTTGCCGCGAACAAAACATACGGCAGACCAAGGTCCCAATCCTTTCCATTCTCTGCGCAGTAACATCGAAGCATGCTTTTCAGCGAGACGTGCCACCTCTCCAACACCCCTTGACTCTCCGGGTGATACGCAGAAGAGACGACAGTGCTGATGCCATGCTGAATCATAGTTTGTTTGAACAGATTAGATGTAACACTAGAACCTTGGTCCGATTGCACCTCTTGTGGGTAACCATACCGCGAGCAATACAAGAGCAGGTTCCGGACAACAGTTTTCGCTGTGCCATTTCTCATTGGATATGCATCAGGATAACGAGTGGCCACATCCATGATAGTTAATAGAAATTTATTACCGGCACTAGTAGGGGGTAGAGGTCCGACCATATCAATGATGACCTTACTGAAGGGCGGTCCACTGACAGGAATGGGGTGCAACGGGGCTCTCGGAATTGTTTGGTTAGGTTTTCCAACCCTCTGGCACGTATGACACCTTGCTATCCAGGTTACCACCTGCCCCTTCAACCCCGGCCACCAAAACAATTTTTCTAAAGCCGCCACCGTTTTTCTCACCCCTAGATGTCCTGCCAGTGGTATGTCATGCGCCAACCTCAGTAGGCTATCCCTGCACTCCCGTGGCACCACCAACTGGTCCACTACTCCGGACCCCTCTTGCCAACTACGTTTAGGGTCTTGAAAACGCCTATAGAGGATGCCTTCTAAATACAAAAAATCTCCTGGCTGTGCATCGCCGTCCTCGTCGAGCTCTACAGCTCCATTAGCACACGTTTGGAGCTCAGGGTCCTCTAGTTGCAACCGACGTATATCTGAGGGTGCCAACCGATCTAACTGCTCCCGGAGCAATGCATGACCTTCCCCGATACTGGGCTGCTCCCTCTGTCTCTCTCGATGTACATAACGTTGCTGTCGTGGAGACTCGTCATGCCCAGCCTCGTCACTCTCGATGACAGGCCCAGGGGCTACTCCAGAATTAAGTAATGGTGCTAATACTGAATCACCCAGGAGAGCCGCCGAGTCAAAACTCTTAAAACCAACTCCAGCTTTAGCCTCCTCCTGTTGATCGTTCCTCCGCTGGTCTGAAGACGGAGGACTAGGCTGTGACACTTTAGCTGCCCGAGCTCGGGTGACAACACACGCCATGGGTTGTGTCTGGCACCGCTCGACCCACTCTTGCTCTTCCCTACTCACGTCGGCCGGCCTCTCGGCAACGACTAAGGGTAGAACCTCAGAAGCGGGCATTGCAAAGTCGTTGCCGAGAAGAAGGTCGACGCCCTCCACTGGCAGTTTCTCCACAATCCCGACATCCAATTCACGTGCCACACCATCCACCTCCAACTCCAACCGCACCAGCGGGTATGACCGAGTTGCATTAATACCCTGCACCACCACCACCCGTGCCGCGTTTATAGGGTAGCCAGTCAAGTTTTTCATCAGAGTCTGGGAAGCACCTGTATCACGCAAGACCTCTACTCCATGCTTGCGCCCCGCCCACATCACGCAACCCCGCCCTCTATGGTCGCAAAAAACATCCTGAGCAGGGTTCGAGCCTCCCAGGTGCTTCTGCATTGGCTGTGCCTCAGCCTCTGACGAACTGCCCCGGGCAAACTCGGATGACTTCGGAGACACACCAATGTTGCAGGCCAAAGACACAGCTGCTGTAGGTGGTTTGCTAGGACAGACTCTTGCAAAGTGCCCCTTTTTATGACAATGATAACACTCCAACTCCCCTTTGGGCTTGCCTTGGTACTGGGAAGGGCCCGGCCCCTTCTTAAATGGGACGGTGCTAGTCTTGTGGTCAGTCTTGGTATCATGGCTCTTGTACTTGTTTGCATAAGGTATACCACTAACTCGGGGGGATGGGGTATCACGCCCCTTGTTACCTGCCTCACTACGCTGGGCAGACCCGCACCCACGAATTAGTGATAGCCGGAGGTCAGCCATCTCAGCTGCCTCCTGTAGAGTTTTTGGTTCCTTTTCTTTCAGGTTTAACGTCAGGTCGCCGCCCGTGCATTTGAAAAACTGCTCTAAAAGCACCAACTGTTTAATGTCGTCAAACGTAGTAGCTTTCTCCGACCTCAGCCAATTCCCAAAAGCATCGGACAGCTCCCGGGCATGCTCCAAAAAGGTGCTCTCCCGACCCTTCGTAACACCCCGGAACTTCAACCTGTACGTCTCTGGTTGTAGTTCGTATGCTCTCAGGACAGCCTCCTTGAGTTCCTCATAGATAATACAAGACTCTATAGGCAACGCATCGTAGGCTCTAAGACCCTTGCCTATTAATCTAGAGGATACAAGTGCTGCCAATTTATTCTCTGGCCACTGGTGTTCCTGGCACTTCTTCTCAAAGCGTGCGAAAAATTCTGTAACACCACTCTCATCAAACACCGGAACCAGTTTCAATAAGTGCGAGAGAGATTGATCATGAGCACGGTTACCAGCCCCAAGTCGCTGTCCCGTTGTCTCTACTCGCGACTTCTCTACGTCCCTGTCGGCACAGTACCTAGTCGACTCAGCTTGGATTTTTGCTAGCTGTATTTGCTGCTCACCCGCCCTGATAGCCTTTCTCTCTTCGATCTTAGCTAATTCGAGCTGAAGCAATAATTCTGGAGATAACCCTTGAGGAGGTGAAGGTGCTACAATGTTTGAAATTACCGGTGGTCCCCCCAGGGGCAACCCACCCTGCCAGTCACCACCCAACTGCGGAAGCGTACCCGGGGTCGGCAAACTACTGGGATGGCTGGGAGTCGAGTGTAGGGGAAGCATGGCCGAAGGGCTCTGAGCACTCAACCCATCTCGCTCACCAGTCACCCTGCCCAGTACACACGTTATCAAGTTATCCTTGGTCATGCTGCTAGTAACCGCATGACCGATAGCTGTGGCCAGGCATTGAAGACCGTACCGATCCATACCCTCCAACCGCTCGGCAGTAACAGGCCATTGCAAAAATATCCTAGCATCCTCCTCACAGTTCACCCGATTAACCCTTTCATCATGCTGCTGTTCCTCAGTTTCGACATTGCGTACTGTGTCTCCATTCTCCTCTGACCCGGTATAAGACATGATGCTCACAAATATTTCTCACCACAATATTCAGAAAATAAGTACCCCAAACTCTTATGTAGCACTATTCACTTGCCAAAAATGTCTGAAGACTCTCAAGTGCTATACTACTTTGCCAAAAAAAATTAACGTGCCCACTATATTCCTCAATAAAACAAATGACCACAACAATCCTGCAATTATCTCTTAATTCACAAGATCCTGAGCTAGGTCGCCATTTGTTACGATCCAGGTTCTCAAAGACACAGGGCTCTTCAACATTGGACTAGATAATGGCAAAATGCAACAACGGTAACACTAGATCCAACCCCTGCCTTAAACACTGGAAAACAAAACACCATTACCGCCCTGAGTCGTGCCTGGACAACGAGGTATCCTATGACTCGGTAACTGGTGCACACGCACTAGGCTGACGCTCGATGAAACAGCCTATTCTCAAACAGTAAAAGATTACTCGATTAGGTTACACAAAGGAAAGATATTTAACGTGATTAATTAACGTTACGGTAGATACTCAAATAACTGGCACTCCTGTATTAAAGAAAGTGCAATGCTAGTCCTGCAACATCAACTGGAAACTTCTGAAATAAGTCTGATGCTCGGAAGATGTTCGTAAAGAATCTTGAACAATTATAATGCAGAATACGGGTCACAATAAATACTAGGACATATAGTAATAATAGGCAGGCGAATAATAAAGACTGCGCAAAGGTAGTAATGCTCGACAACTAAAGAAATGCTTCGTGACACAACGCAACAGCCTACTAGGGTTGTGCAATTCAACAACAACCTTGGCTCAAAAGTGCAGTGAATAATAATGTTGCATACATATAATAATGGGGGCTTATCTCTAACCAGTGTCTGCTCAGTTAATACAGTTTAGCTGGGGTATCAAGGCAGGGCAACAATGGGTGAGCATGCGGCTCGTAGCCTAACGTTGTCCGAAGGTGGTATAATGAAGATTACGTTATATGACGGGGGATGCTCTCTTGATAAATCTAGGTCTCTAGTACCTAGTTCTATCCTGGCGATCCCTCAAAAGTCAACACAAAGAGTGTTGTGAGGTATAGGCTATGGCCCTCTCACACCACAGCGCTGTGCTCGCAAAGTAAACCCACCCGAAGACAACTTAGGCTCCCACAGTACCTGTCGATGTCGTGCAGGGCTTAGCTAACACTGCACACATCGGAGACAACGACACAGTAATCCTACCCTAGTCTAGCTTTAGATAACCAAGCAGAATCACTCAACACCTTGCCAGGGAGACATATACCGGTCTACAACCTTCCCGAGAGAGGACACATACGGAAAAGTCCGTCTCTCTCTAACCTCAATAAAGCATAATACCTCCTTAACCTAATACATGGAAATATCTGAGAGCTTCGCGTACAATACGACTGGTCGATGGTGAACGTCTATGCTGAAACCAGAAGGGATGTTGAGTTTAATAAACATTAGAGGATGAGAAAGGAGAAGTCGAGAGAGAGAAATAGTATGCACAGTGGCGAGTATGGGGGACAGAATTACAAAGGATGTAGGCGATACGCGTGTCAGGCAAGCTCTGAGCTGGTAAAGAACACGAGGCCGCGATGGGAAGGGACTAGTTGACCACCCGGCCGCCAACGCCGTCAGCGCCCAAGCGAGCCGCATCATAGCTCACCCCGCTGCCAGGTGTACTCCCTCACCCTCTCTCGCTCGCCTCCCACACAAGCAACATTTATATTATAGCGAATATAAAATACAAGGCGCGGTCACAGACCAAAACAAAGACCATTTCTAGACTGTCTGTGGCAACACGACACTAATTAAATAAAGCAGATCATTCTAGGACAACTGTAGGCCATCCCCCCATCCTGGCGAGCGCTAGCGAGCTGCAATGCCCCACGCAACCATTCTGCTAACGCCGGGAGGCGTCACAGCGACTCCATGGTCCGTGGCCAATTAACCGAGTTCTGCGCCAGGGCACCCAGGACCAGAAAGCGATTCTGTATCCCAGGTGGCGGCGTGGACGACATTGTTGCGGCTGTGGAAGAGGTTTCCAGGCTCGCCCTCGCAAGCACTACGTACGTCATTCACGTTGGATCTAACGATGTCCAACGGACGTGGTCAGAGGAACTACTTTGCAAGTACCGGCGGCTGATCAGGTCCTTCAAGGAAAATCTAATAGAATCTTAATTTCAGGAATTGTTCCCCGGATTGATGTAGAAAACCGATTCTACAACATATCTACCAGTACAAATCGCCGACTAGCCAAACTCTGCAGGGAGGAGGACATCGGCTTTGTCGACACGTGGGATCATTTTTACTATGATAAATCTTTGTTTTCAGGAGATGGTGTACATCTCAATGAAGTAGGAGCTGCACGTCTTGGTCGTCTGCTGAACGATGCAGTCAAGGATTTCCGTTCAAAAAACGGGGTCAACCGGGGGTACCCAGGCAGGGTAGTGTAAGTCAAATACGAACTGAAAATTCAGACAATGCACAATCGGTAACATCCAACTCTAATACTCTTAAGGTGTTTTATGTAAATGCTCGTAGCATACGCAATACATTTTCAGATCTAGAGGAAATCGTGTTTACAGAACATTATAATATAATCGGCATTACAGAATCTTGGTTAAATACGGAAGACAGAGACTTTTTAGCCGAATATACGCTTCCTGGTTATACAATGTTTGAGAAAGCTCGGATCAATAGAAATGGAGGAGGAGTTTGTTTTTTATAAAGGAAAGTCTTAATCCCGTCTTAATGTCAAAACCTCAAATTGCGAATATAGACATATCTTACGTACTACTAAATAATAAACGAGGTACTAAAATAACACTAGCTTTAGTATACAGACCCCCATCTCAATCAGTGCAAACTGACAGTGAAATTTATGAACAAATTGCAGAAATAACTAACATACAAGATACCGTAATTCTTGGCGATTTCAACTTACCCGTGACTAAATGGGGCAATATTCTTACTTCACACTCTGGACACGACCTCTATGCTAACTTGCAAGAGAGTTCACTTTTTCAATTTGTACAATCTCCGACCCGTGGTAATAATGTGCTTGACCTTGTACTCGCAACAAAAGAAGAATTAATAGAGAATTTGAATGTTGGTGATGAATTCAGTAACATCGACCATCGTACGATAACTTTCACTTTAAAGTTTACTAGTAACAAATCAAATAGCAGCATTGAGAAAGTCCCTAATTTCAAGAAAGCAAATTTTCATAAACTTAAATCAAAGCTTAAAGAAACTGACTGGAGCTTTCTGACTAACAATAACGACATAAATACATCTTGGGAGTGTTTCACAACAACTTACCTTAAGGCAGTGCAAGACTGCATACCATCGAAAATACGGCGTCCAGGCCATAATGATAAGCCCAAATGGTGGAATAAAGATATTTCAGACTGTCTGCTTGCTAAAAAATTTGCTAATGATAGATTAAAATCCTCACAAAATGACGAAGAACGGGTGAAATTTGTAGAGCTACGACGCAAAGCCAAAAAGTTAATTAAGCAAAGTAAAAAGACCCTGGAGTTACATGTTGCGAATCAAAGTAAAACAAACCCGAAAGAATTATATCGTTATATCAAAAAGAAAAAAGTAGTTACTTCAACTATTGGACCGGTAGTCGATGAAAATGGAGAATACACCAAAGTCGAAGTACAAATGACTAATGCCCTCAATACCTTCTTTGCATCAGTTTTTACAACCGAAGACCACAGTGATATCCCTACACCATCGCCGATTCAGATTGATAATTCAGATGTTCTAAGCAATATCACCGTTACAGAGAGAGAAGTATTGAATTATTTAGATAAACTCAAGGTAAATAAAACGCCTGGACCTGATACAATCTCGCCTAGAGTTCTAAAGGAAGCTAAGGATGAGCTCTCCAAACCACTGACATTGCTATTCAATGAATCCTTGCAGTCTGGGACTATGCCTGATCAATGGAAGCTAGACAACGTAACACCGATATTCAAAAAAGGCAGCAAATCCCTACCCATTAACTATCATCCAATTAGCTTAACATCAATTGTATGTAAAATGCTAGAAACGGTCATAAGAGACAGACTCGTAAATCACTTAGAGGCAAATAACTTACTTAAAGATACTCAACATGGCTTTCGTAAAAAACGTTCCTGTTTAACAAACCTCTTAGACTTCGTCCACGATATCCTCAACCTCTACGATGAGAGTAAAGCTGTAGATATTATATACCTTGATTTTCAAAAGGCCTTTGACAAAGTTCCCCACAAACGTTTACTGCTAAAACTAAAAGCACATGGAATACAAGACGGTGTGTTGAAATGGATAGAAAATTGGCTCAGCGACAGAAAGCAAAGAGTAGTCATAAACGGTAAGGCATCTAAATGGACCAATGTAAGTAGCGGGGTACCCCAGGGATCGGTACTAGGACCAATTCTCTTTCTAATTTACATCAACGACATAGATGAGGGTCTCACCTGTACAATCTCAAAATTTGCTGACGATACAAAAATTGCAAATTGCGTACTCTCGAAAGAACAAGTTGACGATATGCAACACAATCTAGATCAATTGTCATGTTGGGCCCAAATTTGGCAAATGAGTTTCAATGCGGAAAATGTAAAGTACTACATATCGGATACCTAAATGAGAAAGCAAACTATTCGATGAATGGCACTCAGCTTAAGAATGTAACCAGAGAAACCGATCTGGGAGTAACAATATCGAGTAACCTAAAACCGAGTCAACAATGTTCAGAAGTTGTTAAGAAGGCAAACAAAATAATTGGCTTTATAGGCAGGTCATTTGAGCATAAATCCAAAGAAGTTATCCTAACCCTTTACAATTCCTTAGTCCGCCCTCTTCTGGAATACTGCGTTCAATCCTGGTGCCCTTATTACCAAAAAGATATAAACAAGCTAGAACGAGTTCAACGTAGAGTTACCAAAATGATACCTAGCCTAAAGAACAAACCATAAAAAGAGCGGTTAGAGAATTAAATCTATTTCCTTTAACCCAGCACAGATTAACCTCTCCGTGGCGCACAGTTTTTTTTTTACAGGGTCATACTGTGCGCATGTATGATGAGTTTGGGACCCATTGCCAATTTCGATAAAAAGTACATCAGCGTGTAGGGAATGTTTGCGTGCATCGGCCCATATATATTTGACCCCCCAAAAAATGTCAGGGGGGGGGTGGGGGAACGGTCCGTAGTTGAAAAATGTGGAGCGAATGGCACCGCGCGGCTAGATTGTCATCGAGCGGCGAGATTTCCCTGCCGAATTTTCACACGCCCAGGGGATAGAACCAGAGGGAGGAGGGGGTGGGTTACCGCGTATTATCATGTATATCTCCTTTTTTGATCCCTTTTAGGCTATGTAGAGTACGTATATGTGTGTAGGCCACCCATATAACAATGAATATGCCTCATAGTGACCACAAATTGCAATATATAAGGGAATTATCAAAGAATTTTTAGGCTGGAATGAAGATGGGTTTGGCGGCAATTTATGAGATGAGAGTGTGGTTTGCGCTATAATATTACGTATATCTCGTACTTAGAGCACTGTCATGCTATAATACAGACTTGTACGTATGTAGACGTGCCATATATCAATATATATACCGCATATAGACCAATTCATGCGATATTTACGCACATTATCAATGAGTTTCTATGCGTGAACCAAGGTGTGATTGAGTTGTGCTGGGAATGAAAGGGAGAGAGGGTGTGTTACGCCATAAATATCACTTATATCTTGTACTTAGAGCACTGTCATGCTATAATACAGACTTGTACGTATGTAGACGTGCCATATATCAATATATATACCGCATATAGACCAATTCATGCGATATTTACGCACATTATCAATGAGTTTCTAGCAGACGGAAGCCTAAAAGGGTGGGTGGGAGGGAGACAGGGAGTGAGTCGTGGAGAGAGTGAAGGCAGGGAGAAACATACGCAGCTATCAAGAAACATACGGAGCTGTGATAATTGTGGAGGCGCCCCAGGCGTATGGATGTCTTGGGATTTTGAACCTTATGTCTAGCAGGTGTCTGGTGTTCGTTGCCACCAAGAGGTCTACAATAACATGAGTCAGGAATGGAGAGAGAGAGAAAGTGAGACATGCGTATGTCGTACGTATAAATGGACTTCAGAATTGCATTTTTATGCAAGCAGACATTGCATTTTAGACACATGTGAAGTACCACAGAAACATGTAGCCCATTGACTGTAAATAAAGTACTATATTATAGACCAGCAACGAGGGTGGTCAGTAAACATAGGCAGATTGCCTTTTTTGATAGAGAGCTAAATATAGACTGGTGTCTCCTTACACTTGCGAAAGGGTAGATTGCCACCAGAGAAACTTATATTTATTTATTTCCAAGTAATATGCAATCTAAATGTATATTCGAGACCTACTGCAAGTATTTGTATGACAGTCATGACTATGTATAATCCAATATACGCGCGTAGGCGAGACATAAGAAAGATGGTTGAGCAATTTTCGACACCCACACAGTTATTATTCATTTTTATTTACAATATTATACAATACAAATGTATTTGTGAAGAGTATTTTATGCATTATTGTATTTATACAAATTTTGTTCCCAGACAGAGCTGCTGTGGCTGGAGCAGCAAGGAGCGGCAAGGGTCACCCTGTGACCGCTTGACCATGTGATAATGAGTGGAGTCACACTGAGAGGGGCAATTTTGCTGAGTGTTTGGGCAATTTTTGACAGAATAAAGTTATATAATTACTAATTTTTGACAGAGACAAACTTTTATAAACCTTTGCATGATATAATTGATAATCCCATCAATTTACAAACGTAAATTGGTGGGATAATTCATTTGTTTTTGTATATTGTTATTTCGATTGTAGACACGAAGTTTTGAGTGACATTTGGTATGAGCTCCTGTGGCATGGTTGGTAAGGTCGCGGACTGGAAAACAAAGTGTGGTAGGGTAGTGGGATCGAATCCAGGAGGGGGTTATGGGGAAGGTTTTATACTGTTTAGATAAATTTTGATAATTTTTTTTTTTTTGCAAGATCATGCCATTGTATTCAAACAATATGAAATATTCATAGAATATATCATATTGTAAGAATACAATGACATGACCTTGTTTTTTTGTTTTTTTTATTGTTTTTTTTTGTGTTATCTTAGTAGGTTTCACAGGATTTATTGAAATATATTTATTTTTGTACAATTCATTTGAGGTAAGAAAATAGTTACACATTATTTAGGCTATAACAAACATATATATTGATATATTAAAAAAAGAAGGCATATTACATGTAAATCTTTGAAACTTATAAACTAAATAATGAAACATATAATTATATAATGTAAAAGCTATATCACAGGGACATCTTTGGAACTTATACATTATATAATATATATGTTTCATTATGAGATAGCGTGATCAATTAGGTCAGGTCAGGTAAGGTAGGGCGCGAGTCCAGGGCAGGGCAGGGCAGGGGGCGAGTCCAGGGCAGGGCACGGGGCGAGTCCAGGGCAGGGCAGGGCAGGGGGCGACACTCAGTAATTTTTGAAGGTGTGGCAGTCACCCAAGCAGAGTGCAACTTTGCACTCCGCGCACATTGAGGTGACTCTTTTGGTGACGTGGGGTTTTCTCACACTGGAGCTGCAGACGTGGCACTGTACCTGCCTGTGACGAGTGCCAATCAGCTCGGTGTTGGTTGGGTAGTGTCTTTCGACACCCAGCTGGATTCTGTCAGGAACGTGTTCCCCATGCCATGCCGTACGTCTGTCAGTGGTGGTGCCATACTTCTCCAGGAGTTGGTATGCCACATTATACACGAACTCCCGGAATTTCAGCTTCTGGTTTGGGGACATCTCCCTCTTCACCAACCACAAGTTGTAGGCGTTGAGCATCGTGATGTCAACTAGGTGGAGGAAGAGCTTGTGATACCACTTCACAGTCTTCCTCAGACACTCGACGCCTGACAGCTAACAGGCAGACTTGTCCACCAGGCGCATGTTCTTGGTATAGTCCACTACCATGTCGGGCTTGTAGATGGTCTTCCTGGTTTTGTAGTGGATTTTACCAGAGTCCATCTGGGCACCTGTGTGGATGGTGGAAAGCAGGTGGACGTCTCGTTTGTCCTTCCACTTCAGGGCTATCACTTTCCCGGACTTTTCTAGCTGCTTGTATTTCTGCCCCTTTCGTCGCCTTCTTCGGACATGCCTCTCGCGGTGTTCCTGGGCCAGGTCGTCTTCAGAAGGTGTGTCACTGGAGGAGGCATCTGTAAGAGGAATGACATTACCGGTGAACTTAGGCATAAACTTTCTTGTCTTTCTGACAGTCCCACATGGCCCCGTTTGGTTGTCATGAAGAAACTGGCAGAGAGCAGGAGAAGTATACCAGTTGTCAGTGTAGATGATGTGGCCTTTGCCCAGGTAAGGTGCCAACATTTTCCTGACGATGGCACCTGACATGCCCATGGGGTCACCGGCAGCGGCTTTCGGTACGTCAATGTCAGTGCCTGTATACACGATCATGTCAAGCACTATTCCAGTTTCACAGTCACACAAAACGAAGAGCTTGATTCCGAACCTATGCCTTTTCAAGGGGATATACTGCTTGAAAACAAGACGTCCTTTGAAGAGCACGAGCGACTCATCAATCACCAAATTGAGGAAGGGGTAAAAGTATTTCCTATACCTCTCCAACAACATGGTGAACACATCCCAAACTTTCCATATCCTGTCAATCCTGTTAGGATTTTCGTTGTCTGCAAAGTGCATAAATCTTAGCAGCAACAAAAATCTGTCACGAGTCATGAACTTATTGAAAGTTGGGGTGGCGATGAGAGGGTCGTGCTTCCAGTAGTGTTGCAACACATGCTTCTTGCAAAGAGGCATGAGGAACAACAAGGCAAAGAACGTCATGAATTCTTCCACAGTCGTATCCACCCAGCCTCGTATTCTCGCTTTTGGAGAAATGACGTCCAATCTGCCAAACACCCACCTGTAGTAGGCGTTTGTTTGGGCAACGATGTAAGTCATTACCTCAAAATCGAAAAAAGCTAGGAAGAAGTCGCTTTCGTTTGCGTGCTCGTCACAGGGCCAGTCGTCAGTTATACCTGACGTCCCAGGATTGAACTGGGGCACGTCAGGTACAAAATTGACCCCGTCAGACCACTCGAACGAAGGCATGCCAGGGATCGGTATGTCATCTGCGTCTGCTTCTGTGTCTGAAATATTGCTTCCATGGTCGCGATACAACACAGCATCATCATCACCCTCCTCTTCACTTGACAGACGCCCTTCCTCATTCTCGTCACCGACGTCGGACTCACTGCCACTGTCCACTCCCAAATCCCCCCACCCTTGGTCCCGTGCTAGGGCGTCGTCGTCGAAACCCGGGCTGCCAATGCCCTGCGAATCACCATCAAACAGCAGGGTGGCATATTTGGATGGTGTCAGAGTTTTTCGGGCCAGTGTAGCACGTACGGGAGTCTTATGGACAGGGACAGAAGGGCCGGCAGGGGCGGCGTCGGCAGGGGCGGCAGTGGTGCGTGGTCTTGTGGCCCTGGAGGCAGGCAAGATGATGGTGGTGCCTGTCGCCCCTTTCCCTTTCTCTTTCCCTATTCCTTGGGCAGGGGTAGCAGGGGCAGCAGGGGCAGCAGGACCAGCAGGGCCGGCAGAGCCAGCAGTCGCTTTCCCTCTCCCTTTCCCCTTCCCCTTCCCCTTCCCTTTTCCTTGGGCAGGGGCAGCAGGGGCAACAGGGGCGTCAGGGGCAGCAGGGGCGGCAGGGGCAGCAGGGCCAGCCTGGCCAGGGGCGGCTGGTGGTGGTGGTGGTGGTAGGGTCACTGTGGCAGGCGTACGGGTTCTCTTCCCTACGCCCGTGCCTTTAATTTTGCCTGCCCCCGCAGGTTCTGCAGCCCTAGGGCGGCCTCCTGTGTTGCTGGTACTGGTGGCAGGGCTGGCAGTGGTGGCAGTGGTGGTGGTAGTGGTTGTTGCAGTGGCCTGGGTCGTGGTGGCAGTGTCCCGAAACACCAATGACCTCTGTACCTTTGCCGTGCTTGCACGTGTTTTTCGTGATTTGGGTGCTGGTGTTTCGTCCTCCGAGCTGTAGGGCGTGTCGTACTGGTAGCTAGGGTCTTTAGCAGCCACCCTCTGCCTTCCATGGCGGCTGACACCACCAGAAGGAGGGCTGGTTGTGTCATCAGGGAGCGAGCGTGAGGGATGTGTGGGCTCCATGACTAGTGCTTGGTTACTGGCGCGGTGGTGCTTGCACGAGTGCGGGGCAACCGTGTGACGGGGTGGTGTCGAGAGTTGACATGTAGTACTATACCCACACCAATTTTTAGCCGCCTGCCTATAAACGCGCGGTTTTGGTACGCGTTCAAAAGCCTCGCTCTTAAGAGTCTTCCCGCAGTCCGCTGGGGGAACTCTTAAGAGTCTTCCCGCAGCTCCCGGGTTAATGGGTGACTTAATTCAAGTGTTCAAAATCATCAAAGGCATCGACAATATGAACTGTAGTAAGTACTTCACTATTGACCAATCTAATTACACGCGGGAAAACGGTTGCAAAATTATTGGTAAATCTTTTAACTCACACGAATCTAAGAATTTCTTCTTCAATCGAGTTGTCAACTAGTGGAATGGGCTTCCCCGAGACGTTATAGACTGCAGCACCGTTGATTCATTTAAACTCCGCTTAGACAATTATCTCGCATCAAACCCGCGACTGACTGCGTTTGTAAATGAATAACTTTATTTTATCCCCCTCTCAGTTACTAACCCATCTGGCCCCTACTAACTTCCTAATCCTGCCACGGACATTAGTTCCAGGGCAGTAGTTCCCTTTCCAATGTTCCCTTACCCACTCTAAACCACTGTTTGGACACTTGATCCTCAGTGTTTTGGAGGACAAGCAGCCTAGAAGGGTCACTAGACCTGTTGTTGCTTGATTTCCTTTGTACTCCTTTGTACTCTCTGTAATCTGTAGCTTGGCTCGGTGTAATAATGTGGTGGCTGTGTTGTCTTAGGTTGAGCAGATATGTGATTGTCTGTCTGTCTGTCTGTCATGTTCTCTGCCTCTCTCTCTCTCTCTCTCTCTCTCTCTCTCTCTCTCTCTCTCTCTCTCTCTCTCTCTGTCTGTCTGTCTGTCTGTCTGTCATGTGGTCTGTGTCTGTCTGTATGTCATTGTCTGTCTGTCTGTTTGTCATGTTCTCTGCCTCTCTCTCTCTCTCTCTCTCTGTAATCTGTAGCGTTTGGCTGGTGTAATAATGTGGTGGCTGTGTTGTCTTAGGTTGAGCAGATATGTCATTGTCTGTCTGTCTGTCTGTCATGTTCTCTACCTCTCTCTCTCTCTCTCTGTCATGTTCTCTGCCTCTCTCTCTCTCTCCTCTCTTGGGAGTGTTTCACAACCACTTACCTTAAGGAAGTGCAAGACTGCATACCATCGAAAATACGGCGTCCAGGCCATAATGATAAGCCCAAATGGTGGAATAAAGTTATTTCAGACTGTCTGCTTGCTAAAAAATTTGCTAATGATAGATTAAAATCCTCACAAAATGACGAAGAACGGGTGAAATTTGTAGAGCTACGACGCAAAGCCAAAAAGTTAATTAAGCAAAGTAAAAAGACCCTGGAGTTACATGTTGCGAATCAAAGTAAAACAAACCCGAAAGAATTCTATAGTTATATCAGAAAGAAAAAAGTAGTTACTTCAACTGTTGGACCGTTAGTCGATGAAAATGGAGAATACACCAAAGACGAAGTACAAATGAGTAATGCCCTCAATACCTTCTTTGCATCAGTTTTTACAACCGAAGACCTCAGTGATATACCTACACCATCGCCGATTCAGATTGATAATTCAGATGTTCTAAGCAATATCACCGTTACAGAGAGAGAAGTATTGAATTGTTTAGATAAACTCAAGGTAAATAAAACGCCTGGACCTGATACAATCTCGCCTAGAGTTCTAAAGGAAGCTAAGGATGAGCTCTCCAAACCACTGACATTGCTATTCAATGAATCCTTGCAGTCTGGGACTATGCCTGATCAGTGGAAGCTAGCCAACATAACACCGATATTAAAAAGGCAGCAAATCCCTACCCAGTAACTATCGTCCAATTAGCTTAACCTCAATTGTATGTAAAATGCTAGAAACCGTCAAAAGAGACAGACTCGTAAATCACTTAGAGGCAAATAACTTACTTAAAGATACTCAACACGGCTTTCGTAAAAAACGTTCCTGTTTAACAAACCTCTTAGACTTCTTCCACGATATCCTCAACCTCTACGATGAGAGTAAAGCTGTAGATATTATATACCTTGATTTTCAAAAGGCCTTTGACAAAGTTCCCCACAAACGTTTACTGCTAAAACTAAAAGCGCATGGAATACAAGACGGTGTGTTGAAATGGATAGAAAATTGGCTCAGCGACAGAAAGCAAAGAGTAGTCATAAACGGTAAGGCATCTAAATGGACCAATGTAAGTAGCGGGTGTGACGCACGTCAGCTCCCCAGCGACTACGAGGGGGCGGCGGTTGGCTCCCTATCCTCTTCTCCCCTCTCCCCAGGCAGTGAAATGGGCTACAGTTATCAGAGAATGTTGTTCTTTCTTTCATAGTGTTCGTGTTGTTACAAACAGTCCCGTGGTGATCTTTACTTTCGTCTGTGACAACGGGAAGTATTTTATATCGTTAGTAGAATGTAAGAAGCATTGTGGAGGGAGAGAGGGAATAGCGCGAGCGTGGTGGTAATATGTGCGTGCGTAGGTATGTGTTGCCTACCTCACTCGAGGTGTTTTCCCGCTCGCGCGCTTTCCTGCGCCCTTGATTGGCTGGTGGTTCCTGGCGCCTTCTGCAGCCCTGCTGCCTGGTGACGTAGTCGTCTGTGATTGGCGGTCACGGTCCTGGGACGGTGGTGCGGGCTCCTGTCCTTGTGTCTCCCTCAGAGCTCCTCGTAGTGTTGTAACGCTAACATCCCTTTGCAATCTATCAGCCCACCTCACCCCCCTATTGCGAACTTTCTCTACCACTGCTTACCTTCTTCTCTCTGTATATCCTACTATTAATTAACTGCCCTTCCCCTTGACGTTGATTTCATATATCCGTCACTGTATTATACAGCGAGCTCTCAGAGATATTATATGTACTTAGGCATTTTCGATCAGAGGGTTATCCATTTTGGCTTGGGGAGGTTTGACATACTCATCGTGTTGCCCCAACCTTATTTTCTTGGGTGTCTACCAGGTCAGTCGATGCTAGACTGGGGAGAGGCTATCAGGTTGCAGTTTCCTATGAGCATAGACTTCATTGAGCCTATGCAACAGTACCGGATACCTGCGGAGGCCTAGGTCATTTTCTTGTCTGTGTACCTTAGAGCCTAGCACTGTGTTGGCATGAGGGCGTTGGCCTAGTCCACCCAGCACTGTGCTAGCTCGTTAGCTTTTGACTTAGGAGGGTCGCCAGGAGAGAACCAGGTACACGAGACCTGGATCTCTCAAGAGAGCACCCCGTCATTTAATGTAAATAGGCGCACAGACTTGAGAACGACACTAGGCTACCGAGCAGGTGGCTCGGCCCAGGTAGCTTAGCCTATGACTCCCCTGCTAGACTTTGTCCACCTGGCAGACCCCTGATTAAGGTTTATAATCTCATTGTGTATATGTGTGCAGCATTATTGCTCCTTATGTTTATAGTAAGTCGTGATTGTTGCCGAGAGACCCAACCAGAGCAGGCTAGTGCCTGGTGGGAGAAAGCACATCTTTTTGTGGTTAGAGTTTAGACTGCCGACTGTTTTATAATTACACCTTTGCCAGATAACACCGTCCCTACACTATATATGTTCCCACAGTAATAATACACAGTTCAGAATCCGAGACGTACTTCTTAGTTGCATCTGACTTTTGCAGAAGATTCCGGCATGATGCTTTAGGACTTTCTTTGTTTCACTTTCTTTCAGATAGGAGTGACAGTTTACTGACTATTTAACGTAACGTTAATTATCCTTCTTCTAGTTTGCTATTAAATCGTTGCTGCGATTTAATTACGCTATCTATCTTTTTCCTTGTATACTTTAATAAAGTAATTGTATGTTGTATGAGTATAGGCTGCTTCAGTGATCATCAGCCTATAGTGTGCACCTTTTACCGAGTCATAGGATACCTCGTTGTCCAGGCACGACTCAAGGCGGTATAGGTGTTTTGTTCTCCAGTGGTTCAGGCAGGGGTTGGAACTAGTGTTACCGTTGTTGCATTTAGCCTTATCTAGTCCAATGAAGAAGAGCCCTGTGTCTTGTAGAACCTGGATCATAACAAATGGCGACCTTGCTTAGGATTTTGTGAACTTAAGAAATACTGTGGGAGTATAGTGGTAATTTTGTTATTGAGGAATACAGTGGACACAGATTTTTTTTGGCAAGCAGTATAACACATAAAGAGGCTTCAGATAACTTTAGGTGAATAGGTGCTTGCATAAGAGATTATAGATACTTTTTTTTTTATAAACTTGCACACTTCTCAGTATACACCATGTCTAGCAACAGCTCAGTTAACGGGGATAATCAGACAGTACAGCCTACGGGTGTTGAGCAGCAGCAGAAATTTAATGATGGCATCAGAGTTATTAATTGTGAGGCTGATGCGAGGAAGTTTGTGGAGATACCAGTAACAGCGAGTCGGTTGGAGGGGATTGAATGCTATGGTCTGCGTTGTTTGGCCACGGTCCTGGGGCGTGTCGGCTTTGGCAGCATGTCTAAGAGTGACCTGGTGGCTTGTGTGTTGGGTGGTGGCAGTGGGTTGCAGGGTGGAGCGGGGGCTTGGGAGCCTTTATCCAAGCCTCCCTTTCACTCTACTCCTATCGCGCCCCCTCGGTTACCAGACCTTGGCACGCTTCCGCAATCTGATAGTCGCTGGCAGCGTGGTTTTCCCCTGGGTGAGCCACTGGGTGGGTCTCCTATAATTGCTCCTCCCCCTCAGGGTTTGACTGCTGATATGTTGTTGCAACTGGAGTTGGCTAAGATCCAGATCCAGCGTGAAGTTGAGATGGCTCAGATCCAGCGTGAAGTTGAGATGGCTAAGATTCAGGCTGAGATGGCTAAGATTCAGGCTAAGGAGAGGACAGCATGCCGTGAGGCAGAGTTGCAGGTTGAAGCAACTAGGTACTGTGCTGAGATGGATGTTGAGAAATCTAGGGTGGAGACAACAGGGCGGCATCTCGGTTCTGGGAATCGTGGGTCTGAGTCTTTATCGCACTTGCTTAAATTAGTCCCTGTGTTCGATGAGTCTGGGGTGACTGAGTTTTTTGCACGGTTTGAGAAGAAGTGTCGGGAGCATGAGTGGCCGGAGATTAAGTGGGCAGCCCTTGTATCATCAAAGCTTGTTGGGAAAGGTCTCAAGGCATATGACTCGCTGTCATTGGAGGACTGTACTAACTATGTGGTGTTAAAGGAGGCTGTGCTCCGGGCCTTTGAGTTGCAACCAGAAACCTACAGGTTGAAATTTTGGGGCGTTGTAAAGAGTAAGGAGAGCTCTTTCCTTGAACATGCCCGGGAACTGACTGACACTATGGGGAACTGGCTCCGGTCTGAGAATGCGACAACAGTTGAGCAGGTTAAGCAGTTATTTTTGTTGGAGCAGTTCTTCCGGTGCACAGGCAGCGACCTGACATTAAACCTGAAGGAAAAATGCCCTAAGACCGTAGAGGAGGCAGCTAAGCTTGCTGACCTCCGGCTTTCTTTGATTCGTGGGTGCGGGTCTGCTCATCGTAGTGAGACAGGTAACAAGGAGCGTAACACTCCACCCCCCAAAGCCAATGAAGCACAAAATAACACTGTAAAAAGTAAGAGCAATGATACCCATTATAACTACAAACACAAAACCGTCCCGTTTTCAAAAGGGCACGGCCCTTCCCCACCACCTCAAGGGGGGAAGTCTAGTGGTGTAGTGAAATGTTTTAAATGTCAGAAGGTGGGTCACTTTGCACGTACATGTCCGAGTAATATTCCTGCTAAGCCTGTGTCTTTGGTTCGCAACATGGGGGTGTCTCTGAGCTCTTCTGCATCTGCCCGGGGTAGGTCGTCAGTTGCGGGGACACAGCCTGTGAAGAAGGGTTTGGAGGGCTCGACACCTGTCCAAGACACTTTTTGCAGCCATCGAGGGCGTGGGCTTGTGAGCTGGGGGAATACTAAACATCAGGTCAAATTGTTGCGTGACACTGGGGCATCACAGACACTTCTTAAAAATTTCACAGGCAAACCTATAAATGCGGCTCTGGTTGTTGTGGTACAGGGGATCAATGCTACCAGGTCATACCCGTTGATTAGGGTGGAGCTGGAGGTGGATTGTGTGTGTCGTGAACTTGATGTTGGGATCGTAGAGAGCTTGCCAGTTGAGGGCGTCGACCTCCTTCTGGACAACGACTTTGCGGTGCTCACTTCGGAGGTTCCACCCTTAGTTGTTGCTGAGAGGGCGGCCGACGTTAATAGGGAGAATCGGGAGTGGGTCGAGAGGTGTCAGCTTAAACAGATGGCCTGTGCAGTCACCCGTTCTCGCGCGTCAGTTCAGTCACAACCGTTGTCGCAGTCTTCAGACTAGCGGAGGAACGGTCGGAAGGAGCAAGCTGAAGCAGGGAGTTTTGTGAGTTTTGCTCCAGCGGCTCTCCTTAGCGGCTTAGTACTTGACCCAGAGGTGAGCTCCGGAGTGGCCCTAGAACCTGTCACCCCTAGTGACATGGTTGGGCGTGATGGCACTCCGCGACTTAGTAGTTCCCAGTTGGAGGAGAGTTGTGGGAACGGGGCTATCAAACACGAGGACGGGGAAACATGTAATGTGAACCTGTTGGAGGAGTTTGTGAGGCAACCACCTGAGCAGCCTACTGTCCCTGTGTTGGTCTGCACCGGCCAAGGTGGAGAAGGAGAGGGGGGCAGTAGGGCACAGGTGGAGGAGAGTAGGGATTTTCATGTCTCGGCGGAGCAGTGGGCGGGGGACACGAGTCTGGTGGCTGTGGAAGCGCTAGAGCACCTGCCTGAGCAGCAGTGTGCAGCGCTCCAGCACCAGCTCGGTTCATACCCCACTGGTCGTGCCGAGCCCCTGAGCCTCACAACTCAGGCGGTGCAAGATGTTCCGCGGACAGGTCACGTGAATGTTGGGAGACCGTTAGCCTTATTGTTTCGGTGGTTCAAGGTGGGCGACGAGGCTTGGACATGGTTGTCAGGTCAAGGTCGACCCATGGCTGCCAAGGGTGGTGGTAAAAAGGAGGACTTTGAGCAGATTGGTGAGGTTGGCTGTGGCATAGAAGTGCCCGGTCGTCGCATAGCCTCCCAATGCTGCTCTAGTCGAATGCAACAGCCCTACCATAGACCGACTGTATCTGGCCATGTCGCTAAAAGCGGTGATGCTGCGCAGGCAGATGTAGTCGTAAGGAATGCGGGGGTGCGCATGTATGGTATCGGCGGGGAAGCCTTAGCAACAATGAACTATGGGGGTGACTGCACAGGTGGTACTGATTGTCCCTCTCATGACCTGGCTGTTCTAGGGACGAAGGTGGAGAAGGAGGGAGACTACAGGTTAGAAGCTGCGGTCTCGGCTGGGTTGTGGGAGGGCACTAGGCATGTTGTTCTGCGAGAGAAGTTGTTTACTAGGCTGTGGCAGTGCATCCGCATGTTTGTTGCTTTTCCAGGCCTGATGTACGGCGTAGAATCCGACATGGAGGCTGGAGACAGTGCGAGGCTCAGTTTAATTCCCTACCGTATAAATCCTGCTAAAAAGCCTGTCGTGAAAACAGAGCTAGACGACATGTGGAAAAAGGGTCTGAGGGATAAAAGGAATGTCGTGATTGGTCGTTGCCTGTAACTTTGCAACCTGTGTTAAGTGGCAAGATCAGTGAGTGTGTTGATTGCGAGTGTGTGTGCATTATCCCTGACAGATGCCTATACCTTATCGAGAGTTGACGACACCATAGACCGCCTCGGGGCTGCATCGCCTATCACGAAGGTAGAACTAGTGAAAGGTTATTGGCAGGCCCCGTTGCCGGAAAGAGCGAAGAGAAATGCCAGTCTTGTCATGAACTGGGCAGTTTATCAGTGCCAGGTGTTGTTTTGCTGCCGGGACACAAGTTGGATGTGTGGCATGCTAAGGGCACTGATAATGTTTTGGCTGATGGTTTGTCACGGGAGGGTTTGTTTGCAGGAGAACCCTCGCCATTCAGTCAGTGTGTGTTGAGAGTGGAGTAAAATTGGCTTGCCCCTGTAAGTGCAGCCGCCAAAAACATATTAAAACAAAAAATGAAAATCTCACATAAAAACTCTTTCCTTTGATAGTATATAAGTACAGTATAGGTCACAGCAAGAATCTAAGCCACATCTGATCTGTTGTCTTAGTAGGCTAGGCTTGGTGAAGCTTGCTAGTTGAAAATCGTTATATAATTATTATGATGCTTTTATTTTTGGTAAGTGTTGTGGGCAGAATTTATTTTTATAATGCAGTGTTTTAATTGTTTTTGATCGTGGCCTTGTTTACACAACTTGGGAGAGTGGCTAGGTGATGCCGGGTTAAGGATGGGCATTCGGTCTGGTCAGATGTGGGGTTCGCCTGTGTCCTGCAACGTCCCACATCTTGGGCGGGGTGTGTACGCCTGGCCCAGCTTGCCAGAATGCGCATCGGCCGGGACTCGCTAGCGGCGTCGCCAGGGCTCTGATATGTCGTACAATAATCGTTAGAACGAGGTCTTGTTTCTTTCATAGAGTACATGTTTGTCACAGACAGCATCAGTGGTGCTCTTTATTCTTGTCTGTGACACTTAGAAGTAGTTTAATATCATTGCTACGAATATAAGATGCCTGGTGTTAAGTCAAGGAGCAGAGAGCGGGGTAGTCAGCGTGTTGGTAGTTTGTGCATGGGTGTATGTACGTTGTGCCTCCCGCGCTCGGAGGGGAGTCTCCCCACGCCCTAGTGATTGTCCGGCGGCCCTGTCGACGTCATAGAACGCTTGCTCTTCATGACCGTAGTCGTTCTTGTGTATTGGCGGCCGCTATGTGGTCCCTGAAGCGGTGGGTGCGGGCTCCTATCCTTTGTGTCTCCCCCTTCAGATCTAAGCGGAGTATGCTAGGTCCTACATGTCCCTTGCAACCTGTCTCCCATATAACCCTCTATCCTCGATACTACTATCTCCTCTCTCTGAACTTCTTCGGGTTTTCATACTTCTCCCTCTTTATTCAATTAACTTTATCCCTTCTGGTTGCTGCAATACGACATTCCATAGTCAGCCAGTTCCGTATTACCATCACCAGCTCTCCATATATGTTTTGCAATCATAGTTTTAGGGATTATTAGAGTCATAGTCCAAAAGGTACCATAGTGTTGGGCTTCTTTCTAATTATTTGGGGCTGTTCTTCTCTTATTATTTAATGCTATACAAGTGGAAGGTATCCTTTGGGTTCGTTGTTCTGAGTTATGTATGTGGCAAGTTATAGCCTGTACAACAATCGACGAAGCTAGCTAGGCCTGTAATCCTTGTGGCATATTTTTTCCTTTACGAGTTAATAGCAGTATACAAGTGAAGGGCTTTGTGCCTACTCCTCATCCTGTATGATTGCTAACCACCTCATTTTTGTTGAGGAGCGCCAGGGCTTAGACCAGAATTACTAGAGATCTGGACTTGACCAGAGAGCCTCCAAGTCACATTAAAACGTAACATAATGGGAAATCTGTGTCAAGGGGATTGCAGTAGGCTAACGAGCAATAGCTTGCGCTCTGCCTAGCTTCTAGTATACGTAGTAACCCCTTTTTTATGATGCCACTGCTAGACTTTTATTAGTGAGAAAGACAGCATTGTGTTTATTAACTACTTTAATTGTGTAATGCTTTAGGAATTATCCACGCCTTATTTTAAAGTCCCAAGGTTGATGCATAGTGCACAACCCAGTTTGGCTATTACGGTTGGCTAACAGAAAGTACTGTTCCTGATAGTGGTTATTATTAGTGCTGTCACAGAGGTTGTTGCACTCCCTTGTTTATAATATATATATGTTATCCTACTTATTGGTGTATTTAAGATACACGCGTTGGTGTCCTGCCCCTGCATTTATTATTTATGTTCGGTAATTAACGCTTTTGGTGTCCTGCCCCCACCTGCATTTATTTATGTTCTGTATTAACGAGCATCTTAGAGCATCAGACCTTTTCAGAAGATTCCATCTCTGAGTTTTTGTTTAGGACTAGACTTCCATTGTTTTTTTCATAGAGCATTGTAATAGTTTTAGCGTGTTGAGTACAGACTCACCCTGAAGTTTAACGTAAGGCATGTAATTCTTTATTTATTTATCTTGTTATAAGGTTTATTCAAGCAATTGTTTATTACTTAAAGAGCATTTTATTAACGTAAAGTACGGTCCTTGTTGTGAGTAGGCTTTGCCATCATCGGTACGCCTTTGGTAGAAGTGCACTAAAACCCAGTTAATTGGATACCCCCCCCGGTTTATCCAGGAGATTAATCCTCTGGAAGGGTTTAAAGCCGTGTTTTGTTTCGGCCGGGTGAGAATAGTTCGAAGGGTTTTGGAATTCGTGTAGACCGTTGTTGCAGATATAGCCTATCATCTAGTCCCAATATTGAGTGCCCCCTTGGTTTATTTCGTAGTGCCCGGTCGTAAACAAATGGCGACTTAGACCAGAATATAAGTGAACTGAATATTGCAATTTTTTTTTTTTTTTTTTGGTAGACAATCCTATATTGCCATTTTGGGGGGTTGAATTTATTTCTCTACATTCTTGTGCAGTAGCGACCATTGTTTTTGAGGATACATAGAACTTGTTTGGAGTTATTGGTGACCCTTAGTAAGTGCACTCAAGAACATCTTCAAATATTTTTTGGTGAATAACGCTACGCAAGAGTTGGCAATTTTTGTCTGGACTTGAGATTTTGTTGTTTTGGTTGACCTATCCATCATGTCACTGGACGGGTCGTGAGCCATAATGAGGGCACAGTGCGAGAGGCAGGCGATGAGGTGGAGTAAGGTGCGAGTTGTTAAGGCGGCGTTGCGGTGGAGGGTTGGTGAACAGTGAGGATGGATGCTTTGGATTTTTGGTGGGAAGCCCTATGTCGGCCGACCTGGGTGTCCGGGGCTATAGACCGGTACGGACTGCAGTGTGTGGCCACGGTCTTAGGGTTTTCCGGTGACTAGCGGTATGTTGGTCGAGAAGTGCAGCTGGCTGCCGGTGTGCTGGGGTGTGGGTGCCAAATGGTGTTTCGGGTGGGGCGGGAGCTGGCAACCTTCGGGCCACCTTCGGCCCAGCCCCCATTTGTCTCCCACTACTCCACTCCTACCATGGCGCCAACCCTCCACGTGGTTCCGGAGCCGAGTAACGTTCCCGCAGCCTCGATGCCCCGCTGGCGTTTTGGGTATGGCCTCTGGGTGATTCACGGGGTGGCTCCCCAATAGTAGCCCCCCCTCCTCAAGGTTTGTCTGCCGAGATGTTGTTTCAGCTCGAGGTCGCCAAACTTAAGCAGCAGGAGCGACAGGCTGAGCATGAGCATGAGCCACGAAAGCATTAGCATGAGCAACGAAAGCATGAGGCTGAGCTTGAGGCAGCAGAGGGACTGAGCTCGAGCAATGAAGTTATGAGGCTGAATTCAGGGAGCGATAGTCTGAGCGCAAGTTTGAGTCTGAGAGGTATTGTGCCGATGTTGACCTAGAGAAAACTTGTGTAGAGGTGACTATGGACCGGGTCGTCCAGGGGGGTCGAGCCCATGACCAGTCTCTGTCGCATCTACTAAAGTTGGTTCCAGTGTTTGACGAGTTAGGAGTTACAGAATTTGTTCTCCGGTTCGAGAAAAAGTGCCAGGAGCACCATTGGCCCGAGGAGAAGTGGGCAGCCCTTGTTTCTTCACGTTTTGACGGGGAAAGCACTCAAGGCGGACGATGCTTTGCCCCTAGATTCCTGTGTGAATTACATTTGTTGAAAGAGGCTGTCCTGAGGGGGTATGAGCTACAGCCAGAGACCTATAGGCTGAAGTTTAGGGCGGTTCCAAAAAGAAAGGAGAGTACTTTCCAGGAACACGCTAGAGAGCTGTCAGATGCATTTGAATTATTGGTTAAGGTCAGAGAAGGCAACTACTTTTGATTCAGTAAAAACAACTAGTGTTGCCTCGAACAATTTTTTAAATGTACTGGCAGTGACTGACTCTTAACATTAAAGAAAAGCGACCGAAAACTCTACAAGAGGCGGCTGAGCTGGCTGACCTCATGTTGTCATTGATTCGCGGGTGCGGGTCTGCACAGAGAGCTGAGGCAGGTAACAAGGGGCTTACCACTCCACCCCCCCGAATCAATGACACAACAATTAGCCATGTAAGGGTACTGTTGCCAATTATGAACCCAAGTCGAAACCCTTCCCGTTTAAGAAAGGCCCGGGCCCTTCCTCACCTAAGAGGAAGTCCAAGAGTGAGGTGGAATGTTTTTGTAGTGTCATGAGAAGGGGCATATTGCGCGCTCATGTCCGAGCACACCGCCTACAGCAGTGGTGTCACTAGTGAGCAACATCGGTGTGTCTTTGAGGTCTTCCGCGTTTGCCCGTGGTAATAAGTCGGTTGCGGAGTCACAGTCGGTGCAGAAGCAGCAGGAGGGTTCGTCACCCGTCCGTGATGCTTTTTGTGGTCATAGGGGGCACGGCACTGTGAGGTGGGCTGGTGTGAAGCATAGGCTTGAGTTGTTGCGTGATACGGGCGCTTCCCAGACACTTGTTAAGAATTTCACTGGCAAGCCTGTTAACGTGGCTCGGGTTGTGGTGGTTCAAGGCATCAATGCTACGCGGTCTTACCCGCTGGTCAGAATGGAGCTTGAGGTGGACGGTGTGACACGGGAGTTGGATGTGGGGGTGGTGGAGAAATTGCCAGTTGAGGGGGTCGACCTCCTTCTCGGCAATGACTTTGCGGTGCCCACTTCCGAGGTTCCACCCTTAGTCGTTTGCCGAGAGGGCGGGGCCGACACGAGTAGGGAAGGGCAGGAGGGGCTCGAGAGATCTCAGTCCGCTCAGGTGTCACAGGTGTCCCAAGTTCTAGACCAGCGGAGGAAGGGTCGGAAGGAGAAAGGTCGAGGCTGATGTTGGGTTGAGAGTTTGGACTCAGCGACACTTTTTGGTGACTTGGTACTTGACCCAAAGATGAGCTCCGGAGTGGCCCCAGAACCTGTCCCCCCTAGGACATGGTAGGGCGTGATGGCGCTCCGCGACAGAGTAGTTCCCAGGTGTAGCAGAGTTGTGGGAACGGGGCTTACTGAACTCGAGGACGGGGAAGCATGTCAGGTGAACCTGTTAGAGGAGTTTGTGAGGCAACCACCTGAGCAGCCTAATGTCCCTGCGTTGGTCTGCAGAGCCAAGGTGGAGAAGGAGAGTGGGGCACGGGTGGAGGAGAGTCGGGATTGTCATGTCTCGGTGGAGCAGTGGGCGGGGGATACGAGTCAGGTGGCTGTGGATGCGCTAGAGCACCTGCCTGAGCAGCAGTGTGCAGCGCTCCAGCACCTGATCGGTCCATTCCCCACTGTTTGTGCCGAGCACCCAGGCCTCACAACTCATGCGGTGCCCAAGGTTCCGCCAGCAGGTCACTTGAGTGTCAGTAAACCGTTAGCCTCGTTGTTTCAGTGGCTCAAGGTGGGCGACGAGGCTTTGGCATGGTTGCCAGGTCAGTGTCGACCCATGGCTGCCAAGTATGGTGGTCAGAAGGAGATTGATCCGATTGGCGAGGTTGGCTGTGGAGTGGATGCGCCCGGCCGTCGCATAGCCTCCCAATGCTGCTCTAGTGAAATGCAACAGCCCTACCACAGACCGAACTGTATCTGGCCATGTCCGCTGAAGGCGATGATCCTGCGCAGGCAGATGTAGTTGCAAGGAATGCGGGGGTGCGCATGTACGGTATCGCGGGAAAGCCTTAGCAATTATGAACTATGGGAGTGACTGCACAGGTGGTACAGATTGTCCCTCTCATGACCTGGCTGTTCTAGGGACGAAGGTGGAGAAGGAGGGAGACTATAGTTTAGAAGCTGCGGTCTCGGCTGGGTTGTGGGAGGCCACTAGGCATGTTGTTCTGCGAGATAAGTTGCAACCTCTTGTTCCTGAGTGACAAGAGGAGTTGTTTACTAGGCTGTGGCAGTACGTCTGCATGTTTGTTGCTTCTTCGGCCTGATGTACGGGGTAGAATCCGAAATGGAGGCTGGAAACAGTGCAAGGCTCAAGTTAATTCCCTACCGTATAAATCCTGCTCGACAGCCTGTTATGAAAGCAGAGCTATACGACATGTGGAAAAAGGGTCTGAGGGATAAAAGATATCGTGAGTGGTCGTTGCCCGTAAATTTGCAACCTGAGATAATTGGCAAGATCCGCGTGTATGTTGATTGCAAGAGTGTGGAAGCATTATCCCTGACAGACGCCTATCCATTACCCAGAGTTGATGACACCATAGACCGCTTCAGGGCTGCCTCGCTCATCACGAAGGTTAGAACTAGTGAAAGGTTATTGGCAGGCCCCGTTTGCCGGAAAGAGCGAAGAGATAGTGCCAGTTTTGTGATGAACTGGGCAGTTTATCAGTACCAGGTGTTGTTTTGCTGCTGGGACACAAGTTGGATGTGTGGCATTATAAGGGCACTGATAATGTTTTGGCTGATTGTTTGTCACGGGAGGGTTTGTTTGCAGGAGAACCCTCGCCGTTCAGTCAGTGTGTGGTGAGAGTGGAGAAAAATTAGGCTTGCCACTGTAGTGCAATGCCGCCAAAAACACTATTAAAATATATAAAAATCTCACATAAAAACTCTTTCCTTTGATAGTATATAAGTACAGTATATCACAGCAAGAATCTAAGACACTCTGAGCTGTTGTCTTAGTAGGCTAGGCTTGGTGAAGCTTGCTCGTTGAGCGTGATATAATTATTATGATGTTATTATTTTGGGGAAGTGTTGTGCAAATTTATTTTTATAATGCAGTGTTTTATTGTTTGTGATCGTGCCTTGTTTACACAACTTGGGAGAGTGGCTAGGTGATGCCAGGTTGATGGGCATTCTGTCTGGTCAGATGTGGGGTTCGCCTGTGGCTGAAACGTCCCACATCTTGGGCGGGGTGTTACGCTGGCCAGCTTGCCAGAATGCGCTTGGGACTCGCTAGCGCTCGCCAGGGCAGTGATATGGGCTACAATAATCGTAGAACGATGTTCTTTCTTTCATAGAGTACATGTTGTCACAGACAGATCAGTGGTGATCTTTATTCTTGTCTGTGACACTTAGAAGTATTTTATATCATTGCTAGAATATAAGATGCATGGTGTGAAGTTAAGGAGAGAGAGCGGGGTAGGCAGCGTGGTGGTAGTTTGTGCATGTGTATGTACGTTTGCCTCCCGCGCTCGGAGGGGAGTCTCCCACGCCCTTGATTAGCCGGCGGCCCTGTCGACGTCATAGAACGCTTGCTCTTCATGACGTAGTCGTCTGTGATTGGCGGCCTTGGTCCTGGAACGGTGGTGCGGGCTCCTATCCTTGTGTCTCCTTCAGAGCTAAGCGGAGTATGCTAGGTCCTACATGTCCCTTGCAACCTGTCTCCCATATAACCCTCTATACTACTATCTCTCTCTCTGAACTTCTTCGGTTTCATACTTCTCTCTTTATTCAATTACTTATCCCTTCTGGTTCTGCATACGACTTCCATAGTCACCAGTCGTATTACCAGCACCAGCTCTTCATATATGTTTGCACTAGTTTTAGGGATTATTAGAGTCATAGTCAAAAGGTACCATAGTGTTGGGCTGCTTCTAATTATTGGGCTGTTCTCTCTTATTATTTAATGCTAGACAGTGGAAGGTATCTTTGGTCGTTGTCTGAGTTATGTATGTGGCAAGTTAGAGCCTGTACAACATCGACGAAGCTAGCTAGCCTGTAACCCTTGTGCATATTTTCCTTTACGAGTGTAGCAGTATACAAGTGAAGGGCTTTTGCCTACTCTCACCTGTATGATTGCTACCTCATTTTGTTGATGAGCGCCAGGGCTAGACCAGATACTAGAGATCTGGACTTACCAAGAGAGCCTCCAAGTCACTTAACGTAACATAAGGGAAATCTGTTCAAGGGGAGGCAGTAGGCTACGAGCATGCTTGCGCTCTGCCTAGCTTCTTAGTACCTTTTTATGCCACTGCTAGACTTTATTAGTGAGAAAGACAGCATTGTGTTTATTAACTTTAATTGTGTATGCTTTAGGAATTATTCACGCCTTATTTTAGCCAAGGTTGATGCATAGTGCACAACCCAGTTTGGCTATTACGTTGGCTACAGAAGTACTGTTCCTGAGTGGTTATTATTAGTGCTGTCACAGAGTTGTTGCACTCCCTTGTTATATATATATGTATCCTACTTATTGGTGTATTTAAGATACACGCTTTGGTGTCCTGCCCCTGCATTTATTTATGTTCTGTATTAACGCTTTGGTGTCCTGCCCCTGCATTTATTTATGTTCTGTATTAACGAGCATCTTAGAGCATCAGACCTTTTCAGAAGATTCCATCTCTGATTGTTGTAGGACTAGACTTCCAGTGTTTTCATAGAGCATTGTAGAGTTTAGTGTTGAGTACAGACTCACACTGAAGTTAACGTAAGCATGTAATTCTTTATTTAATCTTGTTATAGTTTATTCAAGCATTGTTATTACTTAAGAGCATTTTATTAACGTAAAGTACTCCTGTTGTGAGTAGGCTTTGCCATCATCGGTAAGCCTTTGTAGAAGTGCACTAAAACCCAGTTAATTGATACCCCGTTATCCAGGAGATTAACTCTGGAGGGTTTAAGTGTTTTGTTCGCCGGTGAAATAGTTCGAGGGTTTGGAATTAGTGTACCGTTGTTGCAGATATAGCCTATCATCTAGTCCAATATTGAGTGCCCTTGTTTATTTCGTAGTGCCGGTCGTAACAAATGGCGACCTTAGACCAGAATATAGTGAACTGAATATTGCAATTTTTTTTTTTTTTTTAGACATCTTATTGCCATTTGGGGGTTGAATTTATTTCTCACATTCTTGGCAGTAGACATTGTTTTGAGGATACATAGAACTTGTTGGAGTTATTGGTGACCTAGTATTGCACTCAAGAACATCTTCAAATATTTTTTGGTGAATAAAGCTACGCAAGAGTTGGCAATTTTGTCTGGACTTGAGATTTTGTTGTTGTTGACTCCATCATGTCACTGGACGGGTCTGAGCATAATGAGGGCACAGTGCGAGAGGCAGGCGAGGAGGTGGAGAAGGTGGAGTTGTTAAGCGGCGTTCGGGTGGTGAACAGTGAGGAGGATGCTTGGATTTTTGGGGGGAAGCCTATGTCGGCGGACCGGGTGTCGGGGCTAGACCGGTACGGACTGCAGTGTGTGGCCACGGTCTTATAGTCCATGAGCCAAGACCCGAATTTTGGGATATCGGTACCACCCGGGGTGACTAATTCTCTTAGGTGTTTTTAGCTTGCTACATGTCTCTAGTTTATGTTTTGATATGATAGCCCTTGCACATTGGTAGCTTAATGGTCGTTATCACTTCTTGAATAGACATACCCTACCGAAAATTCCGAAATTTTTTAAAATGTCAAATTTGGGGACAGGAATGCCTAAATGTCAACAAAATGCATATAGTAATTGTCACATTTAATACAAGTCCTGTAAATACACACTAAGCATGCCATGGGCTTGTACATACTATTATGGCAAATTACTACTCCTAAATATCATCTACGTCAGACTCGGAATCTGACTGTTGTGCCACCGGCTCTTCTTCAATAGCCTTGTTCTGACATGTCTGTAACCTGCACATGTCCGTGCATTTTAGACCATTGCTGAGGCAAGTACACTTAGGGAGTTCGCATGACCGCACACACTTGCAAGACAGTAGCTGCATAACAGCATCTGGTGCTGGTGAGCCTCGCATCCAGTTGACGGCAAGCTTACCGTCCTCATCTGTCATCCAACCGCAGTCTGTTGGGTTCGCAACAAATGGCTGGCTCTGAAGACTTCTCCTCCAGATCGCAGCCTGGTAGTTTGCACGCAGTGCATGCATGAAGAGGCAGTCCTCACAAGGAGGGAGTTGACTTGACTCTACCTCTCCACGTCTTGCACAGAACAGCTCATACCGAAGCTTGTTTACCTTAGTTGTGTGGGTAGATGGTAGGTACATGTGGCAGGTGATTTCCTGTAGCTTCTCAAAGAGTTCAGGAGACACTTCCCATGAGCGGCCAAGTTCGTGAAAAGCATGCTGGTATGTCTTGTCCATCTTCACCTGCTTGAGTGTCGTCATCTTCCCTCAGCCAGCGAATGCACTGACGGTATCACAGCCTGTAAAGGCATGCATACCAATCAATGAATCACACACGCTGCCTCCCAGTGTGCGGCTCAGTGTGGTGATATCCAGGAATCTTGTCCGGTTCTTCGTCCCGCACTTCTGGAACAGATGGGATGGGATCTTGTGGCACATGCCAAGACACAACACCATGACGTCTGTATCTTCTGCAGTGATGATGACAGACTTGTTCCCAGATTCTGCTGCATGAAGTGCATGGAGAAGAAGGCGTGTGTCTGCTTCTTCTTGAGTTGACTTAAGCTCAGGAGCCTCTTCCCACTGCTCTTTGGTGATCTTGAAGCAGCGCTGCTCACATGTGACATACAGCTCCTTGTCCTTGAGCTTCTCCCTGTGCTGTGGTGCCTTCCATTCTTCTACCAAGAACTTGATAAGACTTGCCTTGTTGGAGGAACTACCGAGTAACTTTCTCCACTGCTGGATGTTGTGCCCAGGTTGAATGTTCTTGAAATGAATTCCTGTGCCTGCACTTCTTTTGGCTCGTTCTGCATCCTTGATGGATGTCTCCTTGTAGATATCAAACACAACATCAATGCGCCTGCTCTTAGCACCTTCATGAACAGCGTGACTCAGTGCTGTACCTGCAAGCTGTGAAAAAGTTTTGTCGTTTCCCTTCAGTTTGTGGACCAGGCTCATCCCATCAATTATGGTAGCAGAGGGCTCGGGTATCACTTCTGCAGGAGAAACATTCCTCTCTAACTCCTTTACGAGGGCAGCCTTGTTGGTCTTGCGGAGAGACCCATCACCGCTGGCAAGTGCCCAAGGCAAAGGCCCCAGGGGATGAGCCAAGACATCACTCATTTTGAGCTTTCTGTTCTCGGCAACAAGGATCATCTGGCCAAATAGGTTCCTGTCAGCCTTTAAGATAACCTCCTTGGCATGGTCTTGTGAGCGTGGCTTCATTCTGATGTTAGTGAACGTTCTCAGTTTCGTCTTCGTCATCGTGTCATGAAACTGTATAGTTGGCGTATCGATCTCCAGGCGCTCTTCCTTGAAGGCTTGATATGCATCCTCTCCTATTCTGTAGGCCCCTAGAAGGTCTTTGACAACTTCTGGTGGTGCCATAGTCGCAGTTGACAAACTGACAAGATCTTCTTGCTCTGCGTTGAAGGGGTTCAACCAGCTGGTCTCCATCAGTTGAACTAAAGATTGGACATCGGCCTCATCTCTTCTAATCCTGGGCATCTGTAGGTCTGGGTGGCTGAAGTCAGTATACTTTTGGCCTACTACCATAGTCCTGAGCTGCCTTAAGTACCTGCTGCGATACTCCGATGTCAGGTAGTACCTGGCGACAGCTCCGCCTTTCAGGCTGAAGCCTTTTGTGCCCCCTGGTGTCTGGGTGTCTTTGTTGATCGTCTCTTCGATTGTCTGGTCCACAGGGATCCGTCCAAAGGGATTCTTGCTACCGATCTGCACCGAAAAGCCACCTTGCATGAAGTGTTCATGGACCTCTGGGTGTTCAATGGGCAGTCGAGACATCAAGGCATAGTAGTAGGTTAGGAACCGGGCATAGTTCACTTTGTCATAGGCAAAACACCACGGTATCATCTGTCGGATTGCTCCTAGGTGGAGCATCCAGTTGCCTTCTCTGGAGGCTCGAATTAAGTCCAGCATGATCTCAACCATGTCCAGGTATGACATCCAGAATGCTGAGAGGTTGTGTTCATCTCTAAGGGTCTCAAGATAAACTTGGAAAAGCTTCATGATATGTGTGCATGATTCACTCTCCATCAGCTCTTGAAAGAGTCCCTGAGACACATTGCTGTGAAAGCTGTTGATGTCCTTCAGTGTTTCATCTAGATGGTGTATGTCCCTTGAATGGTTTTCTTCTAGCCATGAAAGGAAGCCTTTCCATGCAAGCCTCATCAGTGCTTCATACACGAGCTTGTGTAGTCTCACTGCTCTGTTGTACCTCTTGCCGTTCATCACTCCTGACACTGATCCTTCTGCGATGATACCTGATTCCACACACAGATCTCTAAGACCTGCATCTTGAAACCTCTTTCCTATGGTGGAGATGAGATTACAGATTGTGTGGAAGACGCCCATCCTGATGATAATGTTCTTGAACTTCTCTTGTTTCCAGATAACTTCGGCAGCTTTGGCATAGAGTGCTTGATCAAACACGCACACAATCTTGTTAAGCTGTAAGGACTGCATGATAGCATGCGTTTGTTCCAAGATTTCATTAACGGTGGACATTTCTGTTGCGGGAGCATTGATAGTGGGCAGGTAGCTTACAGTGTCCTGAACCACTGCAATGTCTCTGCGCATTTTGATGTTGAACCCAGTCCAACTGCTGATGGACTGGTCCTCATGGTCTGACATTCGAGTAAGAAGCCAGATATGGTTCTTTGTCTTTGAATCCTGGACTTCCTTGGTAGTGTCGACATACGCAGTCTCAATCCTAGGTGGCCCTGCCCGCCGCCCAACATTGTATATTGGCAGCATTGATGATGTCTGAGTGATGCTTCTTATCTTGGACTTGGTAATCTCTGGCAGGACTTTCTCTGGCACAGAGCCTGCAACCTTGGACTGGACAGCAATGCCATTGACTCTATGAGAAGTACCTGCTCCACTTAGGGTCTCTTCAAGTCGGTCAATGTTATCCCAGGCCAGGGTTGTGAACACACCAGGGTAGATGTTTGCTGGCAGTGGAATGTCATCCTTTGAGCATTCCAGCTTCTGGATACAAAGGGCTGTATCGATCTCCTCAAACATTGAGTAAGACACACAGTGACCAAGACGATTCAGAGTTCGGATCAGTTCTGTGTTTCCTGTCAAAGACTTTACAGCATTGGTCAGCAGTACGTGCTTGGGTGGTTTTGTCTTGCCACTGGTAACAGCAAAGACCAAGTCACTGCCAAAGGAAGTGGCAAGACGTTGAGCTCTTTCAGAGGGAGTTTCACACTCACACTCTCCTGTCAGCAGGGTGTGCAGGAATTGAGTGACTGCTGCAGGAATGACATTCTGATCTGTATCGGGAGGCCATGGCTGACTCACATCTTGTTTATTGATCTCATTCCTCAGCTGCATTCCTGCTTTGGTTAAGACATCTTCAGAGTTAGCTGCTCTTGCTTCTTGCAGGTCTTTTGCCATTTTGTGTGCTTGCCGGGCAAGGTCGTCCATTGAGAGGCTGCGTGGATAGATTAGAAGCTTTCCTTTCTCATCTGGGACAAAGCGTAGTGATTCTCCAAACTCGGTTTCAATCTTTCGGCGAACATGTTTCTTTGTCGCTGGTTTCAGTTGGATAATACCATGGGACATCATGGATCTCTCAAGCCTAGATGTGAGGTTTGTCATAGGCAGTACCTCTGGGTTGGGGAATAATTTGGTCCTTATATACAAGCAGAGTTTCCTCGAGGGCTTCTGTCTCAACCTCTTCGTAGCGTGCTTCCTCGCTTTCTTCCTGATTTTCACCTGCACCCGACCTGGCGGCCGCTGGGAAATCATCTTTTGTGAAGAGTTTGTAGCACGACTTGTGGTAGTGACCCTCTGCAGCAACAAGGTCTCTGCTAACTAAACCAAGGATTCTCTGGTTGAGTTTCCTTATTGCTGCTCTGCGAATCTTCTCATCTGCTCGTAGCTCAACACACTGTATGAGTGGCTCCCTTGTCTTTGTTGTTTTTATGTACTTGCTTGACTTCTCGCAGAAGATACATACTTTGGCATACACCCTGCTAGTACTAGGGGCATCCCTTGATGCCCTCCTCCTGGGGTCGACGCTTGCTGATTCTATCTTGACACCCTTGGCAAGGATAGAATCCAGTGACTTCTTCATTGTAAAGAGACTACGACATTTACGGTGATAATGTATGTGTGGTATTCCTCCTTCTTCAAGGCCCTTGGCTGCTTCCAGGACTGGATCATGCTGCCTGATTTCTGCAGCCCTGAGCAATGTGTTCCAGGAGTCCAAATCCTGTGGTGACACCAGAGCATCGCTGTCATCATCAGAGCAGTGGATGATACAGTCGATCCGTGCTCTCTTCCTCGCAGATGGTTCCATCCTGCCGTCAAACAGTCGACACACACCTGCAAAAAATATCACCATTAAACCATGAACAAACAAACACATTACATGGAAACCACTCTACATATGTTTGCTCCTTCCAATAATAAATTATCCCCAAAATATAACAAAAAATCCCCAAATATGAAATAAACCCCTAAATATGGAGAAACTTGAAATACACATCGGAATAATTCTTGTAGAGAATCAAATAAGCTACAAGAGCTGTTAGAATATATTTTTCAATGTTCCCCATATTTAAGGATTTATTCTAGATTTAGAGGAAAATACCCAAAATATAGAGTATATTCCGAAATATGAGGAAATTTGAAAAATACCTAGGAACAACTCTGGTAGAGAATATAATTCTACATAGGTGTTCAAAGTTTCGCGATGATTGTGTGATGGATTTTAAAGAAAATGAGGAAAACGCCGAGCGTCACGCTAAAAATCTTTATTTTTGGGTAGCGCCCCTATTGCATCAAAATAATTAGACTAAGCTACCAGTGCGAGAAGGCTATCATATCTTAATGTACTTACAGTCACTCTATAAACATTTTAGTACCATTCGTGTTTAGTCACCCCAGGTGGTACCGATATCTGGCCTGGCTCATGGACTATTAGGGTTTTCCGGTACTAGCGGTATGTCGAGAAGTGAGCTGGCTGCCTGTGTGCTGGGTGGGGTGCATGGGGTTTCGGGTGGGGCGGGAGCTGGGGCACCTTCGGCCCAGCCCCCATTCCACTCCACTCCTACCATGGCGCCCCCTCGGGTTCCGGAGCCGAGTACGTTCCCGCAGCCCGATGCCCGCTGGCGGTTGGGTATGCCTCTGGGTGATTCACGGGGTGGCTCCCCAATAGTAGCACCCCCTCCTCAAGGTTTGTCTGCCGAGATGTTGTTTCAGCTCGAGGTCGCCAAACTTAAGCAGCAGGAGCGACAGGCTGAGCATGAGCATGAGCAACGAAAGCATTAGCATGAGCAACGAAAGCATGAGGCTGAGCTTGAGCAGCAGAGGACTGAGCTCGAGCAATGAAAGTATGAGGCTGAATTCAGGGAGCGAGAGTCTGAGCGCAAGTTTGAGTCTGAGAGGTATTGTGCCGATGTTGACCTAGAGAAAACTTGTGTAGAGGTGACGAGGAACCGAGTCGTCCAGGGGGGTCGAGCCCATGACCAGTCTCTGTCGCATCTACTAAAGTTGGTTCCAGTGTTTGACGAGTTAGGAGTTACAGAATTTGTTCTCCGGTTCGAGAAAAAGTGCCAGGAGCACCATTGGCCCGAGGAGAAGTGGGCAGCCCTTGTTTCTTCACGTTTGACGGGGAAAGCACTCAAGCCGTACGATGCTTTGCCCCTAGATTCCTGTGTGAATTACAAGTTGTTGAAAGAGGCTGTCCTGAGGGTGTATGAGCTACAGCCAGAGACCTATAGGCTGAAGTTTAGGGCGGTTCCAAAAAGAAAGGAGAGTACTTTCCAGGAACACGCTAGAGAGCTGTCAGATGCATTTGAATATTGGTTAAGGTCAGAGAAGGCAACTACTTTTGATTCAGTAAAACAACTAGTGTTGCTCGAACAATTTTTTAAATGTACTGGCAGTGACTTGACTCTTAACATTAAAGAAAAGCGACCGAAAACTCTACAAGAGGCGGCTGAGCTGGCTGACCTCAGGTTGTCATTGATTCGCGGGTGCGGGTCTGCACAGAGAGCTGAGGCAGGTAACAAGGGGCTTACCACTCCACCCCCCCGAATTAATGACACAACATATAATTATCCATGTAAGAGTACTGTTGCCAATTATGAACCCAAGTCGAAACCCTTCCCGTTTAAGAAAGGCCAGGGCCCTTCCTCACCTCAGAGGAAGTCCAAGAGTGAGGTGGAATGTTTCAAGTGTCATGAGAAGGGGCATATTGCGTGCTCATGTCTGAGCACACCGCCTACAGCAGTGGTGTATCTAGTGAGCAACATCGGTGTGTCTTTAAGGTCTTCCGCGTTTGCCCGGGGTAATACGTCGGTTGCGGAGTCACAGTCGGTGTAGAAGCAGCAGGAGGGCTCGTCACCCGTCCGTGATGCTTTTTGTGGTCATAGGGGGCACGGCACTGTGAGGTGGGCTGGTGTGAAGCATAGGCTTGAGTTGTTGCGTGATACGGGCGCTTCCCAGACACTTGTTAAGAATTTCACTGGCAAGCCTGTTAACGTGGCTCGGGTTGTGGTGGTTCAAGGCATCAATGCTACGCGGTCTTACCCGCTGGTCAGAATGGAGCTTGAGGTGGACGGTGTGACACGGGAGTTGGATGTGGGGGTGGTGGAGAAGTTGCCAGTTGAGGGGGTCGACCTCCTTCTCGGTAATGACTTTGCGGTGCCCACTTCCGAGGTTCCACCCTTAGTCGTTGCCGAGAGGGCGGCCGACACGAGTAGGGAAGGGCAGGAGGGGCTCGAGAGATCTCAGTCCGCTCAGGTGTCACAGGTGTCCCAAGTTCTAGACCAGCGGAGGAAGGGTCGGAAGGAGAAAGTCGAGGCTGATGGTTGGGTTGAGAGTTTGGACTCAGCGACACTTTTTGGTGACTTGGTACTTGACCCAAAGATGAGCTCCGGAGTGGCCCCAGAACCTGTCCCCCCTAGGGACATGGTAGGGCGTGATGGCACTCCGCGACAGAGTAGTTCCCAGGTGGAGGAGAGTTGTGGGAACGGGGCTACTGAACTCGAGGACGGGGAAGCATGTCAGGTGAACCTGTTAGAGGAGTTTGTGAGGCAACCACCTGAGCAGCCTAATGTCCCTGCGTTGGTCTGCAGAGGCCAAGGTGGAGAAGGAGAGTGGGGCACGGGTGGAGGAGAGTCGGGATTGTCATGTCTCGGTGGAGGAGTGGGCGGGGGATACGAGTCAGGTGGCTGTGGATGCGCTAGAGCACCTGCCTGAGCAGCAGTGTGCAGCGCTCCAGCACCTGATCGGTCCATTCCCCACTGTTTGTGCCGAGCACCCAGGCCTCACAACTCATGCGGTGCCCAAGGTTCCGCCAGCAGGTCACTTGAGTGTCAGTAAACCGTTAGCCTCGTTGTTTCAGTGGCTCAAGGTGGGCGACGAGGCTTTGGCATGGTTGCCAGGTCAGTGTCGACCCATGGCTGCCAAGTATGGTGGTCAGAAGGAGATTGAGCAGATTGGCGAGGTTGGCTGTGGAGTGGATGCGCCCGGCCGTCGCATAGCCTCCCAATGCTGCTCTAGTGAAATGCAACAGCCCTACCATAGACCGACTGTATCTGGCCATGTCGCTGAAGGCGATGATCCTGCGCAGGCAGATGTAGTTGCAAGGAATGCGGGGGTGCGCATGTACGGTATCGGCGGGAAAGCCTTAGCAATTATGAACTATGGGAGTGACTGCACAGGTGGTACAGATTGTCCCTCTCATGACCTGGCTGTTCTAGGGACGAAGGTGGAGAAGGAGGGAGACTATAGTTTAGAAGCTGCGGTCTCGGCTGGGTTGTGGGAGGCCACTAGGCATGTTGTTCTGCGAGATAAGTTGCAACCTCTTGTTCCTGAGTGACAAGAGGAGTTGTTTACTAGGCTGTGGCAGTACGTCTGCATGTTTGTTGCTTCTTCAGGCCTGATGTACGGGGTAGAATCCGAAATGGAGGCTGGAAACAGTGCAAGGCTCAAGTTAATTCCCTACCGTATAAATCCTGCTCGACAGCCTGTTATGAAAGCAGAGCTATACGACATGTGGAAAAAGGGTCTGAGGGATAAAAGATATCGTGAGTGGTCGTTGCCCGTAAATTTGCAACCTGAGATAATTGGCAAGATCCGCGTGTATGTTGATTGCAAGAGTGTGGAAGCATTATCCCTGACAGACGCCTATCCATTACCCAGAGTTGATGACACCATAGACCGCTTCAGGGCTGCCTCGCTCATCACGAAGGTAGAACTAGTGAAAGGTTATTGGCAGGCCCCGTTGCCGGAAAGAGCGAAGAGAAGTGCCAGTTTTGTGATGAACTGGGCAGTTTATCAGTACCAGGTGTTGTTTTGCTGCTGGGACACAAGTTGGATGTGTGGCATTATAAGGGCACTGATAATGTTTTGGCTGATTGTTTGTCACGGGAGGGTTTGTTTGCAGGAGAACCCTCGCCGTTCAGTCAGTGTGTGGTGAGAGTGGAGAAAAATTAGGCTTGCCACTGTAGTGCAATGCCGCCAAAAACACTATTAAAATATATAAAAATCTCACATAAAAACTCTTTCCTTTGATAGTATATAAGTACAGTATATCACAGCAAGAATCTAAGACACTCTGAGCTGTTGTCTTAGTAGGCTAGGCTTGGTGAAGCTTGCTCGTTGAGCGTGATATAATTATTATGATGTTATTATTTTGGGGAAGTGTTGTGCAAATTTATTTTTATAATGCAGTGTTTTATTGTTTGTGATCGTGCCTTGTTTACACAACTTGGGAGAGTGGCTAGGTGATGCCGGGTTGATGGGCATTCTGTCTGGTCAGATGTGGGGTTCGCCTGTGGCTGAAACGTCCCACATCTTGGGCGGGGTGTTACGCTGGCCAGCTTGCCAGAATGCGCTCGGGACTCGCTAGCGCTCGCCAGGGCAGTGATATGGGCTACAATAATCGTAGAACGATGTTCTTTCTTTCATAGAGTACATGTTGTCACAGACAGATCAGTGGTGATCTTTATTCTTGTCTGTGACACTTAGAAGTATTTTATATCATTGCTAGAATATAAGATGCATGGTGTGAAGTTAAGGAGAGAGAGAGCGGGGTAGGCAGCGTGGTGGTAGTTTGTGCATGTGTATGTACGTTTGCCTCCCGCGCTCGGAGGGGAGTCTCCCACGCCCGTGATTGGCCGGCGGCCCTGTCGACGTCATAGAACGCTTGCTCTTCATGACGTAGTCGTCTGTGATTGGCGGCCTTGGTCCTGGAACGGTGGTGCGGGCTCCTATCCTTGTGTCTCCTTCAGAGCTAAGCGGAGTATGCTAGGTCCTACATGTCCCTTGCAACCTGTCTCCCATATAACCCTCTATACTACTATCTCTCTCTCTGAACTTCTTCGGTTTCATACTTCTCTCTTTATTCAATTACTTATCCCTTCTGGTTCTGCATACGACTTCCATAGTCAGCCAGTCGTATTACCAGCACCAGCTCTCCATATATGTTTGCACTAGTTTTAGGGATTATTAGAGTCATAGTCAAAAGGTACCATAGTGTTGGGCTGCTTCTAATTATTGGGCTGTTCTCTCTTATTATTTAATGCTAGACAGTGGAAGGTATCTTTGGTCGTTGTCTGAGTTATGTATGTGGCAAGTTAGAGCCTGTACAACATCGACGAAGCTAGCTAGCCTGTAACCCTTGTGCATATTTTCCTTTACGAGTGTAGCAGTATACAAGTGAAGGGCTTTTGCCTACTCTCACCTGTATGATTGCTACCTCATTTTGTTGAGGAGCGCCAGGGCTAGACCAGATACTAGAGATCTGGACTTACCAAGAGAGCCTCCAAGTCACTTAACGTAACATAAGGGAAATCTGTTCAAGGGGAGGCAGTAGGCTACGAGCATGCTTGCGCTCTGCCTAGCTTCTTAGTACCTTTTTATGCCACTGCTAGACTTTATTAGTGAGAAAGACAGCATTGTGTTTATTAACTTTAATTGTGTATGCTTTAGGAATTATTCACGCCTTATTTTAGCCAAGGTTGATGCATAGTGCACAACCCAGTTTGGCTATTACGTTGGCTACAGAAGTACTGTTCCTGAGTGGTTATTATTAGTGCTGTCACAGAGTTGTTGCACTCCCTTGTTATATATATGTATCCTACTTATTGGTGTATTTAAGATACACGCTTTGGTGTCCTGCCCCTGCATTTATTTATGTTCTGTATTAACGAGCATCTTAGAGCATCAGACCTTTTCAGAAGATTCCATCTCTGATTGCTGTAGGACTAGACTTCCAGTGTTTTCATAGAGCATTGTAGAGTTTAGTGTTGAGTACAGACTCACACTAAAGTTATCGTAAGCATGTAATTATTTATTTAATCTTGTTATAGTTTATTCAAGCATTGTTATTACTTAAGAGCATTTTATTAACGTAAAGTACTCCTGTTGTGAGTAGGCTTTGCCGTCATCGGTAAGCCTTTGTTGAAGTGTACTAAAACCCAGTTAATTGATACCCCGTTATCCAGGAGATTAACTCTGGAGGGTTTAAGTGTTTTGTTCGCCGGCGAAATAGTTCGAGGGTTTGGAATTAGCGTACCGTTGTTGCAGATATAGCCTATCATCTAGTCCAATATTGAGTGCCCTTGTTTATTTCGTAGTGCCGGTCGTAACACAATACATAGAAACATTGTTTTATTTTAAGTAACAACACAATGCTACATATAATGCTGTATTTGAAGAAAAAAAAGGCATGAGACAAGAGGTATGAGGAGCCCCAAAACAAATGCCGCAAATCGGCAATACGGGCCTGCCCGGGACCTCAACTAAAATTAAGAGACCAACATTATAAGAAGAGCAAATGAGCAAATAAGGAAAAGACTAATCTATAATGTGGATAGATATAGATAGATAGATAGATAGATAGATAGATAAATAGATAGATAAATAGATAGTGTGAGTGAATGAGAGAGAAAGAGCTGTCTTACTAAATAGATAGTGAATCTAGCAATCCCTACACATTGGTTTGCGAACAATAATTACACATAAACAAATAATTCTTAAAGGCAGATTTCACTAGCAAAAACTATTTACATCTTTAATTAATATCAAGAGATAATACGGTAACCATAAACCTGGTGAAATAATTCGCGTAACCCCCGTCCCCGACCCTACACACTTCCAACCTTCCCTATACAATACCCCCCCCCCCCCTTTTTCGTGTAGCCCATCCCTCTCCTTCCCAGCAAATCTAACGACGCCATCTATGGGACATAATTTGCAACAGATTCAGGGTGTGTGGGGGGGGGGGACTGAGCGATATTAGTAATATCAGAGCGAAAGACCCAGCGAAATTACCATTAGGTGGCCCAGTCGGAAAGGTGACCGACTGCACCTACTTCAGCAAACTTGATATTGTTTTATGCGATGATATTCTGTATCTGCAATTCTGAATTTGAGGATAGCTTAGCATCTCATCGTGTGTTACCTTGGGCGTGTAAGTAAAGTGTTTCTTTGTACCTATTATATAACCCACCCTGTATTTCTGTTTTATCTATATATAGAAATTATAATTTCTCCTCATTAGAAGAATCCACAAACACCTGTTTTGTCTAGCATCACCATAGACCCCTTTAAATGAGCATAACATTTTGCATTGCACAGTTGTGGTCATTAATTGTGGTACATTTTGAAGCCTCAAACTGCTTAAACGAACCTCCAAAATTCAAGTATTACTTTAAACATTTATAAAAAAGATTCAATTCACACCGAGACAGCTTCGAAAATGCATGTTTTAGCATCAACTCCTTGAACACGACGCTGTAATGTTCACCCTATTTTGGTTAACATTAGACAATTTTCTTTAGCTATAATCTATATCTAAGACTCAAAAGCGTAAATACGTTCTCAACAAGCCCTCTGAATAATGCAGGTCATTGTATAAAATCGTCTACTTATAGCCAGGATCGAAGGTAACAAGCCATTGTATAGAAGGGGTTTACACTGGTATCGGAAACTACACTGATAAACACGGACAAACACGGACACGGACAAACCGAATATCCAAAATGTATATATCTTGTAGAAATTTATGTGCATCCCAGAACAGCTTGGAAAATGTATATTATAACATTACTAACCACAACTGCGGGCCTACTAGGTTGTTTAGAGGTACAGTACAAAATTATAGTTCCTAACATGCCAATTTTGAAATTAGCCTCCATCACCACCACCCCAGCAACCGGGCCAGAAGGACTAAACACCACCACAACAGAAGCCCAGAGCACCTTTCTTGCATGGAACACCCGCCGCACCATCTTCCACCAAACAAAGATGCCTTCCATCACTACCAAAATAGTAGCAGAGCCAGAGCAAGGCATTCTCGCTATCAATGGCATCAGGAGGAGGCTGTAGATACCAGCCAAACAGAGCGGTGCTCCCGGGGAGTGCTAGGTGTCTGATAAGGACAGCTGGGACTCCTGTTTCACCTCCTGGTCTCCCTAGCTGATCGTTTCTGTGCCTCATCAATATTGAGGGCAACCCCAGCCTGGCGCAAATCCCTCATTTCCAAACTACCCTCCTTCGGTTTCTATCCCTCCATCTGTGCCTTTGTCTTTAATTTCCTTTCCGGCCGTTCCATAGCTGAGGTTGTGGAAGGCCACCGTTTACTTCCTTAACCTATCAGATCCGGTGGTCCTCAGGGTTCTGTCTTATCTCAATTCCCTTCCAATTATTCATTAACAAACTTCTCAACTGCACCTCCAGCTCCATTCACTCGTATGCTGACGACTCTACATTACACTATTCAACTAGCCTTCCACAACATCACTCACAACAGGAACTCCAAAACTCATGTAACAGAAGGCCATAAAACACCTATATTTTGATCTCTCTACTATCTCTAATTGGGGCAGAGAAAACCTTGTTACTTTCAAGGCTTCCAAAACTCAATTTCTCCATCTATCTACTCATCGCCCCCTTCCAGAAAACTATGACTTGCTCTTCAACAACATTCAAATTAACCCTTCATCTTCTCTTAACACCTTACGAGCAGCCTAGGCGGTAATTTATATGTACCGCCCAGCGGGGTGTTTTTACCCTAAATAGGGTTGTTTACGTGATCATTTTCATGCCTAAATAAGACCCAGAGCATAAAACAAGTATCTATCCCTGAAAGGGCATAAACAGAGCTTTCCAATGACACCCCAACCATCCTTGTATGACTGCTAGTTTTCTTGCAACGATCGCGCAACACGAGTGCAAAAACCATGTAATTAGGTAGTTTCCCTACATAATTCCCTGTGTAGCGAGTGCGTGAGGGTTGGGGAGGGTGGGATTCATGTCAGTAGGTCCGCTGTGGTGGTCTGGAGCAGTCATACGCTTGCTACTCTTCTCCCACCACTTATCTTTCTCTCTCAGCAACATTACGTGGTGAAAATGGCACACGGCATAAGTTGTGAACTGCCACTTAGTCCATATTTATTTCACACGACATAAGTTGCGCACCGCCAAAGAAGGGTTAATATTCTCGGTGTCTCTTTTTCATCTGATCTCTCTTGGAAAAATCATATTACCACTCTTGCTAAAAACAGGTTACCAGAAGCTGGGTATGCTCAACCGCCTCCAGGGGTTCTTTACCCCTGCACAGCTTCTTACTCTGTACAGGGGCACAGCGCATCCATGTATTGAGTATTGTTCACACGTGTGGGGAGGATCCTCTCACACAGCACTTCTAGACAAAGTAGAAAAGAAAGCCTTCCGTCTCATTAATTCACGTTCACTCACTAATTCTCTGCATTATCTCTCTCTTCCAATGTAAATAGCGGGGTACCCCATGGATCGGTACTAGGATCAATTCTCTTTCTAATTTACATCAACGACATAGATGAGGGTCTTACCTGTACAATCTTAAAATTTGCTGACAATACAAAAATTGCAAATAGCGTACTCTCAAAAGAACAAGATGACGATATGTAACACAATCTAGATCAGTGGTCATATTGGGCCCATATTTGGCAAATGAGTTGCAATGCGTATAATTGTAAAGTACTACATATCGGATAAAGAAATGAGAAAGCAAAATATTCGAGGAATGGCACTCAGCTTAGGAGTGTAGACAGAGAAACTGATTTAGGAGTAACAATATCGAGTAACCTAAAACCGAGTCGACAATGTTCAGAAGTTGTTGAGAAAGCTAACAAAATAATTGGTTTTATAGGCAGGTCATTTGAGCATAAATCCAAAGAAGTTATCCTAACTCTTTACAATTCCTTAGTCTGCCCTCTTCTGGAATACTACGTTGAATCCTGGTGAACTTATTACCAAAGATATACACAAGCTAGAACTAGTTCAAACGCAGAGTTAGCAAAATTATACCTACCCTAAAGAACAAACCATAAGAGAAGCGTCTTAGATAATTAAATCAATTTCCCTTAACCCAGCACAGATTAACAGGTGACTTAATTCAAGTGTTCAAAATTATCAAAGATATTGACAAATTGAACATTAGTAAGTATTTCATTTTCGACCAATCTAATTACACGCGGGTATGCGGTTGCAAAATTATTGGTAAATCTTTTAACTCACACAAATCTAAGAATTTCTTTTTCAATTGAGTTGTCAACTTGTGGAATTGGCTTCCCCGAGACATTAGAGACTGCAGCACCGTTGATTCTTTTAAACTTCACCTAGACAAATATCTTGCTTCAAACCTGCGACTGACTGCGTTTGTAAATGAATAACTATATTGTATTCCCCCCTCAGATTCATCAAGGATTATTGTGTATATACTGTATATTACTAAGACGTTACTCTCTCTTTTTTCCCAGATATTACGAAAGATCACGTATAACTGCGTTATGTTACTAGCTCATCTGTCCTCTACTAAAATCCTAATCCTGCCACGGACATTAGTTCCCTTTCCAATTTTCCCTTACCCACTCTAAACCACTGTTTGGACACTTGATTCTCAATGTTTATGACGACAAGCAGCTTTTCCTTTGTACTCTTCGCCGCAATGTTGCATCTCTTTCACTATTCTACCGCTATTACAATAATCAGTGTTCCTCAGAGTTCTCTCAGTGTATACCACCCACTCTTCGTAGAACACGTAGCACCCGTCTTGCAACACAATCCCTCCCCTACGTTCTACAACTTTCCAACCCAAGAGTAAAACCTTATTCTCTATCTTTCTTCTATTCAACAGCTAAGCTCTGAAATTCTCTCCCAGAATCAGTCTTTCCCTATTCCTATGAATAAAATTGCTTCACACTCTGTGTTTCCAGGCATTTTGTCTCGAACGTCCCTTGATATTGGCCCTGTCACTCTTTCCAATCTGGGAGAGGCACTCGCCACAGGCAGTTCTGCCTTTTGTCTCCCTCACTCACATAGAAAAAAAAAAAAATCAGGACAATGGAATAATAATTAACACTATCACTGGTGATCAGACAGAGACATAAGAACAACCCCTCCTGTTTGGTCAATTAAACCAGAGAGACTTTGATGCTCACCAGCCAAGTTTGATGTTGGCACCCCCTACGAGGCTTGATGCTCACCATCCAAGTTCGAGGTTGCCACCCCCTGCGAGGCTTGAAGCTCATCAGCCAAGTTCGAAACTGACACACTGTGGGGCCCGATGTTGACCAGCTAGGTATGAGACTAGCAAGAAGAGAAGGACCTCTACGACTTGTAAAAGATGTGGTTTGAGCCCATCCAAGAAAAATAACCAGGAGCAGAAGACTATCACCTACGACTCTTAAAAGGATGTGCTTTGAGACCGTTCATTAATTCCCCTAATTGTGCAACAAAACATAAGTCCCCATCTAGTACTGTGAGAACAAAATCGTTAAGTTCCCCACCTACACTCAGAAAATCACTTATACAAAGTTAACGTAGATATCTCCCAGGGGGTAAGGGGACCTTCATCTAATAGTGGAGGGAAAAAAGAATATGCCTCACGCATCCTACTGCGTGTTGTACAAGGGGACTAGATGGTGATAGACTTGTGGACCGAAAGCCATTACTATGCAATAAAGTCTTTATCTTAGCACTGTCTTGGTATGGCACTGCCGAGGCTGGTGGGGTGCGGACAGGTGCCACAGGGAATCAAGTCTTCCCTGGCGCTGTTTGGGACCACACCTGTGTCGGCAACAGTGTTTGCATGTTGGAACAGTATTGGGGCTGGACTTTACTGTATATTACGCAATTTGGACTATAGAACAATAGAGTCTTGTTATGGTGCAGTCTTTTTGTAACAGTATTAAGGCTGGTGTAGTTGCAGTTACTGCAGGAGCAAGTGCTTCAGGGGGACTCTGTTGAGTCTTGCTGATGCACGGTCAACACTATACCAACATCAGCCACAGTGATGACTTGGTGGGGCAGTGCTGTGGGGGGACTTTATTGTACAACAGTACACTCCAACTAATAAAAGGCAACCCCGTCTGAGCCGTTACAATGCATGTAATGGAAAAATGACGCTAAACCATTGTACGTATGTATATGTATGTATATGGTCTCTATTTTCAAAGTCTCTTCTTGTACCACTGTATTTCCCTTCAGGAAAACACTACACTTATACTATCCTTGACTTCACCTATATAATACTCTGATGATTACTGTTGAACATGGCTCAACGTAACCAAAAACATATGATAGCAGGAATTATTTGTGAAAAAAACAACCTCGTATTCTAGTGATTTTAACTAATTTACTGTCCTTCGTGGTCGTAATATTAGAGATTTGGGCAAAAGAAGGAAAACGATCTTCAGTATAATAACGGGGCCAGACTAAATTATTGTGTACCTAAATATCCATGAATATATATCAATGTATTCGTAAGAACCATTTTCATATAGGCCTACTTGTAATCAACCTATGATTAAGTCTAAGAGCCGAAAATAAGATGAAATTCTATAAATACCTCAACTCGGTATTCCATGCGTTCACCTTTAGTCACATTCAAGCACGTACTTAATTACTTCCCTAGCTCAAGTAAATTTGACTTAATTCAGTATTATTGTATTCAGTGTATTATTGAGTATTGTGTAACGTCTCAGTGTGTGACGCCCATTTGTGTGCATAAATAAAGTGTTGTTTTGTACATATTGTATAACTAATGTTATTCCTAGCCCCCTTCCCCCAAAAGGTACAGTAGGACAGTAAAAGAGACAGACAGAAACGGCTAAGGTTGGGTAGAGGATACCAAACCTCATTCTGGATAGGACCAGCCCATCAGTGTAAATACTATGCTTAAATACCGATGGTATAAAAACTTGCATCAAAATGTGCACATAGTCAAAGAACATTTTATAAACCATATATAACAATTTGCTTCAGTGAACACATATATTAGAGCAAATATGAATCCCTTGAAGATTATGACGCGTAGTGACACTATATTCTGGCTATCATTAGGTGATTATTGTCAGTTTTGGAAACTCTTATGGGAACTGGAGTTAATCGAGATAGTTTTTAGCACTTTGGTTCCTACTGATCCGTCCTAAATTGCATAATTCATCTAATGATAATCTGTAAAAATGCGTTCTAAAATACTGAAACGGTTAATACAAAATTCGTTTACGATTTGAATATTATCAATTGATATGATATATACCGTAGAATATCTCACTTCCAACACGAATCCTCTGTAGATGACTGGCCTTTATCACGTATTCAGTCCTGAGTCCTTTGGAACATTGTTGTTAGCAAGTATAGACAATGGTCAAAACATTCGGTTCGTGAATAACAAGTTAGTCTCACTTAGAATATTGTGATATTGAGCAGGTATTTCTCAACTCCTAGACGTAAACCCCGTCTCTAATTGAGGACACAATTCTCTCTTTCATATGGCTCTCATTTGACGATATTATTTAGTTAAAAAAGACACTGTGGAAGTTCAGAAGGTAAATTCATATATACTTTACCTCTTTGATTTTTAAAGGGCCTTCCAAAGCTGAGTACGTTATTGTCTAATGGTAGCTAAAATATAATGAAAAAGCGTGAAAATACTTAAAGGGTTAATCTTGCATATAATATAAAAAGTTTATAGCTACAAGTCTCTCGATACATTATAGCCATGTGTGTAGATACTGTATATAAAACTGTTTGTATAAAGAGTCAGGGCAGGATCACACAATAACTTTTACCCTAACACGGTTCTGGCAGCTTCTGAATTATACTGATAATAAATCTCTAACTCAAGACTGAACCGATTTTCCTTGTCCTTCTTCTACTTAACAAGTTAGCTTTGGAACTCTATCTCACAATCAATTGTTCACTCATCCTATGGAACTTCAAGCTCCATGTGTCCAAACATCTTGACAGCTTGAATTTGGCTTTGTCACTCTTTCAATTTTGGAGTACACACTTGTTACAAGCAAATTTGTCTTTTGTTTCCTTCACGCACATAGGTAAAAATAAAAAAATGCCTGCTCCCTTAAATTTCTCCATTTGCAGCCAGTAGAGTAGAGCTGGCAGTTTCTATCACACACGCATAGTCTTTTCCGTGGCAGTAAGCGATCGTTAGACTGTGGCGTTTCACCTAAGTTGTAGAGTAATATGGATTGATATCGATAATAATAATGCAATCTGACTCAATCTATACGTTAGCGTTGTTCTTTTCTGTATCTTGAGTTTATGTGAGGAATTATTTTCAAGTTTTCGGAAGTTTTCCAATGTTTTCGTTGCATACCAATCGCCACAGCATGAACACTATATCTTAGTCACCAGAATCAGACTTAGTGGCTATTTACCTGGAAATGGTATAGGTATTGTAGCATTGACTCACTTAATCAGCAGCTCTCCTTACATTCAAAACACATAATAGTGTACTTAAATATATGATACGACTTCATAATTATACTGGAGATATCATTCAGAATATATGCAAACAGCCCAGACCGCATCCTGCCTACCTCTGTCAAAACGCTTGCTTCTCAGCCAGTGTAGGCTACATCCAGCCTCCTGGCAAACGGAAAATTTTGTGTTAGAGTTTGGCGGTAACTCCATGTTTGCCAGTGAATGGAGAAAATGTTGCCAAGTGTGTTACCCCTTTGAGACAATACTGATGGCTTGGAGGCTGGCTGGGATGCGCTCCCTCCTTTTGTTCTTCCTCTCAACTTTCTTCCTTCCCCCTCTCATCAGCACCAGAAATAAAGAAAAGAAGCTGTCTGTTGCCGGACGCACTAGCATAGGTCTAAATAGGAAGTATACACGTAATTTTCAAATATTCAAGGATGCTATCGCAATGTCAACACGGACGTGTCGACTCAACAAAAGCTAAGTGGGTTGACATGATATAGTATACCTGTGTTGGAGTGGCAGACTCCAGGGTGGACTGGTGGACATGGAGTAGGTGCCAAACTTGTACTCCTGCCCAGGCCCCAGGAGCTATTGCCAGGCAGGACACAAGCAGCGGCAAGAGTGACTGGTTGAGAGCCATGGTGGTTGTACACTGTAAACATATCAAGGATATTGACATCCAGGACTGTAGTGACAATATGTACAGACAAACTTAAACATAATAGTACCTCATTGGATAAGGTTGAAGGCATTGATTTAGCACATAATTAAACAGTATAGGCCTAGTGAATGGTTAATATGGTTTAGCTTTTGTTTTTTTTTTTTTTTTGTCTATGTGAGTGAGGGAGGCAAAAGGCAGAACTGCCTGTAGCAAGTGCCTCCCCCAGAGTTGAAAGAGTGGCAGGGCCAAAATCAGAGGACGTTCGAGCCAAAATTTCTGGACACACAGAGTTTATAGCAATTTAAGTCATTGGAAGAGGGAGAGACTGATTCTGGGAGAAAGTTCCAGAACTCAGCTGTTGGATAGAAGAAAGACAGAGTAACGTTTCACTCTTGGGTTGGAGAGTTGCACAGAGTAGGGGTGGGATTGTATTGCAAGGCGGGTACCACGTGCCCTACGTAGAGGAGGTTGTATACACTGGGTGAGCTCTGAGGAACACTTATTATTATAGTAGTGATAGAATAGTGAGAGATATGCAACATTGCAGCGGAGAGAGAGGTATTGCAGAGGATTAGTGAGTGGACAGCAGTTGACCCTTTCACGCACATATGACGCAGAGGTTGCCAGATTAACAATAAGAAATAGAGTTCTCTCACTCTTATAATTACCTCTCCAAATTAGTTCTCTGCCCACAGCTAACTCAAAGACAACTGCAGAGGTTGAAGTAAGTAAACTAAAGGTTTCTAAATACCCACGATGGTAACAAAGGCTTTAAAGTATCCCTAATAGGCTCAAAATCGCGTCATATGTCGGAGAGGGTTAATGATAAAAAAGGCCTTCCTTTCTACTTTGTCTAGGAGTGCAGTGTGAGAGGATCCTCCCCACACATGTGAACAATACTCAATACAAGGACGCACCATGCCCCTGTACAGAGCACGAAGCTGTGCAGGGGTAAAGAACCCCTTGAGCATCACATTTTTCCTTTGCCCCTCAACTTTCTCTTAATAATTGTCGAGGGGCACAGGGCCCCCGGGCGTTTCTGCACACTCCTCAGTTCCCCGCCATGGAGTGGCTTCGGTCACCCAGGCTTTATTGTGGTAGGCAGGGAGGGTTCTGTGGGGGCGATCGGTTATGGCCTAGGCCTTGCTCGGGGCCTTGGGGCTTTTCGGCCAGGCAGCCTGGGGAACACCAACAACAACAACAACCCCTTGAGGCAGTTGAGCACACTCAGTTTCTGGGAGGTTGCCTTACCAAGACTGGTAATATGGTCCTTCCAAGTGAAAGCAGAAGAAAAAGAGACCCCAATAATATTGAGAGAAGATGAAGGATTGATTTTTGCATTGATGAAGTATAGGGGAATGTCCTCTGGGGGTTCCAGACGGGTAGTAAAATGGAGAAATTGGGTTTTGGAAGCATTAAAGGCAACAAGGTTTTATCTGCCCCAATCGGAAATAGCAGTTAGATCAGCGGATAAGTGTTCTATGGCTTCATTACGTTTGTTTTTGAGGGATTGTTGGCTGGGGCGTTCGGAAAACTAATCGAGTAGTGTAAGGTAGAATCATCTGCGTATGAATGGATGGTACTGGAAGTACAGTTGAGAATATAATTTATGAAAATTAGAAAGAGAATGGGAGATAGGACATAGCCCTGAGGAACACCGGAGTTGATAGGATGAGGAAGTGAGCGATGGCCATCCACAAACGCAGCTATGGAATGGCCGGAAAGGAAATTAGAGACAAAGGCACAGATGGAGGGATAGAAACCGAAGGAGAGTAGTTTATAAATTAATGATTTGTGCCAGACTCTATCGAATGGCTTCAATATGTCTAGTTCAACTTGTTCGGTATTCAAACAAAGTATATCCTTGTATATGTAATTATGTTAATAAAAATGACTGGATTCTATATTAATCCAATTTTCAGTTAGCGATATTTTATCTATATTTTCATTGCTATGCAATGTCCTATGATCGTCCATGTTGTTAAATAAACTCCTACTGTTTTTGTAATATAATCTCAATGTTTTTCTTTTATTGGTATTTGATATACCTTTATTTCTAACTGAATTTCCAACTTCTGTTACACCATCACTACCACCATTAGCAATATAGACATAATTTTGAGCCTGATGCTACACATATTTCATGCATCCCCTTTTTCACACGCAAATTATTTATGTTTAAAACCCCGCAAACATCCTATCTAAATATCTAGCTAACGTGGAAGCCCCTAACCCTGAAAGATTAACCCCATCCCTTGCCTACATTTCATCTTTCTCATGGACACAATCCCAGTTGCCAATTAATGGTATTGCTTTTTCCATGTAACGTTTTTCCAACTGGCAATTGATACCAATTGCTCAGGATGTCCATACCTTGGTAACTCCTGTTCTAGGTAGGATACTATGTACTACACTACTACAGGAATCCCTGGGTTTTGTCCTAACTTTATCTAGCACATCCCGATACTGCTTCAGCAGTTCCTCATTTATTCCCTTGTCAACATCGTTACTCCCTGCACCGAGACAGCTAATGGGATTATCTTCACTATCCTATAAGATGTGGTCAATCTTCTCTAAAACCCTCCCAACTCCAGCACCAGGCAGACATACAACTTTCCTAACTTTAGTCCGGGTAGCCCGCATATCTGACCATGGAGTCACCTTCCTCGGGACAATCCGGAAGTGGCAGCAGAAGGGGTTGTAGCAGTGGCAGCTGGTGCTCTCATGCGGGTAGCATCACCAGCTGCAGCTCCTGTGGTGGTGGCAGCAGCCGCAGGCACTTCCGTGGTGACGGTAGGCACTTCTGTATCAGTGGCAGACTCCCTACGGTTCCCACTCTTATCCTGGTTAGGGTTATCCCCTTCACATTCATCTCGCAAAGGAGTGAATGTGTTAGTCACTCTCACTCCGACATTACTATACTGTTTACAGAGAGTGACTTTCCCACCCTTACTAGGACCTTCCATGCATATAATGATTTGTTTGATTCAGCCTCCCTCTTCATCTTACTCGAATTGCAAACTTCCTCTAAGCTAAGTTGTAAAGCTAAATTATCGTCCTTCCCTCTGAATTTTATGTTAACCTCGCTCAAAGATTGAACCTACTCCCTCACTTCACTCAAATCTTCCCTCACCTCATGGAAGAGCGAGCGAAGTTAGGTAAAAGACTCAATCTCCATACCTGCCTTTTATCCCAAAGCTAGCTAATAAAGCAAAAGATAAATAGAAAATCAAATGTATCTATCTATCTATCTATTGCCTGACGCCGTGATCCCCGAAGGGGTGGCCACGAACGAACCGCCCCCATGCACCTCTGTCCCCAGTCAGTCGACGCCCCTCCTCCCAACCAGCACCGCCTTCATTCATATACTTCCTAACTCCATCCTTCCACCTCTCCTTCGGTCTACCTCTCCCTCTCTGTCCCTCCACCTCGCTCTCGTACACCCTCTTAGTCATTCTCTCACTTTCCATACGTTCCATATGGCCGAACCATCTCAAGTTGTTCCTTTTCACACTTTCCAGCACATCTACCTCCACACCACACCTCCTTCTTACATCCTCATTCGTCTGTCTATCCCTCCATGTAACTCCGCACGCACTTCTCAAGTAACTCATATCCACCGCTCTCACTCTTGGTCTGAGTCCCGAACGTCCATGCTTCGCTTCCATAAGTTAGCGTCGGGATTACCACACTGTCATGCAAGGACTTCTTCACTTCCCACTTCTGCCCACCCTGTTTCTTGTTACTGCTTTCAACGTTCCTACAACCCTCTTCCCCTGTTGCACCCTCTCCCGCACTTTTTCATTCATAGTCCAATCTTTACTCAGCACACTGCCTAGATACCTAAAAGAGCTGACGATCTCCATAGCCTGACCGTTCAACTTCACCTCACACTCTGTGACTTCACCCCTTTCGAAGACCATAACCTTGCTCTTCCCCGCATTTACCTTCAAATTCCGTTTTTCGCACACTGTTCCAAACTCATTTACCAGACCCTGCAACTCCCATTCATTATCGCTCATCAGACCTGTATCATCCGCAAACAGCAGTATAGACAGCTTCCACTAATTTCCCTCCCTTCTCAGCGATACACCAACATCCACTGCTCTTTCTAGTATTTCTTTCATGACTCCATTCATACATACAGTAAACAACCACGGGGACATCACACACCCCTGTTTCAACCCAACATTCAGGTCAAAGAACTCGCTCTGCTCATTCTCCACACGTACTGCCGCCTTTGCACCCTCATACATGCTCTTCTCTGCTTTCAGCAACTTGCCATCTACTCCGTATATTCTAAGTACTTTCCACATACATTCTCTATCCACTCTGTCATAGGCCTTCTCCAAGTCCATAAAGGCATCATATACCTATTGTTACTTCTCCAGATACTTCTCCACAACACAATTCAGGGTAAAAATCTGAACTACACATCCTCTTCCCTTCCTAAAACCTCCATGCTCGTCGCCTATCCATTTCTCTGTTCTCACTCTCACTCTCTCAATCACTACCCTACTGTACACCTTCCCTACTACGCTTAAAAGACACATTCCTCGGTGGTTACCACACACTCCTCTTTCTCCTTTGCCCTTATATAGGGTGACTATTTTGCCAGTCTTCCAGTCATCGGGTGCCCTCCCCTTCTCCCATGCTAGTTTGCACAGTTTCCATACCCATTCGATCACTATCTCACCACCATACCTCAACATTTCCCCACACACTCCATCTGTTCCTGGTGCTTTCCCTAACTTCACTCTTTTCCTGGCTTCCCACACTTCTGACCTCCTGAACCCCACCTCCTCCTCCACCACTTCTCTTCTTCTCCCACCCATACCATATCCAACTATGTTTGCTGGCTCTTCATTCCTTACATTCAGCAACTCGTTGAAGTACTCCCTCCATCTTTCGACTCTCTCTTGCTTCTCGGCTAGTATTCTCCCATTCTTATCTTTCACACACTTACTGTTTCCCTTGCCACCTTCCCTAACTTTCTTGACTTCTTTCCAGAACAGTTTCTTACACTCCCTCCATTTTACACCCAGATTCCTTCCAAATTCCTCATCTACTCTTCTCTTACTTTCCTTCACTACTCTCTTCACCACTCTTTTTTTCTTCACGTACCTCGCTTGTTTCCGCCTCTCTAAATCTTCATTCCCCTTACTACCCAACCACTCTCTATATGCTTTCTTCTTGTCTTCCACAGCTATTTTATCTCTTTTGTCCACCATGCTGTACCTTTCACTCCCCTCCCTCTTCTCCTCACTCCACACACCTCCTCACATGCTGCACAGATCTCTTCCTTAAACAACTTGCTTATCTCCTCCACTTCCTCCATATCTTCCAGGTCAAACCCACCTAGTCGTCTTTCTATTGCTCCCCTGATTTCCTCCTCCTGTAGCCTCTCCACCCTCTTCACCATTCCACCTTCCTCTCGCCTCCCTCCAGCTCTCCTCACCCACTTCTTTTGTATCCTAACCTTAGCTACTACTACATATGATCAGACAGACCCCCTTCAATACCCCTATACACCCTAGCATCCATCACAGATTTATTCATTCTTTCATCCACACATATATAATCAATCAGTGACTTTCGTTCCACCACTGTCTTATCCTTCATCGTCCACACCACTTTCCATTTGTACCTGTGTATCATTCTGTGTCGGAAGGTGGTGTTAGCTATCCACAACCTCCTCCCCACACATACCTCCACAAGTGAGCTACCATTCCCATTCACCTCTGACGGTACCCCCCACCCTCCCACCACTTCATCAACTTTCCTATCACCCACCTTACCATTCATATCCCCAATCAAAAATATTCTTTCGTTCATGTCAAACTTATCCAGGCACGCCTCCACATTCACCCATAACTCCTCTTTCTCTCTTACCTACTGAAATACTAACGGCTAATCACTGACCTAAAGCACTGTTAAAACGCACCTAAACACTTGTCAGCAATTTACAAGTAAGCGAGAATGCTTACACTTCACTTGGTACACTGGGACACCGGCAGATAGTAGAGGACTGAGTAGTATGACCATTCTTGATGGCCGCTAGTGGGCAACACAGGAATTACCTTGTGCAAGTTACAATGGTATAAGGCATATATCATTAGAATGTTAGGAAAAAAGGGCAGAGCCAAGTGACAGGAATGTGAGAAAGATGCATCAAGAATTCTAAGCCAGAGAGTAGAATCGGCCAATCCCGATTCTCCACTCTGACAGAATAGAAATGTGATAGGAAAGAGACCTAGTAGATATTATTCCTTCAACTGTGATAGGAAAGAGACCTAGTAGATATTATTCCTTCAACTGTGATAGGAAAGAGACCTAGTAGATATTATTCCTTCAACTGTGATAGGAAAGAGACCAAGTAGATATTATTCCTTCAACTGTGATAGGAAAGAGACCTAGTAGATATTATTCCTTCAACTGTGATAGGAAAGAGACCTAGTAGATATTATTCCTTCAACTGTGATAGGAAAGAGACCAAGTAGATATTATTCCTTCAACTGTGATAGGAAAGAGACCTAGTAGATATTGTTCCTTCAACTCACATTCACATTCACATTCACATTCCTTGCTCACATTCAACCTGTCCCAAAGAAGGGTGACCGCTCTCAACCCTCCAACTATCGTCCAATTGCTCTTATCTCTTGTCTTTCTAAAGTTTTCGAAACTATTCTTGCTTCCAAATTTCTTAAGCATTTCTCTTCTCATAATCTGCTCTCAGATCGCCAGTATGGCTTCCTTAAGGGTCGCTCTACTGGTGATCTTCTTTCATATCTTACTAACTCTTGGTCATCCTCCTTTCGGGACTTCGGTGAGACTTTTTCTGTTGCACTAGACATATCGAAAGCCTTCGATAGAGTCTGGCACAAATCTTTAATTTCTAAACTACCATCTTTCGGTTTCTATCCCTCCATCTGTGCCTTTGTCTCTAATTTCCTTTCCGGCCGTTCCATAGCCGCGGTTGTGGACGGCCATTGTTCACTTCCTCACCCTATAAACTCTGGTGTTCCTCAGGGCTCTGTCCTATCTCCTATTCTCTTTCTAATTTTTATAAATGATCTCCTTAACTGTACCTTAATTCCCATCCATTCATACGCAGACGACTCAACCTTGCACTACTCCATTAGTTTTTCAGAACGCCCCAGCCAGCAATCCCTCAACGACAAACGTAATGAAGCCATAGAACTCTTAAATTCTGATCTAAATACTATTTCCAATTGGGGCAGAGAAAACCTTGTTAACTTTAATGCTTCCAAAACCCAATTTCTCCATCTATCTACCCGTCAGGATCTCCCAGCGGACTATCCCTTATTCTTCAACAATACAAAAATCAACCCTTCATCTTCTCTCAATATTCTTGGTGTCTCTTTTTCTTCTGCTCTCATTTGGAAGGACCATATTACCAGTCTTGCTAAGGCAGCCTCCCAGAAGCTGGGTGTGCTCAACCGCCTTAGGGGGTTCTTTTCCCCTGCACAGCTTCTTGCTCTGTACAGGGGCATAGTGCGCCCTTGTATTGAGTATTGTTCACATGTGTGGGGAGGTTCCTCTCACACCGCTCTCCTAGACAAAGTTGAAAGGAAGGCCTTTCGTATCATTAACTCCCGTCCACTCACCAACTCTCTGCAATCTCTCTCTCTCCGCCGCAATGTTGCATCTCTCTCGCTATTCTATCGCTACTATAATAATCAGTGTTCCTCAGAGCTATCCCAGTGCATACCACCTCCTTTACGTAGGGCACGTGGTACCCGTCTTGCAACTCAATCCCACCCCTACTCTGTGCAACTCTCCAACCCAAGAGTGAAACGTTACTCTCAAACTTTCTTCTACTCAGCAGCTGAGCTCTGGAACTCTCTCCCAGAATCAGTCTTTCCCTCTTCCTATGACTTGGATTGCTTCAAACTCCGTGTGTCCAGGCATTTTGGCTCGAACGTCCCTTGATTTTGGCCCTGTCACTCTTTCAACTATGGGGGAGGCACTCGCTATAGGCAGTTATGCCTTTTGCCTCCCTCAATCACATAGAAAAAAAAAAAAAAAAATGTGATAGGAAAGAGACCTAGTAGATATTATTCCTTCAACTGTGATAGGAAAGAGACCTAGTAGATATTATTCCTTCAACTGTGATAGGAAAGAGACCAAGTAGATATTATTCCTTCAACTGTGATAGGAAAGAGACCTAGTAGATATTGTTCCTTCAACTCACATTCACATTCACATTCACATTCCTTGCTCACATTCAACCTGTCCCAAAGAAGGGTGTCCACTTTTAACCCTCCACGTATCGTCCAATTGTTCTTATCTGTTGTATCTCTAAAGTTTCGAAACTATTCTGACTTCAAAATTGGTTAAGCATTTCTCTTCTCATAATCTGCTCTCAGATCGCCAGTATGGCTTCCTTAAGGGTCGCTCTACTGGTGATCTTCTTTCATATCTTACTAACTCTTGGTCATCCTCCTTTCGGGACTTCGGTGAGACTTTTTCTGTTGCACTAGACATATCGAAAGCCTTCGATAGAGTCTGGCACAAATCTTTAATTTCTAAACTACCATCTTTCGGTTTCTATCCCTCCATCTGTGCCTTTGTCTCTAATTTCCTTTCCGGCCGTTCCATAGCCGCGGTTGTGGACGGCCATTGTTCACTTCCTCACCCTATAAACTCCGGTGTTCCTCAGGGCTCTGTCCTATCTCCTATTCTCTTTCTAATTTTTATAAATGATCTCCTTAACTGTACCTTAATTCCCATCCATTCATACGCAGACGACTCAACCTTGCACTACTCCATTAGTTTTTCAGAACGCCCCAGCCAGCAATCCCTCAACGACAAACGTAATGAAGCCATAGAACTCTTAAATTCTGATCTAAATACTATTTCCAATTGGGGCAGAGAAAACCTTGTTAACTTTAATGCTTCCAAAACCCAATTTCTCCATCTATCTACCCGTCAGGATCTCCCAGCGGACTATCCCTTATTCTTCAACAATACAAAAATCAACCCTTCATCTTCTCTCAATATTCTTGGTGTCTCTTTTTCTTCTGCTCTCATTTGGAAGGACCATATTACCAGTCTTGCTAAGGCAGCCTCCCAGAAGCTGGGTGTGCTCAACCGCCTTAGGGGTTCTTTTCCCCTGCACAGCTTCTTGCTCTGTACAGGGGCATAGTGCGCCCTTGTATGGAGTATTGTTCACATGTGTGGGGAGGTTCCTCTCACACCGCTCTCCTAGACAAAGTTGAAAGGAAGGCCTTTCGTATCATTAACTCCCGTCCACTCACCAACTCTCTGCAATCTCTCTCTCTCCGCCGCAATGTTGCATCTCTCTCGCTATTCTATCGCTACTATAATAATCAGTGTTCCTCAGAGCTATCCCAGTGCATACCACCTCCTTTACGTAGGGCACGTGGTACCCGTCTTGCAACTCAATCCCACCCCTACTCTGTGCAACTCTCCAACCCAAGAGTGAAACGTTACTCTCAAACTTTCTTCTACTCAGCAGCTGAGCTCTGGAACTCTCTCCCAGAATCAGTCTTTCCCTCTTCCTATGACTTGGATTGCTTCAAACTCCGTGTGTCCAGGCATTTTGGCTCGAACGTCCCTTGATTTTGGCCCTGTCACTCTTTCAACTATGGGGGAGGCACTCGCTATAGGCAGTTATGCCTTTTGCCTCCCTCAATCACATAGAAGAAAAAAAAAAAAAAAAATGTGATAGGAAAGAGACCTAGTAGATATTATTCCTTCAACTGTGATAGGAAAGAGACCTAGTAGATATTATTCCTTCAACTGTGATAGGAAAGAGACCAAGTAGATATTATTCCTTCAACTGTGATAGGAAAGAGACCTAGTAGATATTATTCCTTCAACTGTGATAGGAAAGATACCTAGTAGATATTGTTCCTTCAACTGTGATAGGAAAGAGACCAAGTAGATATTATTCCTTCAAATGTGATAGGAAAGATACCTAGTAGATATTATTCCTTCAACTCACAATTCCTATTGTTTAATTTTACTCAAAGACGGGCAGTGGCAATCAACACCAGCGAGTTAACCTGTTTGCAAACGAGTATAATAGAAAGGTGATTAGTGCTATAAAATAATGCAGTGTACAACAATGAACCGATTCAGAATAACTCTATAACTCTGTGGTTATGCACTACATTAAGTAGAGTAAAATATCACCAAGAGTTAAATGTTAAAATCACCAAAACGGTAGATGACCAGTTGGGTGTTCACGGCAACTTAGCTGAGGAAGTACTGACTATTTCACTATTCCTTCTCAGAAGTCAACTGTGATATGTACAGGAGATACGAAATAGACTGATAATAATTACTATAGGTGAAAACAGGTCACCAAATTAATATTGTACACCGCACCGTAAGCAAACGAACATAATGAAGCAAATATGGTAGTACAACAGGAGGTAAAACTGTTTACGAAGCACATCACATGTTCACCCCACTCTTGCTTCGTTACTGGCAACTAGTATCTCCTAGTGCTATGACAATTACAGAGGTTTGAACCTAATCAGTTATCTACGGTGTAATGAAATAAGTAAGCATTAAACTCTGCAAAAAATGAGCGAAAAATAGAATGAATAACCAATAGCAACACAAGTGAAAATATATGAAAAGCTTTGTGAACAAATATTTTTTCATATCGAAACGTGGAATAAAATTATACTCCAGCAAATGACAAAGGTTTGAGATAAAAATGTGCTAAATATAACGCTAATTCTAGTGCCATAAATATCTCAACGATAGGGGATATTTCACTGTATCACTGCATATGGTATTATAATAAATGTCCACTGCAAATTTAACTATCCACACTATATATACTAGATAAAGGACTTTTTTGCATTGACACCTCCACCGACGGGAAAATATTTCGAAAAATGAACATAATTAGCTAGAAGGGGGTCTGGGTGACGGCTTTGTTAAGCTTAAAGGAGCCTGGGGAGGTGTTTTCCTAAGACAAGGGGGCAAACTAATAATACGTTCCTGGAAAATGGTGAAGATCTGTACTGGACTGGTTGGAAGGCTGTAGTGCTGGGCCTGGAGGTCTGTATGGGACTAATTGGAGAGCTATAGCAAGACCTCCTCTACACAAGGCCAGTTCGATCTTCCGTGACGTCACGCCAGGAGGGACACCCGCGCTCTTTTCTTTAAACTTTAAACTGGTTTAATGAGCCAATACGCTTTACTTGTATTGTTCTGAATTGCAATTATAAGTCATAATTGATACAAAATGAGTATGTAAGATATGTGACACAAAATATGAATACAGTGATCGGGTGAACATTTTCAATTTACCAGTGATATAAATATTTTGATTTATAGAGCCTAACAACCCTTCTTGACTGCTCTGAGTTGTATGTATTCAATATAATGAATGTCAATGAGCATACCGATAAATACACTTGATACAGTAGGATGTAAATTATGATATCTTTGATATCAATTTGTTGTTAAATTTCATGAGTAAAAACTACTACATGTATCAAGTAAAAACGACTACATGTATCAAGTCAAGATCATAAACCAAACAAATACCTCTATGCAAGTGATGGTTATCGACATTCATAAACCAAACAAATACCTCTATGCAAGTGATGGTTATCGACACTCTATGCAAGTGATGGTTATCGACACTCTATGCAAGTGATGGTTATCGACACTCTATGCAAGTGATGGTTATCGACACTCTATGCAAGTGATGGTTATCGACACTCTATGCAAGTGATGGTTATCGACACTCTATGCAAGTGATGGTTATCGACACTATATGCAAGTGATGGTTATCGACACTATATGCAAGTGATGGTTATCGACACTCTATGCAAGTGATGGTTATCGACACTATATGCAAGTGATGGTTATCGACACTATATGCAAGTGATGGTTATCGACACTCTATGCAAGTGATGGTTATCGACACTCTATGCAAGTGATGGTTATCGACATTCATGTACATACCAAGTAGGCCTTGTACAACAACAAGGCCTGCTTAATACATGTAATATGCAAATCTACACAATATGTCGATCTAGACGGAAGTGGTTTCGAGAAAATCATCTAAAGACAGTTTATGTACCGGGTAATTTTTGTTTTAGATAGAAACTGTACAGTGTTAAATGTTCATACATTACTTTATATTACTTTATGCATTTTTCACAAACATAACTAGTATATTTACTATGTGGAAAATGTACAGACATGGTTTATGCTGGTACGAAGAAGAATGTAAACACAAGAAAGTAATGGTATATAATATATATATATATATATATATATATATATATATACTGTATATATATATATATATACCGTATATATATATATATATATACAGTATATATATACCGTATATATATATATATATACATATATATATATACCGGTATATATATATATACGATACCTTAGATTATCTTAAGTTAATACAGTATATATTGTATTAGGTTATATTACACCATTGTACAGTATGTTGGAATTAACCCTCTCCGATATATGACGCGATTTTGAGCCTATTGGGGATACTTTAAAGCCTTTGTTACCATCAGGGGTATTTAGAAACCTTTAGTTTAGTTACTTCAACCTCTGCAGTTGTCTTTGAGTTAGCTGTGGGCAGAAAACTAATTTTGGATAGGTAATTATAAGAGTGAGAAAACTCTATTTCTTTTTGCTAATCTGGCAACCTCTGCGTCATGTGTGCGTGAAAGGGTTAATGAGGTTTACTTGGGTTAGGTTACATATTACTTTATACGGCTAGTTTTTGCGCTGACCCTTTCAATCAGATGACGTCACTTTTTGTTTCATTCTAGCTACCTCTTGCAGATTTGATTCGACTTAGGAGATTTCAGAGTGAGAGGATTATTTGTGTTAGTCTTTCTGTCTTTGATACATAGGTCGTTCCTAAGCTGAATAATATCGTCTGAAAGTAGTGTTATACCAGGTTTTTACTGGGGTTGTATTGACTAATAGGTAGGTTCTTACTCGACTGGAGAAGATGAGACTACACAAGAACACAAGCCTGAAGGTAATTGTTATACCAGGTTTTTACTGGGGTTGATTGGATAAAGGTGGGTTCTTACTCGACTGGAGAAACTAAAGTCAGACTATACATGCACAAAAGTAGTAAAGGATAAATATAATACAGAGTGCACACATGAGTTTTCTTATTAATAATCACTTGATACAAAGATCACTACACACTCAAAATATATAATACATTGGTTACATGGAAAAATTACACAATAATATAACGCCAAGCACGGACGAGGATCCACGACGAACTTAGAGAATTCACTAGCACTTCTATTCTAACACTGGGTAGAGTCTTGAAGTAACACTAATTCTGTTGATCTAGTTGTTTGTTGCTAAGTCCTTTCTTCCTTCTTCATCAGGCCGCTTAGGTGGTCCTGCCGTGTGTGGTCAATGGTGTGGGATTTTCAGATGGACTATTTGGTTTGGGGCCATAAATAGTAGTTCCTTATGTCATGACACGGGGGGCGTGTACTATCGGATTAACGCCAGCATGAGTGAGGACATGTCCTGCACTATGGTTGCTCGGCTATCCTGACCATTATAATAGTTGGTGAAGAAGTTCTGTTTCGGCATGTGGGGTCTTTAATGAACAGTCGCTCAAGTCATGACGGAGTAACTATTCATCTGGCGAACGTGGGGAAGAAGTGTGACCATGGCCGTACTATCTTTCCCAACTACCTTTGACCTTTATAAGAGTGTTCAAAGAACCCTGATGATTAGATTTTTAGGCCTTTTTACAAACATACGTCCTCAACCATGGCTTTGGCACATATAATGTAATTACTTTTTATGCAGAGTGCCGTTTTAGTGTCTCGCAAAGCCCTGACTATTGCAGTGGTCTTGCCATGGCAAAGACTTCTCGGAGAGTATTGAATTGATACTAAGATTGTTTTAGGGACATGTCCTTATTTCCACTTTTAATGTCAAAACTACAAGCCTAGAAAAGATGCTAATGTATCTTGAGCACTATGGAGTGAGAGACACTAGTTCTTAAATAGGGAAAAGAACTCTCAATGGCATGTACACTCAGTGGAAAGAGAGGGTAATTCTTGGACTCCAGCCTTGCATGCAAGTTTACTCGAGCTCTTAGAATTGCTTGCTCTACCCTGAGTAAGTCGGGATGGTAATGACTTGTGCTGTGATGTCCCAGGTACGGTGGTTGAGGGTCAGAAGGTCACAGGTACGGGGGCGGATTAGTTTCCGCCATGATGTGGGAGGAACTGCGCGGAAGAGCGGCGCATCTGGAGAGGAGATATCTGGGGCCTTTTATGTTTGGAGAAGTCTTCCTGCTCTGCCTTCCTGTTTCGGGACCCGGAATTGGTGATGGTGATGCGTATGTTTTTCCCGGGCATGGGCGGCAGAGTGGGCGTGATGGCGGCGACTCAAGCATATCGGTTGATATGTTTGATTTTAGTTGGGGGTGGTGGGGAGGCAACCATGTTGTTGGTACTCCTCTTTCTTTCTTTCATTCTTTGGGTTGGTCCTGTCTTCTTTCTTTCCCCGGGACTTGTTCTGGTTCTCCTCCTTCTTTCTTTCATTCCTTGTGTTGGTCCTATCTTTGTTTTTTCTCCGTAACTTGTTCTGGTTCTGATTTTCTTCTTATTTGTTGTGGGTTTATCCTCCGTTGTGGTTTCCCTTTTCTTTTCCGTTTTCTTCTTCTGTCCCTTACTTCTCTGACTCAGTAACTTGTTTATTTTTAACTCTGTTACTTTAGTAATAGAGGATAATATAACACAGTACAAACACAGATTATTCTTATTCAATATTGATCATGTGTATGGAGATACAGAATTACATTAGACATGGAAAGGCAATATTATAACAGCACGATCGGGGACTATGAATGAAGAAGTGTGGGAGAGGGTGCAACAGGGGAAGAGGGTTGTAGGAACGTTGAAAGCCGTAACAAGAAATAGAGTGGTCAGTATGGAAGTGAAGAAATCCTTGCATGACAGTGTGGTAATCCCGACACTAACTTACGGAAGCGAAGCATGGACGTTCGGGAAGACACTCGGACCAAGAGTGAGAGCGGTAGAAATGAGTTACTTGAGAAGTGCGTGCGGAGTTACATGGAGGATAAACAGACGAATGAGGAAGTAAGAAGGAGGTGTGGTGTGGAGGTAGATGTGCTGGAAAGTGTGAAAAGGAACAACTTGAGATGGTTCGGCTATATGGAACGTATGGGAAGCAAGAGAATGACTAAGAGGGTGTACGAGAGCGAGGTGGAAAGACAGAGAGGGAGAGGTAGACCGAAGGAGAGGTGGAAGGATGGAGTGAGGAAGTATATGAATGAAGGCGGTGCTGGTTGGGAGGAGGGGCGTCGACTGACTGGGGATAGAGGTGCATGGGGGGAGGTTCATTCGTGGACACCCCTTCGGGGATCACTGCGTCAGGCAATAGATAGATAGATAGCTAGACGATCGGGGATCCTCTAGGCGTCTCAAGGGGAAGATGTTGAGCAGATTCCAATGCGGCTGCATGACACTCCCGACGACGTCCTGGTCCGTGGTGGTGGTTCTGTCGTGTGACGGTGACAGAAGGTAGGGAAGACTTCTTCGATGATCTTCTGAAGACTTTGATGTTGAGGTCTTACATGAAAACGAGCCGTTCCACCACTGTCTTACGCTCTCGTATACTATCATGGGACTTTAAGTAGGGAGTCGTTTCACCAGTGTCTTACGCCCTCCACTACAATCCTGACCTAAACTTCTGTAGGAGTCTTGGGAAGAACTTTATATGTTGGAATTTTGGGTCTTTTACGAGTACGAGCCGTTCCACCAGGGTCTTACGCTCTCGTATCGTAAGGACTTAGTAGCGAGTTGTTCCACCAGTGTCTTACACCCTCCAGTACAAGTTCTGACTTAGAAGGAAGCCGTTCACCAGTGTCTTATGCTCTTCCAACCAGCCCTACTGTGTTTTTTAGGTTTACTAAAGCTAAACCGTTTGGCCAGTGCTGCATACTCTAGCTATAGTAATTCCTATACCAAGGCAATGTTCTCGATGTTGGGTTGCACCAGTGTGGCTCAACAAGGATATGTGTAAATCCAAGGTATCTTCGAAAAAACGTGTCGAGTAGTTCCACCAGTGTCTTACACCCTCAAGGCGATCTTCTCGATAAGTAGCCTAAGTTTTCCAGATACCTAGCCTGCCTGTGCGGTCAAAGATATCGTTGCAACTGTAATGATGGGCTTGAGAGGTCTTACCAATTCCGTTGTTCCCCCCATTTAGACATCTTGCTGCTAGAAGAGTGGATGTGCTTGGAGGAGGGTCTGGGTCGACGGTGGTAACGCTTCTCGGAATTCGCGCCACAGCAGTGGTGCGTCTCTGGGCAAGATGGGCGCGTGGTGTGTTTTTGTCTATGGACAATTTCTCCTTCCTGGTGTTTAAGCTGGACATCTCTCGTTGTTATGGGGTTGTCTGTGGAGACTCTTATCTGTATGTCTTTTCCTGGGGTCGGGGGAAGAAGCGAGGTGATGCTGGCGACCCGAGCAGGACGTGGTGAGAAGGCTCTTGTGCCCTCTTGCCTTGGTGGCGTGCTAGGAGTTGTTGTTGTTGGTGGGGCTTCGTTGCTTCCTTTATTTTCTGTGATGCTTTTATCCCCCATCTCAAATAGATAAATTGAAACCAAAATGGCGTCATCTGACTGAAAGGGTTAATACAATCATCAGTAGCCTAGTCTATTTAGGTTAAAGTATGTAGTGTTCATATATTTCCTGAGCCTTCGTTAACATTTATGAAGTAATTTTCTCTTGCACAAAACTTATCAAGAAGAGCAATGGTAGAAGCCCACACTATCATTGTTCAACTTTTTCAGTATTGTGACCATCACAAAAATCGTTGTGTTGAGAATATTATATACGGTAATAAGTGATCATGAGGTCCAATTTATAATTACCAATAAATATCGGGTTGGCCTAGCAGACTATAAAATAATGTAGCTAATGTATAGAAGTTAATATGCTACATGCAGTCGGCACACATATACAGACAAATGTACAAAAATAATAGTTTGCAATTATATTTTATAAATATATACTGTAACAATACGATTCTGTACAATTGAACACCACATTTGGCCCTCATCCGCCTCCGTATATCAGTCTGTTCCTTCATTTATTTTTATTTTTGTTCTCATTTTACCATACATGCCGTTGAATCCTTATAATCAAGCCAAAGAAGAAAAAAAAGGCCTGTGTGTGTGCGTGTACATTTGGACTTTGTATGCTATCCAGCCCAAGTTCAACAGAGTAGAGCCTTCACAACCCTTGTCTCTTTATATCAGTCTCATCATTATCTTTCTGTATCATGCACATTATCTACTGATGCATCCTAATGGAATAACCATAGAAGACTAAACTATAATTACTTACTCGACTGTACAGGGTGGGTTTGAAATTATCATATTTGATAGCCTGGATCCAAGTACACAATAACTCCTCATTTTGGGGAAAATTGAAAAGATGTACTTTTGATCCATTTTTGTAATTCCTCTTGCAATTGGGCACACAACATAAACACAGCATCGTTGTGTGAGGCTAATAATATCCTAAATATTCTGATATAAATAATTTACATTCAAGGCCACAGTAATAGGTTCACAGAGGTCAGTTCCAACTTCCAAGACTTCTCCAGTAATAAGGTCGCTAATAGCTACTCCCATCACCCTTTGACAGCTATCACCTTGACTCCGCCTCCCACCGCGTCCTACTACCGCGTTCTAAATTATCTGTGCCCCATGAATATTCTTTCCTCTCACTTAAACATTAGGCTACCATAGTGCGGTGGGAATATGAACATGATTAGATTAATATCCAGTATTCGAGAATTGATAATAAGTCGTAGGCGTGTGCATAAATCTTTAACCCACTGAGCCCCAGCTAGTTTATAATAAATGTACCACCCAGGACCAGCAGGTTTTGAAAAAAAAATTGTTTTCAAGAAAACACCAGGAATGGGTTAGGAATGAAGGAAAACCCACAAAAAAACGATCCCCTAGGTCATTAAGGGGTCCTACGGTGCGCCCGAAAGTCGGATTTACAAGAGGGGAAAATTGAAGGCAAAAACACCCAAAAACAGGTTTTTGCGCACTCACGCGTACGCGGTTGGACTTTGAGAGTTTTCAACCATCGGAATGATTGCATGGTATACTTACACAGTTCCCATACAAATTTGAGCCCTCTAGGTGCTATAGGACCGGAGTAATTAACAGTGACGCAACGTTGTCGTCGCTGGGGTTTAGTGTTCCAAACATTGCCGACGACAACGTTTCGTCGCTGGGGTTCAGTCGGTTAACCGTCTTGGTGGTGTAATGGTTAAGGTGTCTAAAAATCTGTGTGTGATAATCCGGGTTCGAATCCTGGTGGATCACATATATGCTTTCATTAATTTCATTGGAGGTGTTTGGTGTTGTGGTGAAATTAATAAAAAATAGATTATGAAGTAGAGCCCCCCCACCTCTCCCATCGAACAGGCTTTGTGTATAGGAGGTCTTGGCTGTAGCATGGTACAATTACTATCTAGAAGGTAGGCTCTCATGCAGGTATCGGTTATTAAGCTCCGCCAACAATTTGAAACCGTCCCACCCCTCCTCTACAGCGAATAGCTTCGTTACGTCATTTGAGGAGAGTTTTAAACACCGATCATAATGTTTGTAATGAGAAACATTCTTTTTTTTTCTTTAGCTGCTGGTTGCCGCTTGTAGATTTGTATAATTTTCACAGAGCATGTGTATTATGATGTTATTAGTGCACTGGATAATTCCCATCTTGATATTTAAACTGTTTCTATAATATTTAATTATTCCAAACATGTGCTACATTAGCAATGAAAACCGATAACCTTGGCAAAAACTTACATAGGAGATATCTCCGCAATGGAATGGCTTAGGCCGCCAAATTGGCATGACTAATATTTCTAAATGTAGCACAAACCTTCGTCTTGAGAATGTCAAGAAGTATATCCCTTTGTATACAGGGTATCAGCAACTGAGAAAATTACGGCCAACTTAAATGGCAGCAGTTCCAACTGATTCACCTATGCGACCATGATTATTAAAAGCATTGTTAATAATAAATAATTACTACAAGACAAGATATTGGACATGGTCGCATGTGCCAAGCAGCCGGAATTATTGACAAATAGGTGGGCCATTAGGTGAACCTACTATGGGTTTCAGAGGCCGAGTTACATCGTTTTTCGGGAATAACATATTAACAAACAGTTGGATCAGTATGATATTTTGGTAGAGCTTGTTTCACACCGTCCCCTAATTTTCGTCAATATAGTGCATTACCAAAAGTTGAGAATTAAGCCATTTGTCCCTGTGTCATGAGGTTAAAGTCACACCTGAATAATTAAGAAACGGACAAGGCTACCGTGGAGTACCTATGGAAACCACCAAACCATTATTGCTCCTCCATCAAACACGGTAGTTATCACTCACCACCCAACCCTACTACCGCCTTTACATTCAAGTTATCTGTCAATATCAAATAAATATATACAAAAATATAGTTTGGTGGTTTCCATAGATACTCCACGGTAGCCTTGTCCATTTCTTAGTCATTCAGGTGTGACTTTAACCTCATGCCACATGGACAAGTGGCTTAATTCTCAACTTTTGGTAATGCACTATATTGACGAAAATTAGGGGATGGTGTGAAACAAGCTCTAGCAAAATATCATACTGATCCATTTTTTTTTTTTTTGTATATATTCCAACTACTCCCTCTCGGGCATAGGCTGAGGGCCTGCACACTCTACCGCTGAACACGGTGAGGCCCGTGAGGAATTGTTCCAGTCTAGGGAGTGAGATATGCGAAGCACCCATGGCTCGAAGCAGCTGCATCTCTGAATCTGCTCCGCCTCTGCACTTCACTGTCTCATCCCCCAGGCTCGGACCCTCACTCTCAGAACGCCACCTGTGGAGCAATTAACTCACTAGGCATTGCCCCACTGTAGCATATTTTGAATATGGGAATATTCATACAATGCTATTTAATCAGGGAACAATGAGTGTATTTTTTTGGCATTTCGGTGTGATGTGGTAATGCACTGAAACTAGGTACAGCACAACTTCTATCCCAATAATATCTTCCCATTGACACATTGGGATTCGAACCCTGGTCCATTGGATTACCAGTCCAGTGGCAAGACAACTTTGCCACACCTAAGTTATTACCGAAAAATTATATAACACGGCCTCTGCAACCCATATTGTAGCATTTTTTTCGAATTTATTTTTCTAGCTATGTTTGACATTAATTTACTATCGAGTGGCCACCTAACGACTTTTGAGAACGGAACTAGCATAATATTGTGTTATGATTTGGTAACCCTGCTCTCGCAGACTAGTTTACCCTTGCATATCCCACCCGGCCATTCGTCGTGCTCACCTCTTATTATCTCCTCAATGGAATGGCTTAACCGGCATAAATGATATGTATGATTGTAACACAAACCTTTGTCTTGAGAGTTTTGAAGATTAGAACCCTCTACATCAAGTGATTCTTGTGAGATGAGGTAATGAAGCTAGTTGAATTTGCCACGGAAGTATTAGACCGTCAGAGCCGCGGTCGAATTTTGTCTTAATTATTTCTTAATTTATGGGCAAACACAGTAGTTTATGGTTATGCACAATTTACCTGGACCTCCCACAACAACCATATACTGCACTGTACCACTCCGTAGCTATAATCAATTATTTGGAGTTTAAAGTAAAAAATAATAACCACACTGGATCCCCGCCCTATTATTATATAGTATTTCTACCATGGGTTGTAGTGCTGGGCCTGGATATCTGTATTGGACTGGTTGGAGGGGGTTGTAATGCTGGGCCTGGATATCTGTATTGGACTGGTTGGAGGGGGTTGTAGTGCTGGGCCTGGATATCTGTATTGGACTGGTTGGAGGGGGTTGTAGTGCTGGGCCTGGATATCTGTATTGGACTGGTTGGAGGGGGTTGTAGTGCTGGCCTGGATATCTGTGTTGGGCTGGTGGGGGGGGGTTGTAGTGCTGGGCCTGGATATCTGTATTGGACTGGTTGGAGGGGGTTGTAGTGCTGGGCCTGGATATCTGAATTGGACTGGTTGGAGGGGGTTGTAGTGCTGGGCCTGGATATCTGTATTGGACTGGTTGGAGGGGGTTGTAGTGCTGGGCCTGGATATCTGTATTGGACTGGTTGGAGGGGGTTGTAGTGCTGGGCCTGGATATCTGTATTGGACTGGTTGGAGGGGGTTGTAATGCCGGGCCTGGAGGTCTGTATTGTACTGGTTGGAGGGGGTTGTAGTGCTGGGCCTGGATATCTGTATTGGACTGGTTGGAGGGGGTTGTAGTGCTGGGCCTGGATATCTGTATTGGACTGGTTGGAGGGGGTTGTAATGCCGGGCCTGGAGGTCTGTATTGTACTGGTTGGAGGGGGTTGTAATGCCGGGCCTGGAGGTCTGTATTGTACTGGTTGGAGGGGGTTGTAATGCCGGGCCTGGAGGTCTGTATTGTACTGGTTGGAGGGGGTTGTAATGCCGGGCCTGGAGGTCTGTACTGGACTGGTTGGAGGGTTGTAGTGCTGGGCCTGGAGGTCTGTGTTGGACTGGTTGGAGGGGGTAGTAATGCCTGGCCTGAAGGTCTGTACTGAACTGGTTGGAGGGGGTTGTAGTGCCGGGCCTGGAGGTCTGTACTGGACTGGTTGGAGGGTTGTAGTGCTGGGGCCTGGAGGTCTGTACTGGACTGGTTGGAGGGGGTTATAGTGTTGAGCCTGGAGGTCTGTACTGAACTGGTTGGAGGGGGTTTTAGTGCTGGGCCTGGAGGTCTGTATTGGACTGGTTGGAGGGGGTTGTAGTGCTGGCCCTGGAGGTCTGTACTGGACTGGTTGGAGGGTTGTAGTGCTGGGCCTGGAGGTCTGTATTGGACTGGTTGGAGGGGGTTGTAGTGCTTGTACTGGACTGGTTGGAGGGTTGTAGTGCTGGGCCTGGAGGTCTGTATTGGACTGGTTGGAGGGGGTTGTAGTGCTGGCCCTGGAGGTCTGTACTGGACTGGTTGGAGGGTTGTAGTGCTGGGCCTGGAGGTCTGTATTGGACTGGTTGGAGGGGGTTGTAGTGCTGGGCCTGGAGGTCTGTATTGGACTGGTTGGAGGGTTGTAGTGCTGGGCCTGGAGGTCTGTATTGGACTGGTTGGAGGGGGTTGTAGTGCTGGCCCTGGAGGTCTGTACTGGACTGGTTGGAGGGTTGTAGTGCTGGGCCTGGAGGTCTGTATTGGACTGGTTGGAGGGGGTTGTAGTGCTGGGCCTGGAGGTCTGTATTGGACTGGTTGGAGGGTTGTAGTGCTGGGCCTGGAGGTCTGTATTGGACTGGTTGGAGGGGGTTGTAGTGCTGGCCCGGGAGGTCTGTACTGGACTGGTTGGAGGGTTGTAGTGCTGGGCCTGGAGGTCTGTACTGGACTGGTTGGAGGGTTGGAGGGTTGTAGTGCTGGGCCTGGAGGTCTGTACTGGACTGGTTGGAGGGTTGTAGTGCTGGGCCTGGAGGTCTGTATTGGACTGGTTGGAGGGTTGTAGTGCTGGGCCTGGAGGTCTGTATTGGACTGGTTGGAGGGGGTTGTAGTGTTGGGCCTGGAGGTCTGTATTGGACTGGTTGGAGGGGGTTGTAGTGCTGGGCCTGGAGGTCTGTGTTGGACTGGTTGGAGGGTTGTAGTGCTCCGCCTGGAGGTCTGTATTGGACTGGTTGGAGGTGGTTGTAGTGTTGGGCCTGGAGGTCTATACTGGACTGGACTGGTTGGAGGGTTGTAGTGCTGGGCCTGGAGGTCTGTATTGGACTGGTTGGAGGGGGTTGTAGTGCTGGGCCTGGAGGTCTGTATTGGACTGGTTGGAGGGTTGTAGTGCTGGGCCTGGAGGTCTGTATTGGACTGGTTGGAGGGTTGTAGTGCTGGGCCTGGAGGTCTGTATTGGACTGGTTGGAGGGGGTTGTAGTGCTGGGCCTGGAGGTCTGTGTTGGACTGGTTGGAGGGGGTTGTAATGCCTGGCCTGAAGGTGTGTACTGGACTGGTTGGAGGGGGTTGTAGTGCCGGGCCTGGAGGTCTGTACTGGACTGGTTGGAGGGTTGTAGTGCTGGGCCTGGAGGTCTGTACTGGACTGGTTGGAGGGGGTTTTAGTGTTGAGCCTGGAGGTCTGTACTGGACTGGTTGGAGGGGGTTTTAGTGTTGAGCCTGGAGGTCTGTATTGGACTGGTTGGAGGGTTGTAGTGCTGGGCCTGGAGCTCTGTATTGGACTGGTTGGAGGGGGTTGTAGTGCTGGGCCTGGAGGTCTGTATTGGACTGGTTGGAGGGGGTTGTAGTGCTGGCCCTGGAGGTCTGTACTGGACTGGTTGGAGGGTTGTAGTGCTGGGCCTGGAGGTCTGTATTGGACTGGTTGGAGGGGGTTGTAGTGCTGGGCCTGGAGGTCTGTATTGGACTGGTTGGAGGGTTGTAGTGCTGGGCCTGGAGGTCTGTATTGGACTGGTTGGAGGGGGTTGTAGTGTTGGGCCTGGAGGTCTGTACTGGACTGGTTGGAGGGTTGTAGTGCTGGGCCTGGAGGTCTGTATTGGACTGGTTGGAGGGTTGTAGTGCTGGGCTTGGAGGTCTGTACTGGACTGGTTGGAGGGTTGTAACACCTCACCCGGCCAACACTGACCACCTTGGCCAACCATGATCTGACACTCATACACTCATAAATGTTTTTAGACTTCCTCTGTTTTTCTTTATCGGTGAGGAATACATGGAGTTACAATTTAGTATGATTAATGCAATGTACTTCAAGTTTACCGATGAGGAGAGGGTCGGTATAAGTCAAGGTGACGGGTAGGGTAGGACCGTAGGGTGGACCGTAAAGGAGATGTATTGTATCTATTTCTTATTTGTATATTTATTTTTATATATATTTATTTGTATATTTTCAAATTTACTCTTTAAACCTCCATTGCACATTAAAAAACACCCCAGGACAATTTTCGAGATACATTTGTGCATTTACGGTAGAAAAATGCCCTGACCACCGAAGGCCGGGGCATCCTAAATTGTAGGCTCGTTCTCGTTTGCTAGGAAAAAATGACACCTAAACGGCACAAATGGTCTTAAAATTTACAAAGCAATTGGCAAAAGTTCTCAAAATCGTCAAACTAATGAAGCGAACGTCTTAAATTATCAAAACTAGTGGGAATAAGCATCAGGGAGAAAGGGGTCCAGAAACAAAACCCCTCCCTTTACCCCTTAAGCACCATGACGTTGTTTTACCTCTGATTCTGGCTAAACCTATATGTTTTTATGCAGTTTAAGAAGGACCTATGTTACTACGAGGATTTACTGAGATCGTATTTACCCATTTGAGTCTAAGTAAAGACAATCGTGTAATGGTAACCAGAATATGATGAATATTACGTAATGATGGTGAAGGGGCTAAGGTTTGGAAGCTATCCCGAACTAAACCGAATTTTCTTACTCATGTTATACCATGACTTACATTTCTGAGGTTTGTTGTTTTTGTTGTTCGGGGAGTCATATTGTGCCAAGATTTCTGTCTGAGGGTGCACAGCCACTTATACAAATTCATGCCCCCCCCACCACCACCACCACCACCCATATGATTTTCTTTGTGAAATTATAACTATTTGGATTAATTTTTGGAAGGAACTTGCATTTCAATAAACAGTATTTATAATTTTGTAGTTGATGTAAAGAACAAATATAGGTATAAATGTGTTTCCAGAGATATACTTCCATGATTATAATATATAGAGTAGGTGAGGTTCACGAATTTGTATGGGTTATTGTCCATTGTATTTTGGCTCAAACGACGAGAAGAAAGAAAAACAAATAAAATAAAGCCACACACATAAAAGACCACTAACAAAATATTAATAAAGACCCCTAAACAAACACACCTAATCCACGGCCGCTTTGGATTGCGGCCTGAATGTCTGGTACTGATGTCTCACGACTAGTTTAGCGGCGAACAGTATCGGAGTTACGGAATTGGAGTCTAAAATACACATGAATAAATGAATTATCTCACAATTTACAGCTCATTAAGACTATTTTGAACCCAGTAGTAGAACACCATATAATATATTAAGGGGGGATGGCGTATTTATTTCCTCATTTATATTTTCGTTATCATTTCTTTTAGTTTCCTCCAAAGACCTCCATCAAGCTGAAAAAAAGCCTCCCAAGACACTCCATGATTAATGTTTAAATTTTTCGATATAAAAATGTATTGTTCTCCGGGCTGATGCTGGTGAAGGAGGGAGTCTGTGTCGGCTGCTTTGGCAATCAGGGATCACGGTTCCTTTGGTCTTGGATCCGGGATTTCCTCGGATTGATGATGAGAAAGGCTGGGGACTTCCAGTATCAGTTCCATGATGTGTATGGGTGTTGGAGAGGGGGTGGGGAGATCGTTCTCCTGTAAGTGCCTCTTCAGCACCTCGTTTACTATCCAGATTGGTGTGAAATGAATCGTCAACCGTATCCTTGGGTGTTGTATGTCCTGGGCCTTCGTATATTGCTTGTTTATATGTGGGTGTTGTGTATCCAGGGCCTAGGAAATCTTGATAAGTCGCTCCTCAATAATCAGCACCATATTTCGCTCCAAAATATTCGTAACAGTTGAATAATCTAGATGGGGGCAAGGCAAATTATCATTACATGAACAAACAAACAAATGTAAAGGAGGGGGTGGGGAGTGTTCAAACTGGGAGATGGTTCAGACTGTCAACCGTGGGAAATGTCAACATATCGTGGCTCAGCCACATGCGTCCCATGTTTGCTCTTTAATGATGAAGAGACTTTCTTTACCTCCATCAAATAAGTCAGTGGAGTATATATGGAACCTTGTCTTACTCTTGTTGTTGTTGTTGGACAAGCAGGGCTCCCAATCAGGTTTCAACAAAGATCGACACCTGAGAGGGGCGATTTTTGTGTATAATCTCCATACTAATGAGGTGAAACGTCTCTGTCAAACAGGAAAAGTCCAAAAACACCTGACTCGCATCAGAGAGGGTTAATGTCAAAATGCCCAAACACACACAGCTTGAATGACTTTTATGTTGTAGGAAGGAGGAAATATGAACTGAACAAGAAAGCTACAGAGTTTACTATTTAAGCAAAAGAAAGATTGTGTAAACTCTTTCATTCTTGGGTTGGAGAGTTGGAAAGAATTAAATTGAGAATATGTCGAAATGCATGCATGTGCCTCCTACTTTCCTTACGTAAAATTTTATACAGTGGGATAGCTCTATTGATTGCAATATCGATGAGAGAGAGAGAAAGAGAGTGCAAATGTACAAAGGAAGTCAAGCAACAATAGGTGTAGCAATCTCTCGAAGTTACTTGCCCTCAAAATCACTGCTCCTCAAAGTGTTCAACAGTGAATTAGAGTGGTTAAGGGACAATCGGAAAGGAGAGTACTAGTCTGGGACTAATGTCCATGGTAGGGATAGGATATGTTAGTAGGGGACATTTTGGCTTAATTAATCATATAACACAGCTATAAATTATCCTTTGTGTATTAGTGGATAAGAGAGTAAGCTCTTAGTTGTTTATCTATAAATGTAGGGATCCTTGATATATCTGAGGAAAAAGAAGAAATGTACTTATTCATTTTCAAATGCAGTCTGTTGCGGAGTTGAGCCAAGGTGTTTGTCTAGGGCCTCTTGGCAATGTTTAAGGGAATCAACGGTGCTGCAGTCTATAACATCTCGAGACAGCCCATTCCACAATTTGACAACTCGACTGAAGACGATATTCTTAAACTCATACGAGTTAAAAGATTTCCCAATGATTTTGCAACCATTTCCCGTGTGTAATTTGTTTGGTGGTTCGTAAAGTACTTATTACAATTCATGTTGTCGATGCCTTTGATGATTTTGAAAACTTAAATTAGGTCGCCTCTTAATCTGTGCTGAGTTACAGAAGATTATTAATTATCTAAGACACTCTTCATATGGTTTGTTCTTAAGACTAGGCATAATTTTGGTAAATTTACGTTGAACTCATTCAAGTTTGTCAATATTATTTTGCTAGTAAGGGCACCAGAATTGAACGCAATATTTCAGAAGAGAACGGGCCAAGGAATTGTAAAGAATGAGGTTCCCATCTTTGGATTTATGCTCGAATGACCTGCCTAGAAGGTCAAATATTTTGTTTACCTTCTTGACAACTTCTGTTCATTGTTGATTGGGTTTTAGGTTACTCGATATTGTTGCTCTCAAATCTGTTTACCCTTTTAAGTTGAGTGCCACTCATTGACTAGTTTGCTTTCTCCTTTCGGTTTTCCGATATGGAGTATTTTACATTTATCCGCATTGTAACTCATTTGCCAAATTTGAGCTCAGCTTGATAACTTATATTGATTATTATGCATATCTTCTACATGTTTATTTGAGAGTACGATATTTGCAATATTTGTATCAACTACAAACTTTGAGATTGTACAGGTGAAAACCTCATCTATGTCATTAATGAAAACTAGGAAGATAACTGGCTCTAGTACCAATCCCTGGAGTACCTCGCTAGTTACATTGGTCCATTTTTGGATGCTTTATCTTTTATGACTACTCTTTGCTTTCATTTATAAGCCAATTTTCTATCCATCTCAACACTCCACCTCGTATTCCATGCGTTTTTAATTCTATCGATAAACATTTGTAGGGAACTTTGTAAATGTTTTGTTTTTAAATCAAAGTATATCATATCTACAGATTTCCTCTGTGTCTCAAAGGTTTAGGATATCATGAAGGTTTGTTAATCAGGACAGTTTGTTACGAAAGCCATGTTGAGTATTTGTTAGTATGTTGTGATTTACGAGTCTGTCTCTCATGAGTGTTTCTATAATTTTACAGACAACTGAGGTTCAGCACATTGGACGACAGGTAAAATATTTGCTGCCTTTTTAAAATACCGGTGTTACATTAGCAAGCTTCCACTCATCAGGCATAGTCCCAGACTGCAAGGATTTACTGAAGAGCAATATCAGTGGTTAGGAGAGCTCACATTTAGCTTCTTTTAGAACTCTAGGTGAGATCGTGACGAGTCCAGGCGATATTTCAAACTTGAGTTTCTCCTAACATCTCAATATTGCCCTCTCTGTAATGTCGATATTGCTTAGAGCATCTGAATTGTCCATCAGAACTGGCGATGCTGTAGGTATATCAATAAGTTCTTCTGCTATAAAAAAAAATGATGCAAATAATTGTATTGAGGGCATTACTTATCTGTACTTTTTCTTTTATGTAATATCCTATCTCATCCTCTAGTGGTCCTATAGTTGAAGTAACTACTTTCTTCTTTTTGATGTAACTATAGAATTATATCGGGGTTATTTTTTTTTATTTTTTTTTTTTTTTTTTTTTTTAAGAGACAATGAACGGAGGAAGGAAAAACACAGATAAAACAAAAAGGTCCATGTGCCTAAAGGCATCCTCCATTCATAAAATGTTTGTAACAACTGGATTTAAACATTTGTTGATTGTAAGTTTGTGGAAAGCAATTCGAGGGAAGTGAATTCCAAAGAGTAGTAGCTCTGGGGATAAATGACTTCTGATAAGCAGAAGTTCTGCATTGTGGAGGAGAAAGTGTAAATTCATGGGCGCTCTCAGCTGCCCTAGTTCTACGGGGAAAGATGTGGAGAGGCGGCACAATTGAAGCAAGTTCCTCGGAACAATTGCTGTGAAAATATCTGTAGAATAATGCAAGGGATGCAACGTTTCTTCGTATGGCTAATGTAGGAAGGTCCTGTGTGATTGCAGGGTTATTGATTAATCTAATAGCTTTATTTTGAATGTTGTCCAACTGCCTCAATGCAACCACTCCACTTCCACCCCACAGAGGTGAACAGTAATCCATCTGAGAGCGCACATGACTTTTATATATTACGGCCAACTGCTCGTCAGTGAAGAATTCTCGAACTCTGTACAGGAGTCCCAGTTTTTTAGAGGCATTCTTAGCAATGCTTCTAACATAATGTGTCCAGCTCAAGTTAGTAGTTAATGTTACACCGAGAATGTCAATACTAGGGGAAGTGGGAATATTTACATCATTAAAAAATATATGGGAGTCAGTGAGATTCTGTCGGTTAGAAAATTGAATGTACTTGGTTTTCTGTGCATTAAAGGAAACTAGATTCTCTTGTCCCCATTCATTAATTCTAGAAAGGTCCTGGTTCAGAGAAATTGCAGTGTTTATTTTTGAATTTATAAGATCGGGTTGGGTGAAAGAATTGGTAAATGTGAAGGAACTGTGGAGTGTTGAGTCATCTGCGTAGGAATGTATTGGATTATGAGTGGTAGATATGAGATCATTGATATGAATGAGGAACAGAGTTGGGGGCAAAACTGATCCCTGGGGAACACCAGCATTAATTGAGTGAAATTGAGAATAAAGGCCATCTACCATTACACGTATTTTTCTGTTATGAAGATAAGAAGAAATTAGTGGAACTAATGATGCAAGGCCGTAGTGTGACATCTTCGACAATAAGGATTGATGCCAGACTCTATCAAATGCCTTTGATATATCCAGTGCTATTGTATGTGTTTCACCATGTTGGTCTGTAGCTTGGTTGATTTGATGCGTAAGAAGGCAAAGAATGTCTGCAGTTGATCGACATCGTCTAAAACCATAGGCAATATCACTGATTAATTTATTATTCTCCAGATGCTTAATTATGTGATTATTTAATATAATTTCAAAAACTTTGCCAAGAGTGGAAGTTATAGCTATTGGTCTGTAGTTTGATGGATCTGAAGAGGCACCTTTTTTAGGAACTGGATGGATGTTTGCTTCTTTCCAGGGTACTGGGAAGCATGAGGTATGAGTACACAGACGGAAAAATTTTGCCAATACAGGAGCGAGCACCAAGGAGCAATTCTTAAGTACTATTGGAGGAATTTCATCTGGACCAGGAGCCTTATCTACTGAGAGATTCTGCAAAATAGTTTTGACATGTCTGGTGTGGATCTTAAGTGAGGGAATTTCAGGTGAATTAAAATTAAGTACAGGGACATCTTGATTTATTTCATCTAAGGTTGAGTTGGTGGAGAAATATCTGCAAGAAGGTTAGCTTTACCTCGTGGGTCACTTACAAGATTGCCAGTCGGAGATTTTAATGGTGGAATGGATGAAGCAGTAGTGAAGTTGGATTTGAATGAGTTAAGAGTAGACCAAAATATTTTGTTATCATTTGGATTATTTAGAAGTTTATTTGCCTGCTTATGGAGAAAGTTTGATTTAGTTAGGTTTAATACAGTTTTGGCATGATTTCTGATGTTTCTAAAGTAATTAAAGGCTTCATGTGTTTTTGATCTTGTGTATGCATTGTAGGCTATTGCTTTTTGTTCAGTTACTCTAGCACAATTATGGTCAAACCATTTAGGTGAATTAGATCTTTTACTGTACTTTTGATGAGGAATAAAAGTTTCCATTCCAATTTTTACAAAATCTTGTATGTGGCTCAAGGTGGAGTGTGCATCATTAGAACTTTAGACTTTGTCCACACCACCACCCGTGATACAGTAACACTTTCTGGTCTTGGTTGCCCTGACGCAGAAGTCTGTAGAAGTGCCATGGACCCTAGAATCGCCCACAGGCTGAACTTCTTTTATTTCCTCTTCCTCTTCAGTGTCTGTAAACATCTGGAAACGATTATGACACGTAGTTAGGGAGAAAAATCTTCCTGAAATAGTTACATAGAGTTACATAGACTGCACAGACCTTGTGGACCCTAATAGGTAGTCCGGACTAAATTCTAACAACATTTGCTACCAAGTGGAAGGTAAGGGTAGCAAAGCATATGGCTCTCTCCCCATCCACCACTCCCTCCGACCAAAGGTCGGCATGAAATACAGCTGGGAAAAAAGACCCCCAGTAGTATGGGAACATTTTTATTGGAACATTTATAGTAAAGATCGAATTTGGAAAATAATAATTACTACTGATTCTTAACCTACTCTTTATGATTATTATTATTATTATTATTTTTGTTTAAACTTATATTACCCGAACCTCCTAGAAATGAATGTCTAGATTCCTTTTGAATGCATCGATTGTATTATAATGAACCACTTTCCCTGGCAATTTGTTCCACTTGTTGACTACACTTTAGGTGAAAAAAATGCTTTGTGACGTCGGGTTTGGCCCTCCTGCTTTATAATTTCATCCCGTTTCCTTGAGTTGATGAACTGTTATTGATTGTGAACAGTGACTCAGCATCAATTTTGTCAAAGCCATTCACTATCTTGAAACACTTGATTAATTGACTTCTCAATCGTCAATCGAGATAGTCTTCTCCGTCTTCGGAGATAGTTTTTTTGGCGTGTCGAAGAACAGATTTGACTTCATTCCAGGCAGAAACATAAACAGAACGAGATTCTTGAGTTTAAAGGGTACAGTACCGTTTGTATGCTTCATCCTTATTGAGGACAGCAGTAGAACAAGCGCGAGTAAACCAAGATATTTTTGCATTAGACTAAGAAAAGAAAAAATGAATATATGCTTCCATGCCCAAGAGGATTACCTCGGGAATGCGCTCAAAGCACTCCGAGAGTCCCTGGACACAGAAGCAAAAATAATTCCATAGGAAATCAAAGAAGTACTGCCGAAGAGTCTCCCAATAGGCAGCGCCTAAGTGCTGCTGGCTAAGAGGATCGGATAGCCGTACTGGAGTGATAGGATAGTAATAGATAAAGGTTGTGATCAGAGAAGCCCATCGAAGAGAAAAGGTATACAGCATAGATAGAAGGATTCTATCTATCTATCTATTGCCTGACGTCATGATCCCCGAAGGTGTGGCCATGAACGAACCGCCCCCAAGCACCTCTGTCCCCAGTCAGTCGATGCCCCTCCTCCCAACCAGCACCGCCTATACATCATAAGACCTTACAGACTATTCAAAACAAAGCCCTGAAGATCATTACAGGCTGCACAGCTACTGCACCCACAGATCACCTACATCAAGAAACCAAAATCCTCAAAGTCAAAGACCATCTGGACATGAGAGGCACTCAATTCCTGGCAGCAGCCTCCACGAACCAAGACCACCCACTAAACTACATGGCAACACACCCACAGACACCAAGAAATATCAAAACAACACCCAGCACGCGGTATCACACACAATTATTGTCCTCTCTCCCTCCCTGCCCACCCTGAACCAACTTCCAGAAGCACATCCATACTCATATTTCTCGCTGATCCATCTACTCACTCACAGACAACACGCAGCTGCATGCACGACCTCCCGAAATCCATCCTTCCTAATCCTCCCTTCCTCGCGAGGACAGAGTCCACCTGGCCAGGCTGAGATCCGGACAACATCCAGCTCTCCTGAGCTATCAGAAGAGACTGGATGACTCCGTTGTCGACACCTGCCCGGGATGTAACACAGCACCCCATACCATTAAACACATCATAGAAGACTGCATTACACACAACCACTTACGCCAACAACACAATCTACACTCAATGAGAGCTCTGTGGGAAAGCCCAATCGTGGCCATGGCCTTCCTCATGGACTCGGGACTGTTCGGCCAGGCAGCTTAGGGAACAACAACAACAACAACAACCAGCACCGCCTTCATTCATATACTTCCTCACTCCATCCTTCCACCTCTCCTTCGGTATACCTCTCCCTCTCTGTCCTTCCACCTCGCTCTCGTACACCCTTTATTCATTCTCTCGCTTCCCATACGTTCCATATGGCCGAACCATCTCAAGTTGTTCCTTTTCACATTTTCCAGCACATCTACCTCCACACCACACCTTCTTACTTCCTCATTCGTCTGTCTATCCCTCCATGTAACTCTGCACGCACTTCTCAAGTAACTCATTTCCACCGCTCTCACTCTTGGCCTGAGTCTCTCCACGAACGTCCATGCTTCGCTTCCGTAAGTTAGTGTCGGGATTACCACACTGTCATGCAAGGACTTCTTCACTTCCATACTGACCACTCTATTTCTTGTTACTGCTTTCAACGTTCCTACAACCCTCTTCCCCTGTTGCACCCTCTCCCGCACTTCTTCATCCATAGTCCCATCTTTACTCAACACACTGCCCAGATACTTAAAAGAGCTGACGATCTCCATAGCCTGACCGTTCAACTTCACCTCACACTCTGTGACTTCACCCCTTTCGAAGACCATAACCTTGCTTTTCCTCACATTTACATTCAAATTCCATTTTTCACACACTGTTCCAAACTCATTTACCAGACCCTGCAACTCCCATTCATTATCGCTCATCAAAACTGTGTCATCCGCAAACAGCAGTATAGGCAGCTTCCACTAATTTCCCTCCCTTTTCAGTGATACACCAACATCCACTGCTCTTCCTAGTATTTTGTTCATGACTCCATCCATATATACAGTAAACAACCACGGGGACATCACACGCCCATGTTTCAAACCAACATTCAGGTCAAAGAACTCGCTCTGCTCATTCTCCACACGTACTGCCACCTTTGCACCATCATACATGCTCTTCACTGCTTTCAGCAACTTGGCATCTACTCCGTATATTCTAAGTACTTTCCACATGCCTTCTCTATCCACTCTGTCATAGGCCTTCTCCAAGTCCATAAAGGCAACATACACCTTTTGTTGCTTCTCCAGATATTTCTCCACAACACAATTCAGGGTAAAAATCTGATCTACACATCCTCTTCCCTTCCTAAAACCTCCATGCTCGTCGCCTATCCATATCTCCGTTCTCACTCTCACTCTCTCAATCACTACCCTACTGTACACCTTCCCTACTACGCTTAAAAGACATATTCCTCGGTGGTTACCACACACTCCTCTTTCCCCTTTGCCCTTATATAGGGGGACTATTATGCGAGTCTTCCAGTCATCGGGTGCATTCCCCCTCTCCCATGCTAGTTTGCACATTTTCCATACCCATTCGATCACTATCTCACCACCATACCTCAACATTTCCCCACACACTCCATCTGTTCCTGGTGCTTTCCCCAACTTCACTCTTTTAATAGCTTCCCACACTTCTGACCTCCAGATCCCCACCTCCTCGTCCACTACTTCTCCTCTTCTCCCTCCCATACCACATCCAACTATGTTTGCTGGCTCTTCATTCCTTACATTTAGCAACTCATTGAAGTACTCCCTCCATCTTTCGACTCTCTCTTGCTTCTCGGCTAGCATTCTCCCATTCTTATCTTTCACACCCTTATTGTTTCCCTTGCTACCTTCCCTAACTTTCTTGACTTCTTTCCAGAACAGTTTCTTACACTCCCTCCATTTTACACTCAGATTCCTTCCAAATTCCTCATCTACTCTTCTCTTACTTTCCTTCACTACTCTCTTCACCACTCTCTTTCTCTCCACGTACCTCGCTCGTTTCTGCCTCTCCAAATCTTCATTCCCTATGTTACCCAACCACTCTCTCTACGCTTTCTTTTTGTCTTCCACAGCTATTTTTACATCTTCTGTCCACCATGCAGAACCTTTCACTCCCCTCCCTCTTCTCCTCACTCCACACCTCCTCACATGCTGCACAGATCTCTTCCTTAAACTCCTTGCTTATCTCCTCCACTTCCTCCATATCTTCCAAGTCGAACCCACCTAGTCGTCTTTGTACTGCTCTCCTGTACTCTTCTCTGATTTCCTCCTCCTGTAGCCTCTCCACCCTCCTCACCATTCCCCCTTCCTCTCGCCTCCCTCCAGCTCTCCTTACCCACTTCTTTTGTATCCTAACCTTAGCTACTACTAAATAATGATCAGACAGACCCCCTCCAATACCCCTATACACCCTAGCATCCATCACAGATTTCTTCATTCTTTCATCCACTCATATATAATCAATCATGTGACTTTCGTTCCACCACTGTCTTATCCTTCATCGTCCAAACCACTTTCCATGTGTACCTGTGTATCATTCTTATTTGGAAGGAGGTGTTGGCTATCCACAACCTCCTCTCCACACGTACGTCCACAAGTGCACTACCATTCCCATTCACCTCTGTCGGTACCCCCCACCCTCCCACCACTCCATCAACTTTCCTATCACCCACCTTACCATTCATATCCCCAATCAGAAATATTCTTTCGTTCTTGTCAAACTTATCCAGGCACGCCTCCACATTCACCCAGAACTCCTCTTTCTCTCTTACAAGTTTATCCTCTGTCGGAGCATACACACACACAATCACCCACGTTTGTATTCCTACTTTCATTCTCACCCACACAATCCTTGAACCCACAGACCCATATTCTCTTACACACTCCTTCCATTTGTTACTTACAAACAAACATGCACCTTCTCTCGCTGCTGCCTCACTCACTCCAGCACACACACCCATTCCACACTCCCACTCGCTCACATCTGTACCCTTCCATTTGGTGTCCGTCATTCCACATACATCCAGCCTGGCATTCATCAACTCTCCAGTACTTCTCTTTCTTGTGTGCCATCATTCATGCCACTCACGTTCCATGTGCCCTATTCTCAGAATGTCCGTAGGCTTGTCCATAGTCGGTCGGGGTTCGTCAACACAGGGCCCGTCCGCATCCGAGGCTGGTTGTTCGTTTATCGTTGCTATGTATTTTGTTTTCCGGGTGGGGGTCGCAAGCCCACCGACCCAACCTCTTTAGTCGCCTCTTACGACACACGCAGAAGGCACGTGGGGCATATTCTAATCCCTTACCCCCAGGGGTGGTAAGGGGGTAGAAGGATTATGGTTATAAATAAGTCAAGAATGTTGGACAGATCTCCAAGGCAGTCAGGAATACAAGTAGAGTGCTGGACTAACTGCTCTAGGTCATTTAGGAAAGAAAAGATGTAGGCTCGCACACTGACCTCCGTAGGTCCCAGCCACTCTTGTCTCGTCTCCTGAATATTTGACAATCATTTGAATATTCTATTGCTCATCACCTTATTTTTATTGTGCATGATCTGTAGCCAAGTGCTCGCTAAACCGCTCAATATTTGCATTGTATAATTTTTTGCTATATTTTTTACTGGTAAAGGTTTATTTGTTAAACAGATCCCTGTTTTGCCTCTAACGACGCCGGCGACACTAACCACGACGACTCACCCACCAGTTTGTAAACAAACTTGTTTGCTTTTGTTTTCTTCATATTTATTCCAGCCTTGATTGTTTTTAGTGTTATATGCTTCAGTAGTTGTATTTTCTTACATTGTAGCGTCGTAGTATTTTTGACTGATAAGCTTCTGTTTATCTCAAAACGACTCCTATAGTGTGTGAGGCAGCAGACAACGCTAACCTGTAAACATACCTTATTTTGTACAATGTATATTAACTCTAATAGTTATTGTATTCAGTATCCTGCTGTAGTTATATGTATCTGTAATTTTAGTTATTGCTTGCATGAACTTGTAGTAACTTTTGACTAATAAACTTTGTTTATCTAAAATGAGCCCTGCTTGACTAGCCTACAGTGACACCAGCAGATCTGTTGATACATATAGTATATTAAATTAGTTGTAGTTTCTTTTATAGCTTTATTTATATTTGTTGTCTATCAGTCTATTTTATTTGTTTTCATTATTTGCATACACAATTATCATGATTCATTTATTTCGACTATTATTGATATACTATAAAGGAAGACGTTTGAGGAGCGAGAATGTTTCCCTGGTGATCTCTGTGAGCCTCCTCTGTTAACCCCTTGAGGATTATGACCCATTTTGACAGTTTAATATGGCTATCAGAAGACGATTGTTATACAACTCAGGAAGGATCTGTGGGAATTAAATAGGTAAACACTATCTCAATTAACCCTCTGACTTTCATATACCCTTCCTAATCCGAACAAAATCATCTATTATGAGAAACAAAATTGCGTCATCGCATCTTAACCCCTTCAAGATCCGATTACACATTTATTTTCTGGGTATTAGTGGAAAATGTTATTCAGATTTGGAAGGATATGTGGAACATTTTAGAGGTATAATTACAATAGTCTTTACCCTTATAATTTCCACAGATCCTTCCTAAGCTGTATAAAATAGTCTAATGATAACCAGGATAAACTGTCGAAATACCTCATAAGTTTCAATGGGTTAAAAGGTTTAAGGAGGGATCGGTAAATAGATTGCAAGTGTTCACAATCTTCGTACAACATATCACAATATCTATCTTACTATCTATCTATATGCTCAGGCCCAATCCCCACTGTTCCTATTTTTTGTTTTTATTTTACTTTCCTCTATTTTATTTTATTTATTTATTTTTTCTTGGGGATGGCCGACTCAAGACAGAGCAAGAACAGGAAAACACAAAACACAAGACAACACAGCGAACAAACACAGACAAAACACAAAATTAACACACATCTAGATCACCCAGGAGAAAACCGAGAGACCAGGGTCACCAAGGTAGCTCCAGCACTCCCCCGGCCCCCGACCACCCAGAGAGGCTCCGATCTTGGCAGGCAGACATGTAGCGGAGCCAAAGCCACAAGCCCGCCCACCACACTTCCAGGCGCACCCTTCATATTAATTGTCTCCCCGGTACAGGCGCCTGATGGACTATTATCTAGTCCAACTTGCGCCCAACCCCTTCCCACAAATGACCACTGTTCACTCAACTATTCACAAGCATTCTCCATTCATTCCTGTTTAATACCACTTCCTTTGCCTGATCTATAGTCATTCCTCTATCATCCAAAGCTTGTCTTACACAGTCTCTCCATCTCAATGGGGGTCTTCCTGCCCTTCTATCTCCCCTTGTATCTGACTCATATATTTTCTTTGTAAGCCTTTCATCTCCCATTCGTTCAACATGACCATACCAGCTCAGCACCCTTCTGTCCACTCTGGCTGGCAAATGTTCCTGCTGCCCCACTCTCCTATGTATCTCTTCATTCCTCAATCCGTCTCTATGAGTAACTCCACACATACTCCTCAAGCAGCTCATCTGCATCACATCCAGCTTTCTTCTCTCCTTTTTCTTCAGAGCCCATGTCTCAGCCCCATACATCACTGTTGGCACAACAATTCCTTGATACATTGCACTTTTTATTTTCATTCCAAGATTTCTCGTCTTCCACATACTTCCCATTGCTCCGAAAACTTTCCTTCCTTCACACACTCTCTGTTTACCTCCATTTCCATACCTCTACTCCTGATTATCGTTCCTCCTAGATATTTAAAACACTATACTTGTTCCAATATTTCCCCATCCAGCCTCACATCTAGATTCACCCTATGATCACCCCTATTACACACCATTACTTTACTTTTATTGACGTTCACCTTCAGTTTCCTCCTCCCACAAACCACTCCAAACTCTTTGACTACCCGCTGCAATTTCTCCTCAGAATCCGCCACCAACGCTGTGTCATCAGCGAACAGCAACTGATTCAACTCCCAATCTCTACCATTCTTTCCTACTATATACATACATTTAAAGACCTATTTCTCCACACGAAATGCGTTCCAGTCTCACGTCCTAATGGCGGAGCTCCAGGGAGCTCTGTTCAGACCAATTGGTCTGATCCCACGTCTGTCTTGGTCTACCCCTTGGTGGAACTCCCTCCACGTTCATGGACTTGCATCTTTTCACCCAACTTAGTTCATCCATCCTCTCCACATGCCCAAACCATCCAAGCCTGCTTGTACGCATCATTATTCTCATCCCTGTTACTCTTGATACCTAACCGTCTCCTCTGCTGTACACTAGATATCCTATCTTGCAGTTCGGCCTCACACATCCATCTCAATTACAAAAAAAATAAAAAAATAAAAATATTTATAGTTATAAACAAATTTACATATATATACAATGGTTACAACATATAATTATATATTATTTTGTCCATGACAATGAGGACTGATACCGAAAGGTATAAATGTCCTCATTGTATTTTCATTATTATGTTGCTAGCTGCACAGAACAATAAGATATATGCCCAAGAAACACAAGAAACAAGAGAAACAAGAAAACAAAAATTAATAGGAAAAAAACCATACACAATACAACAAAACAAAAATAATAATAATAACAAATTAAGTTGCCACCAATTTCAATGTTATACCAATTTAAAAAAAATAGGAGATAATATTTAACTTTATGTTTGACAACAGATAGTGAACACTGATGATCTATTAGCTGTGATAAGTTGTTCCACACAGTGACACCCTTATGTCTAAAAGTGTGTTGTACCATAGTTGATCTTGCCATTGGTACACGTAATTGATTCCTTTGTCTCGTTGGATAGTTATGTACCTCCTCGTTTCTAACAAACATATCACTGACACCAACCGGTATAGACCCCTTATTGAATCAGAACATCAATTTGGATAAACAATACTGATATAATTTTGGAAATGATAATATATTTAACGACTTGAAGACTTGAATAGTGGATCGGTATGTTCTCTACTTTTTTTTGATGAAATGGTTCGAATAATCCTGTTTTGAGGAGTAATAATATATTTTATATGGCAGTCATTGGCCGATCCCCAGACCTCTACACCGTAAGTCATGTATGGTAAAACAAAACTATTATATAATGTTACTAATGTAGAGATATTCAGTAATTTCCTGGCTTTGCATAACATCCTATTCTATCTATCTATCTATTGCCTGACGCCGTGATCCCCGAAGGGCTGGCCACGAACGAACCGCCCCCATGCACCTCTGTCCCTAGTCAGTCGACACCCCTCTCCCCAACCAGCACCGCCTTCGTTCATGTACTTCCTCACTCCATCCTTCCACCTCTCATTCGGTCTACCTCTCCCTCTCTGTCCCTCCACCTCGCTCTCGTACACCCTCTTAGTCATTCTCTCGCTTTCCATACGTTCCATATGGCCGAACCATCTCAAGTTGTTCCTTTTCACACTTTGCAGCACATCTACCTCCACACCACACCTCCTTCTAACTTCCTCATTAGTCTGTCTATCCCTCTATGTAATTCCGCAAGCACTTCTTAAGTAATTCATTTCCACTGCTCTCACTCTTGGTCTAAGTCTCTCAACCAACGTCCATGCTTCGCTTTCGTAAGTCAGTGTCGGGATTACCACACTGTCATGCAAGGACTTCTTCACTTCCATGCTGATCACTCTATTTCTTGTTACTGCTTTTAGCGTTCCTACAACCCTCTTCCCCTGTTGTACCCTCTCCCACCCTTCTTCATCCATAGTCCCATCTTTACTCAACACACTGCCCAGTTACTTAAAAGAGTTGACGATCTCCATAGCCTGACCGTTCAGCTTCACCTCACACTCTGTGACTTCACCTCTTTTGAAGACCATAACCTTGCTTTTCCCCGCATTTACCTTCAAATTCCGTTTTTCGCACACTGTTCCAAACTCATTTATCAGTCCCTGCAACTCTCATTCATTATCACTCATCAGAACTGTATCATCCGTAAACAGCAGTATAGGTAGCTTCCACTCAATTCCCTCCCTTTTCAGCGATACACCAACATCCACTGCTCTTGATAGTATTTCTTTCATGACTCCATCCATATATACAGTAAACAACCACAGGGACATCACACACCCCTGTTTCAAACCAACATTCAGGTCAAAGAACTCGCTCTGCTCACTCTCCACACATACTGCCGCCTTTGCACCCTCATACATGCTCTTCACTGCTTTCAGCAACTTGCCATCTACTCCGTATATTCTAAGTACTTTCCACAAACCTTCTCTATCCATTCTGTCATAGGCCTTCTCCAAGTCCATAAAGGCAACATACACCTTTTGTTTCTTCTCCAGATATTTCTCCACAACACAATTCAGGGTAAAAATCTGATCTACACATCCTCTTCCCTTCCTAAAACCTCCCTGCTCGTCGTCTATCCATTTCTCCGTTCTCACTCTCACTCTCTCAATCAATACCCTACTGTATACCTTCCCTACTACGCTTAGAAGATACATTCCTCGGTGGATACCACACACTCCTCTTTCCCCTTTGCCCTTATATAAGGGGACTATTATGCCAGTCTTTCAGTCATCGGGTGCACTCCCCTTCTTCAATGCTAGTTTGCACATTTTCCATACCCATTCGATCACTATCTCACCACCATACCTCAACATTTCCCCACACACTCCATCTGTTCCTGGTGCTTTCCCCAACTTCACTCTTTTCATGGCTTCCCACACTTCTGACCTTCTGATCCCCACCTCCTCCTTCACTACTTCTCTTCTTCTCCCTCCCACACCATATCCAATTATGTTTGCTGGCTCTTCATTCCTTACATTTAGCAAATCATTGAAGTACTCCCTTAGTGAATCGGAACATCAATTTGGATAAACAATACTGATATAATTTTGGAGATGATAATATATTTAACGACTTGAATAGTGGATCGGTTTGTTCTCTACTTTTTTTTGATGAAATTATTCGAATAATCCTGTTTTGAGGAGTAATAATATATTTGATATGGCAGTCATTGGCCGATCCCCAGACCTCTACACCGTAAGACATGTATGGTAAAGCAAAACTATTATATAATGTTACTAATGTAGAGATATTCAATAATTTCCTGGATTTGCATAAAATACCATTACCTTTAGCAATTGTCCCGCGTATACTACCAATATGTTCATGCCAAGACAATTTAGAGTCAATATGTATTCCTAAAAATTTGGTACAGTGTACCTTTTTTAAGTGTATGCCTTTGATTTGCAGCTTTACATTTTCTATATATTGCTTACCTTTTGTTTTGAATATCATATACTGAGTTTTAGATATGTTTAACAATAGTTTATTACAATTAATCCAATCTGATATGTTTTCTCACCATTCTCATCTCATTATGCTCCATTCTGTTGATATCACCCACTTTGACAGGCCACGTTTCTGAAGCATAGGTTATTGCGCTTCTAATACATGAAGTGTACACCTTTCCCTTCAGGGGGAGAAGGAGTCTTTTCATGGTTATAATTGGCAGCAATTCTCTAAGCTTTCCCCAGCCGCATCTAATTCTGACAATAGTGGCGGCCTCGGCCCTACCACTGGCAGAGATGGTATCTCCCAAGTAGCAAAACTTGTCCACCATCTCCACCGACACATTGCCAATGTTCACACTCTCGAGCCGGTCATTCAACATGAGCTCAGTTTTACATATTATACATACAAATTTCTCAATTTCGGCTTTCTACATCGGCAGAGGTCCCTTTATTCTTGTACAGCGCTTCTTCCCATGGTGTGCCCAGAAACGAAAGACGCTACACTGAATTGAATTCGCGCCCACCCCTTTCTTGCATACTGCACATGGGTATGCACCACTTTTTTTTATCTATATTAGCATTTAATTCTTTGTTTGCCATACCCTCACTCTATTTTCTGAACCTGGCATCGGCATCCTGCATATTATCTGCGATAAGAATTAGGTCATCTGTGTATAGCAGTTTCCATGGGAGCCCAGTTCTAAAATCTCCAAATAGTTCTTCCAAAACCGTAACAAAGAGAGGGCTCAACACAGTGCCCTGGTGAACTCCAAGATGGACTGCAAACTCCTCACTCGGTACTCCTTTCACCCTCACTGCCGTTTGCGAGTCCTTGTACATTTTCACTATCACACGCACCAGCCACTCCTCTACATCAAGTTTTCTCATGGCTCACTGCACAACATCCCTGGGCACCCTATCAAAGGCCTTCTCCAGGTCTACAAACACAAGACACAGATCCTAGCTTTAAGTAAATATCTTTGCCAGTGGCAGCAAGAAGGCTACGTTGAAGGAAGCTATAGTGAGTATTGACATCATTTGACATAGTGCCCCCATGTCTACCCATTTTCTCCAGTTCGCTGCAAAACCTATCTTTATATTCTGATTGATTTAACAAACACTAGCAGGGGTACCCGGCGCTGCCTGGGTAATAATACTGTACCACCATAATCACCATCACTACTACCACCACTACTACTACCATAATCACCATCATCAATCACTACTACCACAATCATCACAATACTACTACTACCATAATCACCGGCCTCGACTTCCCTGTGCCTCATTAAACGGCGACCTCGATTTCGGCCGCTAAATGACCGCCGATTTTGGATCTGACCTCATCCATACTCCAATTTTGGGGGCTGCGAACAACTTTCGTTCCATACACCTTTTCGATCGGAGGCCTCTTTCTGCCCCAAACGGCCATTTTTTTCAATTATTTTTCAATTTCAGCCTCGAAACGACCTCCGATTGTGGCCTCGCCCCCTCTATGACCTGACCCAGGTCAATTGACACCCACATGCAAAGTTTCAGCTCCCCAGGTCCAAAACTGCGGCCGCCTATTAAAATCATCACAATACTACTACTACCCTAATCACCGGCCTCGACCTCCCTGTGCCTCATTAAACGGCGAACTCTATTTCGGCCGCTAAATGACCTCCGATTTTGGATCTGACCTCATCCTTACCCCCATATTGGGTGGCTGCGAACAACTTTCGTTCCATACACCTTTTCGATCGGAGGCCTCCTTCTGCCCCAAACGGCAATTTTTTTCATTTTTGTTTTCAATTTCGGGCTCGATACGACCTCCGATCGTAGCCTCGCCCCCTCTATGACCTGACCCAGGTCAATTGACACCCACATGCAAAGTTTCAGCTCCCCAGGTCCAAAACTGCGGCCGCCTATTAAGAACGCACAGACAGACAAACAGACAGACACACAAACTGATTTAATAATATAGATACTTTCCTTTTTGACATGTATACCTTCTTGCACACAGGATCTCGCTTTAATATCATATCACATACTAGGAGCTTATGTTGAGAGATACATTCTTCGCTCGGGATGACCTTTATACCCCTAACCCACTTCCAGTCATGTTTACATGTTCACCAGGAAGTAATATATCTGGCTACTGGAACCCCCAACATTGTATTTGATCAGATCACTCACTCGTTTCTTGAACTTAGTGTTACACACAACCATGTAGAGTGCAACACAGGACTCCAGTATACATTCGCCTTCTAAATTTCTCCTTCTATATCCATTTCCTCCATGAACCCATCAGCACGTGCTCCGACATTCCCATTTAGGTTACGGTCTATTACTGTGGTGTCATTCTCAAAGAGGCCCGAAACAACACTAATTATGGTCGTTCCCGAAGTCCTCTTTCCGTTCTCTACTCAAACTAACCTGTGGGGCGCACCGCACCCCTTCCATCGGCTTTCCTGGGCGCAGCACACATCCACTCTTCTTCTCTCAAGCACTTCCACAACTTCATTTGATCTGCCACTCAAACTTCCTACATTCACATTAGTAAGCCTGAACGCTCGGGAGGCTGCATCCTGTCCCCGGTGATGTATGTGTTCATCATACTTGGGTGTTTTCAGTGATGTTGTAATTGTCATAGTCGGCTAAGTGGAAGCTAGCAAGGAAAAGTTACCGTCCCAAGGACACCGGTTCCAGACTGCCCCAGAGGCAGTTCCCAACACTTTTCTCCAAGGGGTGCAAGGGGTAGCATCCAGTGGCCCAGGTGCATCCCACCGGAACCAGCCACAGAGACACACCCCGTGCGCATACACGGCACTATGGCTGGCCCGGTATTATATACCTAATGAATAGGGCAGCCTCTTAGAGTGCTACCTCCAGGTTCGAGCCCCTGTACTGTTAGGCGGGAAATGCCAGCTAGTCTGGTAATTTTGTAAAAACACATGTGCACCACATGTACTCTCTGGGTCCCTCTGGCTAGGTCGGCCCCAAGTCGCGCTGCCCATGACATTGCTACCTGGCCTGGACAGCTTCTTTGATACCGGTTTTTCATTTTTCTGTCTTGTATTTCACCCTAATAATGGCCGGGCAAGGTTTTCCCTCTTCCATTATATTAGTTAATGGTGTTTGCTATTATTATTGAAGTAATATTATTCTCCTTGACAGGAAAACAGGTGTGAACATGAGAGGTAACTCTTTGATCAGCCGCCAACCAATCAGCGTGTGAGAACTAAATTTGAACGGGCTGGAACTCTGGTTTACACGGGGCGCACTGATTGCCTGATCCCTCTTTTGCTGGATTTGGTGTTCCCCTCAAATGTCTTATGTCACTCTTTGCTGCTTCCTCATTGGTGGACACTTTTAATAAGTTGGGCCGATATAACTTTGCCACATCAAGGCCATTATTCATTGGCCCAATACAGGAAGTTCATTATCTATCTGTTTTAGCTGATGTCAGTTTTGGCCCCAATTATTGAACACAACTAAATATTGGTTGATGGAAAACCATACTGAATAGGATATTGGACAGATATAAGTTTGCCATCTTCTGGCCGAAACGCAATGGCCAAGTATAGGAACCCCATTATCTCTTACCATTCACTATTTGCCAGTATTGTCCCAACATCTGCCATCCACTTACTATCCTATGATAGAAAACATTTATGAATACAGTATTGGCCTGATATAGTTTGGTATTTTTTTGGCCGCTATACATATGCCCAACACAATCAAGTAATATCCTATTGTAATGCTATATGACAGTATTGGCCAAACATCTAGAACCCAATCCAATGCCAGTGAATGGAAAACCATTTTTAATATGATATTGGACCAACAAAGTATTGCCTTTTAATGGCCAAATTACATCTACCCGACATAAGAAAAACATTACTTTTTTTTGTTTAGTAACATATCAATATCACCCCATCATCTGGCAGCCACCCAATATCCCATTATAGAAAACATTATCTATTTCATATTGGGCCGATATCCTTTTGCCATTTCTAAACTGTTATACATTGGTCTCATATAGGAAATCTAATATCCTTTAGTATGTTTATATGCCTGTACCAGCCGAACATCTGGTACCTAATAAAATGCCGATTAACGCAAAACTACTATAAATATGGTAAAGGACCAATAAAGTTTTGTCTTCTTCTGGCCGAAGTTCAATGGCCCGATATAAGGAAGCCATTATATAATTCTTTCCATTCTATTCTTGTATTGGCCCAACATCTGGCAACCACCAACTATCCCAAAGGTAAATCAATTTATGATATCAATATTGGGCCGATATGATGAGGCCATTTATTTGCTGTTATGCATATGCCCAATACAGGACAACTGTTATCCTTTAGTACTGCAATATGCCAGCATTGGTCCTACATAAGGAAGGCTACCTTAGGCCGGTTAATATTTAATACTAATGAACATAATAAATTGTTTTCAATTTCACTCCAACACCAAACACCTCTCAAAGAAATTAATGAAAGCAAGCTTGTGATCCACCGGGATTCGAACCTGGGTTACCATATACAGATTTTAACCACGTTAACCATTACACCATCAAGGCAGTTAATATCAGACCAGTATTTTTGGACAATCTTCTGGGCTAGATACAACGGTTCAATATAGGCAAGCCATCATATCTTACTTTCCGTGATATGCCAGGATTGGCCCAAGGTCTGGTAACCCCACCATGATCCATGATTGAAAATATTTATTACATCAAAGTTGGGCCGATATAACTTTTCCACTTCAAAGCCGTTACTCTTTGGTTCATTATCCATCAGTATTAGTTGATGCCAGTATTGGTCCCAATTATTGAATAACGGTTTAGGGAAAACCATACTGAATTTTGATATTGGACCAATATAAGTTTGCCATCTTCTGGCCGAAATGCAACGGTCAGGTATAGGAAACCCATTATCTCTTACCTTCCACTCTTTGCCAGTATTGTTCCAACATCTGCCATCCACCTACTATCCTAGGATGGAAAACATATATTATTTCTATATTTATTGGGCTGATATAATTACGCAATTATTTGGTCGATAAACATTGGCCCAATACAGAAAATAAGTTATCCTGAATCCTGTTAAGTGCCGGTGCTGGCCCAACACTGTAAACCCAACCCAAAGACGGACAAAGGAAAACCTTTATATTTTTAATATCGGACCGACATAGTTTAAGAATATTTTGGCCAACATACATTGACCCAATATGAGAAAACCTACATTCCAGATTTTCCGGCATTTGCTGGCATTGGCCCGTAATTACAATGTTTGCTGGGTGTGTAAATAGACTGAACAAATAAATATAATGTACAAAGACAGATGGTATGTTTTTCATTGTGTATTCTGAAACCCCAGTCACACGGTTACTTTTTTTTTTGTTTTTTTTGTTTTTTTTCTATATTCCAACTACTCCCTCTCGGGCATAGGCTGAGAGCCTGTACATTCCACCGCTCGACACGGTGAAGCCCGTGAGGTCTTGTTCCAGTCTGGAGAGTGAGAGATGCGAAGCATCCATCATGGCTCGAAGCAGCTCCATCTCTGAAGCGGCTGGTTGCTTCGCTCAAGTGCTTTACCGTCTCACCCTCCAGACTCAGACCCTCACTCTCAGAACGCCACCTATTGAGCAGTGAACTCAATAGGCATTGTCCCCCCGTAACATATTTTGAATATGGGAATATTCATACAGTGTTATTTAATCAGGGAACAATGAGGGTATTTTTTTGGCATTTCGGTGGGTTTTGTGGTAATGCACTGATACTAGGTACAGCACAAATTCAATCCCAATAATATCTTCCCATTGACATATCGGGATTTGAACCCGGGTCCACTGGATTACCAATCCAGTGGCATGACCACTCCACCGCACCTCCCCTTGTATCCAATAGTGTGTAGCAGAGTCTGGTAGCCGCAATATGTTATGGGTTAAGGGGGGATGGACGTATTTATTTGATAATTTATTGATCTGTATTATTATTTTTTTAGTTTCCTCCCTAGACCTCTATCAAGCTTAACAAAATACTCTCTAGACACCCCTTCACGATAAATCTATACATTTTTCGGTAGAAAAATGTACCAGCCGGTTCCTCCTACAATTACTGACTCGCTATCGCTCGCCAGGAGAAAATAGAAACCTAAATGGCATGAAAGGTCTTAGTATTGACAAAAATGTGGGTGATAGGTCTTAAAATTGCCAAACTAATGGGCCGAACGACGTAAAATCTGAAAACTAATGGGACTAAACATGAGGGAGAAGGACCAGAAAACCTGACCATCCTCCCTTAACACCATTTAAGGAGTAGTACTTTATATAATGCTTCTCCTAAATGCTGTTTCAATTATGTCAACTTATCAAGATTTGAACCCTTTGAAGATTGTGATGCATTTTGACAGTTTAGTCTTACTATCATTAGACGAAAATGATGATATAGTATAATAAGGATCTGTAGGAATTATAAGGGTAAAGACTATCTCAGTTAACCCTCTGAATTCCATAAACTCTTCCTAAACTGAATACAAATATCTAATAAAAGCCGGAAAACAGATTGGAAATACGTATTGGATCTTGAAAGGGTTACCAATAATTTAGCAGCCTACTCTGTAAAAACTACCCGTGAAATTAATAGTAAAACACCGGATATTATGAAGTTCGAAAACCATTTTCAAATGTAATTATATATATATATACACACACTGTATATACACAGTATATACAGTATATACATAATTAGGTCTTGGGAGCAAACTAAAATAATAAGAATACAAAAAAAGAACAAAATATATATACTATATAATTATATAATATATATATATATATCTGTGTATATATATATATATATATATATATATATATATATATATATATATATATATATCGTATATATATATATATATATATATATATATATATATATACAGTATATATATATATATATATATATATATATATATATATATATATATATATATATATATATATATATATATATATATAAAATTATATATACTGTATATTGTATATATTTGTTTTTCTTTTTGTGTATTCTTATTATTTTAGTTTGCTCCCAAGACCTAATGATAACCAAAATAAACTGTCTAAATGTGTCATAATCTTCAAAGGCTTAATTTAGGTTGGATTAGGCCAGGTTAGTTAAGATTTTTTCTACGCCCTTCTCCCACATGTTTAGCCCCCTCAGTTTTGATATTTTAAAACGTTTGCCCATTAGTCTGGCTATTATAAGACCTTTCACTCCATTGCTTTGTCAATATTAAGATCATTCGTGGCATGTAGGTGTCGATTGGCGAGCGATAGCAAGCCTGTATGTTAGGAGGAACCGATAATTTTAGCGAAAAAAAATGCATATTTGTCTGGAAGGGGGTCTTGGGGGTGTTATATATTTTGTATTTATTTCACCACAACACCAAACACCTCCAATGAAACTAATGAAAGCATATATGTGATCCACCAGGATTCGAACCCGGGTTATCACACACAGATTTTTAGACACCTTAACCATTACACCACCAAGACGGTTAAAGGTTTATGCACACGCCTATGACTTATTATCCATTCTCGAATACTGGATATTAATCTAATCATGTTCATATTTCCACCGCACTATGGTAGCCTAATGTTTAAGTGAGAGGAAAGAATATTCATGGGGCACAGATAATTTAGAACGGCCTCGCTACGAAATATCCCTGAACCTACTGATAATCTATTTTTTTACTAATTTCACCACAAAACTAAACACCAACAATGAAACTAATGAAAGCACATATGTGATCCACCAGGATTCGAACCTGGGTTATCACACACAGATTTGTAGACACCTTAACCATTACACCTCCAAGACGGTTAAAGGTAGGTCTAAAGCATAACTGATGCAAAACCAAAGTATATGTTTCAAAACTATGGAGAACGATCATATAGATGGAGTGTGAACTGTATATTATTTTGACAGCATGACTAAGCGCATAATCGAACGTATGTTCGTTATGGTAGTTATTGAGAGTGAAAACCTGTAGTTACCCATAATATAGAAATGTTCTCCTATGTTAATACTAGAGAAAATGGATCCTAATGGGCTAACTATTATATATTATCTTACGCAACCCACCCGTGACACTCACACCTATCATTATACGGTTTAGCTTTAGCTTTTGAATCCACACAGAGATACACACTGGAAGTATGATATGCAGTTTTTTTTTTTTTTTGGGGGGGGGGGGGGGGGAGTTGGGAGTTAATAAGAAGATGAGAATATAGATTCGGCATCATTAGGGAAATAATATTGGGTCACTGGGTGATCTTACCATTAAATGTATCATGAGGGGAATGATTACATTGACACAAAAACACACAGTCATTTACACTCACTATTACACGCGTCCGCATCTACAACGTGTCCCATAGTGTTGGGGCTTGTACTGAAGGATGAAAAAAGAATAAATATTTAGCCACCGATCAACAAGTAGAAAATCAATAGTGGAATATTTGGCTACTGAAGATGTGTATGTGTGTTTGTACGCCTTTTGTATACCTTGTGTGTGTGTGTGTACATGTGCGTGTGTGCATGTGTGTGTGTGCGTGTGCGTGCGTGTTTGTCTGCTGATGCGTGTACACGTTTGCATTCAGCACCAGTTTGTGTCTAATTAACCAAATATATGCATTTACACGTACTGCTCTCTACATATTTAGTGCAACCAGTATCTTCCTCATCAGCCTAATTAGTCATCATGGGAGGTTGTTAGGCCTAAGCAGTTAATAAGCCGATAAATATGCTGCAGGCCTAAATCTTTCACTCCTAACCCCCCTCCCCCTCCCTCTCCTGCCCCGCCTAGATCATCAAGACCAAAGAGTGAAGTGAGATCAGCCTATCTGTTGTAGAAACATCTTTTATGGAGATATTGCTTAGGCCCATAATGGGCTCTCTCACTAACTCCCTCCCTCCCTCATCTCCCGTCGCTCTCCCGTCTCTCTCTCTCTTTCTCTCTCTCTCTCACACCCTTTTGGGTCTAGCAAATCGATCTGGGCGTGTGTGGCGTCTACTACAGTTATATCTGTGGCTTTACCCCAGATCGTGTTGTACTAAAGGAGCATTCGGATAATTGTAAGGATTGGTATAACTTATTTTTAATTGAAAAAGACTGTTCAAGGTATGAAAATGGGTTTGACAAAGATAAAAGTATGATAATATGATCGAGTTTTGATGATAATGTTCCTCTTGTTTTAAATATCCCACCCTCCTTTCCTTCTAAAACACCTCTCCTGAATCACATCGGAGGCACCATAAATATAAAGACCTCGCTTGTTTGTTTTGGATATATTTTCATATATAACTATAGTCCATTATTTATAGGTAGGCCAAACATCGTGACTTCTATCCTCTGTACCTCGAAATGGGTTAGAGCAAATGGCCTGCTAATTTCCACACCTATACCCTGGCTAACTGTTCCCAAATAGTGAAAACATTAGGTGGATTATTTGAGTATTTTTTTTATTTTCTAAGGTTAGGGGTCACGATTTCTGGCTTACTTATAATGAATGGAGTATACAGTAGATAAAATGTGACTGTTAGAAATTGGTGAAACTCTACTGATATAAGACTCTACAGGCTGCTACCTGGGCCTTGAATATCATGACGCGTTTTGACAGTATATTCTAGCTATCATTAGATGATTATATTCAGATTAGGAAGGGTATACGGTAAGTCAGAGGGTTATTTGAGATAGCCTTTACCCTCATAATTCACACAGTTCCTTCCTAAACTGTATACAATCGTCTAATGACAGCCAAAATAGCCTGTCCAAATGCGTTATAATCTTCAAAGGGGTAAGTGTGACTGTCAACACAATGATGAAACTCTACTGATATAAAACTGTTACTGAAGAGGCTTCCTCCAATTTGGATAAAATCTGCGACCACCCTATACATCGGTTGTAAAGTTGTAATAACGGGTGCTCCTGATATGAGGATGATGTATAAAGGAGTACAAAGGAAATAAAGCAACAACAGATCTAGTGACCCTTCTAGGCTGCTTGTCCTCCAAAACACTGAGGATCAAGTGTCCAAACAGTGGTTTAGAGTGGGTAAGGGAACATTGGAAAGGGAATTACTGCCCTGGAACTAATGTCCGTGGCAGGATTAGGAAGTTAGTAGGGGACAGATGGGTTAGTAACTGAGGGGGGGATAAAATAAAGTTATTCATTTACAAACGCAGTCAGTCGCGGGTTTGATGCGAGATATTTGTCTAGGCGGAGTTTAAATGAATCAATGGTGCTGCAGTCTATAACGTCTCTCGGGAAGCCCATTCCACAAGTTGATAACTCGATTGAAAATGAAATTCTTAGATTTGTGTGAGATAAAAGATTTACCAATAATTTTGCCACCGTTTCCCCGCGTGTAATTAGATTGGTCGATAGTGAAGTACTTACTACAGTTCATATTGTCTATGCCTTTGATGATTTTGAACACTTGAATTAAGTCCCCTCTTAATCTGCGCTGGGTTAAAGGAAATAAATTTAATTCTCTAAGACGCTCTTCGTTTGGTTTGTTCTTTAGGCTAGGTATCATTTTGGTAGCTCTACGTTGAACTCGTTCTAGCTTGTTTATATCTTTTTGGTAATAAGGGCACCAGGATTGAACACAATATTCCTGAAGAGGGAGGACTAAGGAATTGTAAAGGGTTAGGATAACTTCTTTGGATTTATGCTCAAATGACCTGCCTATAAAGCCAATTATTTTGTTTGCCTTCTTAACAACTTCTGAACATTGTTGACTCGGTTTTAGGTTACTCGATATTGTTACTCCCAGATGGGTTTCTCTGTTTACATTCTTAAGCTGAGTGCCATTCATCGAATAGTTTGCTTTCTCATTTAGGTATCCGATATGTAGTACTTTACATTTATCCTCATTGAAACTCATTTGCCAAATTTGGGCCCAACATGACAATTTATCTAGATTGTGTTGCATATCGTCAACTTGTTCTTTTGAGAGTACGCTATTTGCAATTTGTGTATCGTCAGCAAATTTTGAGATTGTACAGGTGAGACCCTCATCTATGTCGTTGATGTAAATTAGAAAGAGAATTGGTCCTAGTACCGATCCCTGGGGTACCCCGCTACTTACATTGGTCCATTTAGATGCCTTACCGTTTATGACTACTCTTTGCTTTCTGTTGCTGAGCCAATTTTCTATCAATTTCAACACACCGTCTTGTATTCTATGCGCTTTTAGTTTTAGCAGTAAACGTTTGTGGGGAACTTTGTCAAAGGCCTTTTGAAAATCAAGGTATATAATATCTACAGCTTTACCCTCATCGTAGAGGTTGAGGATATCGTGGAAGAAGTCTAAGAGGTTTGTTAAACAGGAGCGTTTTTTACGAAAGCCGTGTTGAGTATCTTTAAGTATGTTATTTTCCTCTAAGTGATTTACGAGTCTGTCTCTTATGACCGTTTCTAGCATTTTACATACAACTGAGGTTAAGCTAATTGGACGATAGTTACTGGGTAGGGATTTGCTGCCTTTTTTGAATATCGGTGTTAAGTTGGCTAGGTTCCACTGATCAGGCATAGTTCCAGACTGCAAGGATTTATTGAATAGTAATGTCAGTGGTTTGGAAAGCTCATCCTTAGCTTCCTTTAGAACTCTAGGCGAGATTGTATCTGGTCCTGGCGTTTTATTTACCTTGAGTTTATCTAAACAATTCAATAATTCTCTGTAACGGTGATATTGCTTAGAACATCTGAATTATCAATCTGAATCGGCGATGGTGTAGGGATATCACTGAGGTCTTCTGTCGTAAAAACTGATGCAAAGAAGGTATTGAGGGCATTACTCATTTGTACTTCGTCTTTGGTGTATTCTCCATTTTCATCGACTAAGACTAACGGTCCAACAGTTGAAGTAACTACTTTTTTCTTTCTGGTATAACTATAGAATTCTTTCGGGTTTGTTTTACTTTGATTCGCAATATGTAACTCTAAGGTCTTTTTACTTTGCTTAGTTAACTTTTTGGCTTTGCGTCGTAGCTCTACAAATTTCACCTGTTCTTCGTCATTTTGTGATGATTTTAATCTATCATTAGCAAATTTTTTAGCAAGCAGGTAGTTTGAAATATCTTTATTCCACCATTTGGGCTTATTATTATGGCCTGGACGCCGTATTTTCGATGGAATGCAGTCTTGCACTGCTTTTAGGTAAGTGGTTTCGAATAACTTCCAAGATGTATTTATGTCGTTGTTGTTAATTAAAAAACTCCAGTCAGTTTCTTTAAACATAGCTCTAAGTTTATGGAAGTTTGCTTTCTTGAAATTAGGGACTTTTTCGATGCTACTATTTGGTTCGTTACTAGTAAACTTTAAAGTGAAAGTTATCGTACGATGGTCGCTGTTACTGAATTCATCACCAACATTCAAATTCTCTATTAATTCTTCTTTTGTTGCAAGTACAATGTCAAGAACTTTATTACCACGGGTCGGCGTTCGAACAAATTGATAAAGCGAACTCTCTTGCAAGTTCGTATACAAGTCATGTCCGGAGTGTGAAGTAAGAGTATCGCCCCACTTGGTTACAGGTAAATTAAAGTCGCCAAAAATTTCGGTATCTTGTGAGTTACTTACATCTGCAATTTGTTCGTAAATTTCTCGGTCAGTTTGCACTGATTGAGCTGGAGGTCTGTATATTAATGCAAGTATTATTTTTGTACCTTTATTATTCTTTATTAGCACAAAAGATGTGTCGACGTTCACAATTTGAGGTTTTGACACGAAGGTAGGGTTAAGACTTTCTTTGATATAAAGTAAAACGCCACCTCCATTTCGATTTATTTGGCTTTTCTCAAACATTACATAACCGGGAAGTGAATACTCTGCTAAAAAGTCTCTATCTTCTGTATTGAGCCAAGATTCTGTTATGCCACTCACATCATAATTTTCTGTAAACACTAACTCCTCTAAATCTGAAAATGTATTGCGTATGCTAAGAGCGTTTGCATAGAAAACCTTTAAATTTGTTATTTTAGAACTCACGGAATGCTCTTTAATAATATTTTTTGGTTCTTGTCGGATCTACATTTATGTTCATGGCTGTCCTCGGTCCTAGCTGTCTTCGGTCCTTATCGCTGGTGGTCCTCGGTTGCCTCTGTTTTTTTGCTTGGCGTTGGATGATTTATATCACTGCTGCTTCTTCTCGGATGGCGTTTTTTTATCCATGGCTGCGGACTGCTTCGTGTAGGAGACGACCCATGCGTGCTGAACCCACAGGGTTTAGATGAGTGCCATCCTTGCGGAACAGAGTAGGCTGGTTATAGAAATTGTCCCAGAGGTTGATGAATTTAACTTCTTCCTTCAGACACAAATATTTTAGTCGGCTATTTGTGCTGAAGGCCTTGTCGTAGAATTTGTCAGGTGCGTCGATCTTGGGGAGAATGCCTGAGATGATGATGTAAGTGGTTCGATTAAGTGGTACGTGTGTGTGTGTGTGTGTGTGTGTGTGTTCAAAGTACTATATTTCAGACTAATGCTGCCATATATAAACACGTTCAACCCATGTGCTGATGATTGGAATATATAAAGCCACTTAAGGGGGGATCGGAGTATATATTTGCGATTTCATTTACTTTGTATTACTATCTTATTTCCTCCCTGGACCTCCATTAAATATAATAACCCCCCCCCCCACCCCAAAGACCCCCTTCAAGATAAATTTGTAAATTTTTCTATTGAAAAATTTCCCGGCTGAAGGCCGGTTCCTCTTAAATGACTGGCTCTCTATCGTTCGCCAGGAAAAAATCGACACCTAAATTGCATGAAAAGTCTAAATATTGGCAAAAAATGGGGCGAAATATCCTAAAATCGCCACACTAATGAGACAGGCGTCTTAAATCCTAAAAACTAATAGGGCTAAACATGAGAGAGAAGGGGAGGTGAGAAAAAGCAACCCCCCCCCTCTTAAAGAGAATTGGTAGGGACTCTGAGACGAAGCATTGGAATCCTTATATTGTCTCGGTATTGGGAGAGCCACCAGTTGTTGTATAAATAACTTCATATGCATATTTGTCATCTGTTTCCAACCTTGATAATCCTCTAGGGAGGGCTGGAGGTCGGCCCAAAACTGCCCTATTCTCAAGTCTCGGGGTGGAAAAGGGGGACATTTTTAGGGAGAATTTATCCACCTTTTTTGTTATAAGCGACATGGAACACGCTTTGATATGTGTGGCCATTTTTTCGGGAGAATTTACCCACATTTGTCTTACAAGCGACATGTTACGCGGCTGGATATGTAGTGTGTCTCTGTATGAAGTTTACTCTAGATTAATTGGCAAAATACGAATACTTGCATTGAATTAACTCTTGTTTGCGAAAAACAATTCCTGAGATAAAGCGAGTTTGCATGTAGTTTATTGTGTTATAAGCTAAACTATATTTGAAGAGTACTATATACATTCTCAGGATAGTATTACCTATTTGACCAACAGATAATATTAGAGGGTTCAATGACTGCCACCAGAAGGAAGGAATACAACATGGCAACAATACTCAACCTGTTTAAGGGGAGGTATTTAGTCTGTTCCCTCGACCTCCATCAAGCTTAACATTACACCCCTTAGACCCCCTTTCTAGATAAATGTGTACATTTTCCGGTTGAAAAATGTCCCGGCCAAAGGTAATTACAGGCTTGCTAGCGCTCGCCAGAAAAAATATCGACACCTAAATGGCAGGAAAGGTTTTAAAATTGACAGAAATGGGGCCGAAGTTCTTAACATCGCCAAACTAATAGGGCGAACGTCTTACAATCTCAAAAGCAATGGGGCTAAACATGAGGGAGAAAGGGATCCAGAAAAAATAGCCCTCAAGTGGAAATTTCCCTTAAGTCTACGACGCATTTTGACAGTTTATTTTGGCTGTCATTATTCCATTTTATACAGCTTAGGAAAAACCTAAGGTAATTAGAAGCGTAAAAACTGTCTCAATTAGCCCTCTGACTTCCATATACTCTTCCTAATCTGAATAACATTGTCTAATAAGACCCAGAAAACAGCAAAGAAATTATTAATCGTAAATCTTAAAGATTAACCCCTTCTGTACCGGCGATGTCTTTGTAAATATTATCCTTGCTATATTTAGACGATTGTGTGAAGCTTAAGAAAGATCTGTGGTAGTGAAAGGGTTAAGTGAGATAGTTAGAAGCCTTTAAATTGCTTGAGGCCCTTTTTAAATTGATAAAATCGTCAAATAGTAGCTTGAATAAAATTAAAAGGGCGTTGCCGGTACAGAAGGGGTTAGGGGAGGGGGGTCGTTTTTCTGGTCCCCTTCTTCCTCATGCTTAGCCCCGTTAGTTTGTAGATTCTATGACGTTCTGTCCATTAGTTTGACAATTTTAAGATTTTTCTCCCCATTTATTTGTCAATATTAAGACTTTTCGTGTCATTTAGGTGTCTATATATTCCTGGTGAGCGATAGCGAGCCTATAATTTAAGAGAAATCGGCATTCGGTCGCGACAAAATTTACAAATTAATCTTGAAAGAGGATCTTGGGGGTGTTTTTTAAGCTTGATAGAAGTCTAGGGAGGAAACTAAGAAAATTATGAAAAGAAGATACATAAATAAGGAGATAAATACGTCATCCCCCCTTAAGACGAGATAGTAACTCTCCCTCATGCTATGCTTACAGGTACCTACCCGATAGCACTATCGTTAGTGAGTGCTGTACTGTATTTTATATATTATTTTGTAATAGTATAGATATCTTATCAATATTTGTATTTTTTACTATTGTTAATGTCTTGTCATGTTGCAAATTTGATTTTAAATTATATTTTGACATTTAACATGTAGTTTCTTTATTCATGCAGAGTTTAGTAAAAATTTGCCAGAACGTCCCGGACTTCCCAAACTTGACTACTTCCTTTAACGTGACGATAGTGCGTTGTTATATGTGCGATTGGTTTGCTTGGGAAACAGATTAACTTGCTCATGTAGTGATGTACACCCTATGTGGTGGATTGTGTTCTTTTATTTAATAATTTTCATTTTAGTAAGCGTTGTTTCCACATAGCGATTTTGATAATTTAATTTGACTTTATATTGTCCTTGTCCCAATTTTGGTTTGTTTAGTTTGCAAGTTTTACATTTTAATTAAAAAATAATATATAGGGTTGTGTAAGGAAGGAGCTGATGACGTCACTTACAGGCAGATGGCCGCAGCGACCCGAGGAGAATATTGATGAACAGACCACACAGGAAGGCTGCCAATCAACCCTTTATATCAGGTTATTGTTTAGTAGTCTAGCTACCTCCAGATGGGTTTATTTACCTTAGGAAGGTCCTCTATGGGTCCTCATGGGGGCTCAGATTATTTAGATTATTTAGATTATTAGTAGATTATATACAGTAGATGTTCATTTGATTCATATTTGTATTAAATATGAAAAAGCTACAGGGGAAGTCTAGGCTACCAATCAACCTTTTCACACCAATTATTGTTTATTATTGTAGCTACATACATACGGTTTTATTTAGATTATTTATAATTTTCTTAGAGTATTTTCATTATTAGATTATGTAGATTTCTATTCAATTATTTAGACTTTTATTAGATTATTTAGATTTGTATTAGATTTTATAGATGTTTATTAGATTACTATTTTAGATTATATAGATGTTTATTAGATTACTATTTTAGATTATATAGATGTTTATTAGATTACTATTTTAGATTATATAGATGTTTATTAGATTACTTTTTAGATTTGTATTAGATATGAAAACCCCACATAGGGAGGCTGCCAATCAACCCTTTCAATCACATGACGTCGATTGTGCAGTATTCTAGCTACTTGCAGACGGTTTTATTTAGATTAGGAAGGTCCTCTGAGTATCACTTGGGTTCAGACTACCATAATTGACTACTTGCGGGTTTTGAGCTACAAGGAAGTTGGAGCCGGAGACCTCTACATTTAGCATTTACGCATCAGTGTATAATAATATGCAACAGAAGAAAAAAAAGCGTCCTGCTGGTGTGAATTAAGCGTCCTGCTGGTGTGAATTAAGCGTCCTGCTGGTGTGAAGTAAGCGTCCTGCTGGTGTGAAGTAAGCGTCCTGCTGGTGTGAAGTAAGCGTCCTGCTGGTGTGAATTAAGCGTCCTGCTGGTGTGAATTAAGCGTCCTGCTGGTGTGAATTAAGCGTCCTGCTGGTGTGAATTCCCAAACTTGTTAAACTTATTTCTACTTGTTTAATGTTAAGGGGGGATGGGCGTCTATATTTGCTCAATAATGTATATTTTTATTATTGTTTTCAGCTTCCTTCCTAGACCTCCATCAAGCTTAAAAGCATGTCTGCCCAAGACCCTCCATCAAGAAAAAATCGTATATTTGTTGATAGAAAAACGTTCCGGCCAGAAGGTGAGCCACCTACTTATTACAGGTTCGCTATCGCTCTCTAGGAATTAATTGACACTTAAATTACACTAAAAGTTTTAATATTGACAAAGACATCGAGCGAAAGGTCTTAAAATCGCCAAACAAATAGGCCGAACGTCTTCAAATCTAAAACAACAATGGGGCTAAGAACGAGGGAGAAGGGGGACCAGAAAATCGCCCCATCTCCCCTTAATGCGTATATATCAAACCCTGCCAGAAGACTCCGACGAGGCTGTGACTCTATACCTTCTTTCTTTTCAACTGGCGTTAAATTGCAAACTTCCCATCAAGATTTCTCAGTTATTTTGAAGATTTTGTAGTGCAATATGGTGCTACTTGTATGAACTCGGTCTTAATACGATGCAGAGACATAGTATTGTGTAGTGCAATATGGTGCTACTTGTATGAACTTGGTCTTAATACGATACAGAGACATAGTATTGTGTAGTGCAATATGGTGATACTTGTATGAACTTGGTCTTAATACGATGCAGAGACATAGTATTTTGTAGTGCAATATGGTGCTACTTGTATGAACTTGGTCTTAATACGATGCAGAGACATAGTATTTTGTAGTGTAATATGGTGCTACTTGTATGAACTTGGTCTTAATACGATGCAGAGACATAGTATTTTGTAGTGTAATATGGTGCTACTTGTATGAACTTGGTCTTAATACGATGCAGAGACATAGTATTTTGTAGTGCAATATGGTGCTACTTGTATGAACTTGGTCTTAATACGATGCAGAGACATAGTATTTTGTAGTGCAATATGGTGCTACTTGTATGAACTTGGTCTTAATACGATGCAGAGACATAGTATTTTGTAGTGCAATATGGTGCTACTTGTATGAACTTGGTCTTAATACGATGCAGAGACATAGTATTTTGTAGTGCAATATGGTGCTACTTGTATGAACTTGGTCTTAATACGATGCAGAGACATAGTATTTTGTAGTGCAATATGGTGCTACTTGTATGAACTTGGTCTTAATACGATGCAGAGACATAGTATTTTGTAGTGCAATATGGTGCTACTTGTATGAACTTGGTCTTAATACGATGCAGAGACATAGTATTTTGTAGTGCAATATGGTGCTACTTGTATGAACTTGGTCTTAATACGATGCAGAGACATAGTATTTTGTAGTGCAATATGGTGCTACTTGTATGAACTTGGTCTTAATACGATGCAGAGACATAGTATTTTGTAGTGCAATATGGTGCTACTTGTATGAACTTGGTCTTAATACGATGCAGAGACATAGTATTTTGTAGTGCAATATGGTGCTACTTGTATGAACTTGGTCTTAATACGATGCAGAGACATAGTATTTTGTAGTGCAATATGGTGCTACTTGTATGAACTTGGTCTTAATACGATGCAGAGACATAGTATTTTGTAGTGTAATATGGTGCTACTTGTATGAACTTGGTCTTAATACGATACAGAGACATAGTATTGTGTAGTGCAATATGGTGCTACTTGTATGAACTTGGTCTTAATACGATGCAGAGACATAGTATTTTGTAGTGTAATATGGTGCTACTTGTATGAACTTGGTCTTAATACGATGCAGAGACATAGTATTTTGTAGTGTAATATGGTGCTACTTGTATGAACTTGGTCTTAATACGATGCAGAGACATAGTATTTTGTAGTGTAATATGGTGCTACTTGTATGAACTTGGTCTTAATACGATGCAGAGACATAGTATTTTGTAGTGTAATATGGTGCTACTTGTATGAACTTGGTCTTAATACGATGCAGAAACATAGTATTTTCATATTATTCCATTAAGTTTCGAGAAATTAGCTGATAAGAGATTCAATTTACCATCAGATGAAATGAAACAGAGTAAAGTCAACTCAGTCATAAATAACGCACCACCACTCCACTCTCCCAGCGCTCCTAGTCCTTATGGGGAGGTATGTCGTTTTTCTAGACCCCCTTCTTCCTCGAGTGTATCTATTAATTTTGAGATTTTAAGTCGTTCGAGCCATTAGTTTGGCGACTTTAACACTTTAGCCCCATGTAGTTGTCAATTTTAAGACCTTTCGTGCCATTTAGGTGTTGATTTTTTCATGGCAAGCGATCTGGTGAGCAATGTTAAGGGGAACCTGCCTTCGGACGGGATATTTTTCTACCGACAAATGTACAAATTTATCTTGAAGTCTAGGTTTTTTTTTTTTTTTTTTTTTTTTAACTTAATGGAGGTCTAGCGAGGAAACTAAAAAAACATAATGAACAAATATGCAAATAGACTAAACAAAACCAGCCACTACCCCCTTAAATCTCGCCTCACCATCCCACACTCCTATACTCGGTTTATGTTCAGCTGGCGATAAACTGAATCCCTTAGCAACTAATTTATCGATACTTAATGGGAAAATATGAAACTACTATGTCTCTGCTTCATATTTAGACCAACTTTATATAATTAGCACCATATTTCCCTACACAATCTTCAAAATAACTGAGAAATCTTGATGGGAACTTTTAAATTTGTCGTCAGTTGAAAAAAAAAAACAAAAAAAAACAAACATTGTATAGTCATTATGCAGATCAGCCATTCCTGTCTCCCCTTCGCTGCCTTTTTATAGCCCGCGCTCCTTCTTTTCCATATGCATGTTTCCCTCTCAGACGTACATAAAAGCTGTAAATCTCCTGAAGGGGGGATTGGGTATTTATTTGCTTATTTGTATATCTATATATCATGTTTTTAGTTTCCTCCCTAGACCTCCATCAAGCATAAAATTACACCCCTTTGACCCCCTTTCAAGATAAATTTGTACATTTTTCCTTTCAAAGTACAGGCTCGCTATCGATCGCCAGTAAAAAAGACACCTAAATGGCATGAAAGGTTTTTAAATTGACAGAAACGGGGCGAAAGTTCTTAAAATCGCCAAACTAATGGGGCGAACGTCTTAAAAGAGAAAAAAAAACAATGAGGCTAACCATGAGGGAGAAAGGGGTAAACAAAATCCTTCAAGTGGAAATCTCCCCGGTGTATATGAGTTGTCGGGGAGGATGGGCAATGAATACACGATTTGCATAATATTTTACCATGTTGTATTGTTATTTAATGTCATCAGTTTCAGTAACATGACATTTATTATTTTTTTGCTAGGTTTTAATGATTTTTGTAGCTTAAATATATATGAAATCGGAGAACTAAGGCCATTTTATTTAAATCCATCAATGCAAAGTTTTCTTCGTAATTATCTAAACAAAATGGGAAGAATCACCAAGTCTTAACGACTGTCTGTATTCCGGACCATCACTCTTACAGGATCTAGGGAGAATTTTGCTTCGTTTTCGGACACATGCAGTAAGTATGCATGTAGTGGGGATATCAGCAAAGCTTTCCTTCGTATAGGTCTTGATGAAGAAGACAGGGATGTGACTCGGTTTCTTTGGGTAGATGATGTGAATGATTTGAATAGTAAGGTGAAGATTTTTAGATTTAAAGTAGTTTTGTTTGGATCTACTGCTAGCCAATTCCTTATGTGTGCTGTCATAAAGCATCACCTGAAGAAATTCGATTGTTCAGTTGCAAGAGATTTAGAAGGAGGAATGTATGCAGATAATGTTTATTTCACTGACAATACTGAAGAAGGGATTTTTATTTTTTATGAGAAGTCCCGAGAAATAATGAGCAGAGGTAATCTTTATCTCCATCAATGGGCATCAAATTCTATGACCTTGTGTAATTCTTGTAGCAGTAATAAAGATTTATCCCCAAGCTATGATACGGTGTTGGGACTTGTGTGGGACACCGCAGACGATCTCCTGAGCTATCCTTCACGCCAGATGGAGGTAACGGGTAGAGTGACAAAGAGAGGTATTCTTCAGACCACTGCTAGAGTATTTGACCCCGTTGGATGGATTACTCCAGTAACTATAAGATCTCGTATGTTCCTGCAAGAACTGTGGAGAACTAAGGTAGATTGGGACGAGGAACTGGATGATGAATTCAAATGTAACTGGATAAAATTAGTAGATGATCTTAAGAGTGCAACTACTTGTAAGGTAAGCAGAGAAGTAAGTTTTGCTCCAAATACACAGATACATGTTTTCAGTGATGCCAGTATGAAGGCTTATGGATCGGTTGTCTACACTGTTACTGATGAGAGAGTATATTTGCTTATGGCGAAGGCAAGAGTGACACCCATAAAGTGCCCTACACTTCCACAGTTGGAATTAACTGCAGCAAATCTATCAGCCAGATTAGTAGACTATGTTTTAAAGTCATACAAGCCTACTTTGGATAAAGCCCCTATTTTCTGTTGGACAGACAGCAACATTGTTTTACACTGGTTACAATCACAGAAACCATTGAAAAGCTTCATACGCCAACGGGTAGGAGAAATAAACCATCTTTTGCCTAGTGCTGAATGGAAATATGTTAACAGTTGTTATAATCCTGCAGATCTGTTGTCCCGAGGGATGACAGCTAAGGCCTATTTCCAGTCTAGTTTGTGGCACCAGGGTCCTGGTTGGCTGAAGGATCCCTCCAAATGGCCGGTAACCGTAATCAGCTTGAGTGCATCAGAACAAACGACAGCAGAGGTGAGTGAAACCGTCACAGTTCTTCCTACAGCAATAGCTGAATCAAAGGATAAAGTAATTAAGATTGAGCGATTCAGCTCGCTATCTAAGCTTCTGAGGGTTACAGCTCTAGTACTACGATTCGTGAAAATTCTCCGAAGTAAAGTAATTGAGCAAAGGTGTACCCACCCAAGAATAACTGACTTGTTTATAAAGGAAATGGAATCGGCAGAGATATTTTGGATAAAGACCGTGCAGAATTAAGTCTACGGAGATGTTCTACAGTATTTACAGTCAAATTCTCGCAGTGCAGCACCAAGCATAGTCAGACAGCTTCAGATAACCTTGATAAATGGAGTGCTTCATTGTGGAGGGAGATTTTCTCAGGCGCATTTAGATAATTGCACAAAATACCCTATTCTGCTTCCACCTAACCATCCGTTCACCATGCTTGTCATCAGGAATACTCACCAGCTGTGTAAACATGGAGGACCTGGCATGACCGTCGCTCATCTTAGACAGAATAATTGGTGGATTCCACACTGTAGACAAAGGACTAGAGCTATGTTAAGGCAATGTGCTTTGTGTAAGAAAATTTGCGGTAAGTCATACGACCAACCACCACACTCTCCTCTTCCATCATTTCGTACTCAGGTCACTCGTCCATTTGAAATAACTGGTTTAGATTACACTGGCGCATTGCTAGTTCGTAATCAAAAGAGAGAAACTAAAGCATATGTAGCATTATTTACCTATACAGTGACTAGAGCGGTTCATCTAGAATTGGTATCTGATAACTCTACAAAGTCCTTTTTACAGGCTTTCAGGAGGTTTGTGAGTAGGAGGTCAACACCACGTCTTATCATCAGCGACAATGCAAGTACCTTTGTAGCTGCATCTATCATTTTGAGGAAATTATATGACGATGCAGAGGTTAAAGATAGCATGCTCAGACAGAAGGTTGAATGGAGATTCATAACACCGCATGCTCCCTGGGAAGGTGGATTTTTTGAGCGGTTAATAGGTGTAACTAAAGGAGTCTAGAAGAAATGTTTGGGAAGCTCATTTGTGACTTTTGATAAACTACACACTCTGGTAACGGAAGCTGAAGCTATAGTTAATGATAGACCCATTTCTTATGTCAGCAATGATCTTCATGAGGATGTGTCCATTTCCCCTGCTCACTTGCTTCATGGACATCTTATAACCCCTTTGCCTGTAGTCAGTTCAAGGATTCCTAGTATTGGTGAAATAGGGCAGACTGCAGCTGATATTGGCCGTCGGATGAAGTATAGAGCTAAATTATTAGAGAACTTTTGGAAGCGTTGGCATACGGATTATCTGTGTGCACTTAGAGAGAGACACCAATGGAGTAAACATAACTTATAGAAGGTCTCTATAAATGACGTTGTACTTGTAAAGAGTGCTAGTCCTAGATTGACATGGACATTGGGGAGAATAGTCCATTTGCATCCCAGTAGGGATGAATACATTAGAGTTGTAACTGTTCGTACTTCAGCAGGGGAGTTAGTCAGACCAGTATCTCTACTTTACCCAATTGAATGCAAAACTGGAACCCTTCCCTTATATCAGCTGTCTAGCCCACAGAAGGACGATGCCCCTCTAACAGAAACCAGGTGTTCGGCAGTGCAGTCCGCTGACGGTGGCCCATCACCCCAGCTCCCAGGGTCTACTCGGAGACCTCTCCTGGCTGGTCGACAGAAGTCTGATCTAGGTACCCTTTCTGTACCTGGCTCACAGACTTATACTCCCAGCAACCAACAGGCGGCAGTCCCCAGCAGGACCACTCCAACCGCAACTACTGCATGACCGACGGGTGAAGCAGCCCTTAAGGCACGCCTATGTTGGCAAAATAATTAATTGTACTTCGTTTAATGTATTTGCTCACTGTTAAGAATATTTGTAAATTCAAAAGCTAAATTCATTTGCAAGAAATGGTTACCTATTGTAATTTGAATTGTTATTTAAGACTAAGTTTAAGATTGGACATTTGTGAACATTGTTTTACTTCAATCAAATTTGCTTTGATAATTTTATCAATTAAGTTTGTTAAATTCTAGGAATTAATTGTTTAAATTTTCTAGTTGATGAACACATAGAAGAAGTTGATTTAAGAAGCTGATTAGATTTATGTAAAGCCTCCGTGCAACTACGTCACTTTGGCCGCGGGAATGTGGAGAATTTTGGGATACGACTGTACATTCATAAGAATGTCTAGTCTTGCTTTGGAATAAGTATAACTTAGTTGATAGATTATGAACCTAGCTTCGTTTGAGTATCAAATGTTTCATATAGCACGAATCCTTACAGAGTGTAAATTAGACGATTCACTCGCATATATTGATTGTTTCATAGGGTTCATATATCTTGAGTTGGTTATTAGTAATTCATATGCTTCGAACTTGCTATTGATTCATGATACTTGTAAAGTGAGATAATTAATTGGATTCAGGGGTGATGTAGCAGATATGAATTTTGATAGAGGCAGTTGATCACTAAACGCCACAGCCTGAGGACGAGCTAGTCCGACGGCATAATCAAGGATTACTGTGTATATATTGAGAGCTGTAACTATATAATATATGACAATACTGTACTCTAATTTTTATTCCACCACGGCCACACAATAATTTCCCACAACTGCCGCAAATACAATTATGTATCCATTAGCCATGGATATCAAGACACTGCCTCGCTGGTTTTACCATTGATATAGAGAATGCCGTGATATGGTGGGAAAGTGAAAACAAACAAAAAACAATTTTCTCCACCGATTCAAGATGGCCGCCTTTCTTTCACCCTTATTCAACCCACAAAGCTTAAGGACAAAATGTATATTTGCGGAGGTAATTATATGTATAGGAATGATGTATGGGTCATGAAGATTGCATGAATATATGACATAATAATCAAACTGCACATGCTGGAGGATAAAAGTAACTTTATCTTGTATATTAATTGGTGGTATAAATGCAAATCCGTTAACTATCTCAATGTTGGTGTTTCAATAATCTGTGTTTGTCTGGAATACAAGTTAGCGAAAACAAAATCAACTACCTACCTTGCCACAGGTAAGTTCCGTTTGTTAATGGTTCCTCACGATGCCAACCAGGCGCCCCGCTGCCAGACCTAAGGTTTTGTTTTCATGCAACGCCACCCTGGAACAACATCTTGTACCACACACACACATACCAAATATGCACAAGTAAAAACACACATACATAAATCCACATACAAACCACACACACACATATACACACACAAACCACACACACACACACACACACGCATACATACAACACATGCACACACACACACACACACACACATTGTGAGAATTCGATAGTAAACAAAGCGGAATGTACCTATAAACTCACAAGTTAACTTACTTGTATTTGTTGATAGGGATAGATAGCTCAATGATAGTGGTAGGAATAGATTGAAGATATAGTGGCCACTAAGCAATAAGAATTAGGATGACTTAGCAGGAAACAGGTGGTTGTATTGGAGCGGCTAGAAGGAGGTCTTGATGAGTTCGTAGCGAAAGCGAGTCTGAGGTTTGTGGCGATGAACCAGCCAGTTCCGAGAATGACGCATGCGCAGCTATATTCCACCAATGCGTCATTTAACTAACTAAAAGGATATACCGGATTGATTATAATGATAACCCGATATAATTATGGATAATAAAGTATCTTTTATATAGATATAATTATAACTTAACCTAATACTGGCACCTAATTTGAACTTCCAGTATGTTTACTTAACCTAAACTGTCAAGTTACTTAACACCTTAAGAGCGGCCTATGCGGTTTATTTATATGTACCGCCCAGCGGGGTGTTTTTAGCCAAAATAGGGCTGTTTACGTGATCATTTTCATGCCTAAATAAGACCCCGAACGTAAAACAAGTATCTATCCCTGAAAGGGCATTCACAGAGCTTTCGAATGACCCCATAACGATCCTTTTATGATGGCTAGTTTTCTTGCAATAACCGTGCAACGCGAGTGCAAAAAGCATGTAATTAGCCACTTTCCCGATACAATTCCTTATATAGCGAGTGAGAGAGGGAGGAGGGAGCTGGGATTCGTGTCAGTATGTTCGCCGCGGTGGTCTGGAGCAGTCATACGCTCGCTACTCTCCTGCCACCACTTGTCTCTCTCTCTCAGCAACATTACGTGCTGAAATTGCCACTCGACCTATGTCGAGCGCCGCCACATAGTCCAGCTTTATTAAATACGACTTATGTGGTGAGCCGCTAATTAAGGGTTAAGAGTCTCTACACATTCCCACCACCAATATATAAATTATCTACAATAATCCCGCAGCGATGTTAGATCCCCATAGCTGTGAAGAGCTAACAGCGGCTCGGTGAAGAGGTAATCTTCCAACAGGATCATTACTGGCAGATGGTCCAGCGACCGCTGGTGACATAGGGGTGGAGTCGTGAGAGCTAACACCATCACCAGTGACTGCCGGTTGAGGGATCGAAATGCTTTCGATTTCCTGTTCCAGTGGATACAACTTGACGATGGGTCGAGTGGTCAGGCCAGTCTTTGTTCTAATCTGGACCACTCTAACCAGATCATCTCGTCCGGGATAGAGTCTAACTACCCTACCTACGAGGTCCCTCGTCATGTATAAGCACGATGTCATTTATCTTTGGCCATACACTGCTTGATGAGCCTCTTTTATTCTTATAGGCTTCTCGTAGTTATACCAAGTATTCACTAGACCAACACCTCCGTAGGTCCCGGATCAATTTATTGATGTAATTGTACCTGCTGTGTATCGATGCTTTACTATCGTAACTAGGATCCTGCAGCTCATCTAGCTGAATTAGGTCCTTTGGGAAGTCACGAAGTCTACGACCTTTAACCAGCATGGATGGAGTAATAGGGCAAGGGTCCTCCAGATCACCCGAGACATAATATGTTAAAGGGCATTCATTCACGGTAGCCTACAGCTCCACTAGGACAGTAGTGTGTTCCTCAAAGGAGACTAGAGCACGACCTAGTACTTTTTTAAGTCCAGCCTTCACAATACCTATGGCTCTCTCCCAAATAGCTCCGAACCAAGGCGCACGTGCTGGTATAAAACGCCATTCACATCGGATTTCGGCAAGATGATCCCGAAGACTGGGATCGCTTTGTATGTCTTCCAAGTGTCTGGAAGCTCCCACAAATGTAGCAGCATTGTCGCTTAACATTATCTGCGGAAATCCCTGCCTACTACAAAATCTCCGGAACGCAAGGATAAAGCTGTCACAGGTCATATTGCTAACTACTTCAATGTGAATAGCTCTTGTAGTAGCACACGTAAATAAAAGCATATAAGCCTTGTTGTTGTGTGAGCCCCAGACAGGAATTGCTCCTGTATAATCTACCCCCGTCACCTCGAAGGGATCTCTAGGAGTAGTCCTGATGTCTGGTAGAGGAGGTACTCTAGCTTTCGCGTAGGTATTACCCTGTATTTTACGACAGGTTATACACTTACTGGTCACTTGTTTTACCGCTTGTCTTATCTTAGGAATCCACCACCTATACCGTATATATGCGACCACGTGATTAACTCCATAGTGACAACAGACACGATGACACATATTGATGAGCATGGTAGTGAAAGGATGTTTGGAAGGCAGTAGTATCGGATATTTCATTGAATCCGGAAGAGCCGCTAACTTCAATCTACCTTCATATACAATTAATCCTCCTTTCATGACAAGTCCTAATTGATTTACCAAATTATTGCGAGTACCCTTGTCACCAGACAGCATCTCGTACTCCTTTGGGAACAAAAGCCCCCTTTGGGCAAAGTGACCACCAGGAAAAATGGGTGATACATCGGCTGGCGGCGGCCCATATGGCCGGGTAAAATAAATATTTAGAGTTTGCGATTATGTTGACATAATATATTCCTCCATGGAGTTCGCGGTATAATATTCTAAGAGTTGTTTTTATATATATTTGGTAGGTGGGCATTCATCAATCATAATATTACACACCCATACACTGTACAACATTGATGGTACACAATAGTTATACAATATATATGGGTATAGTGATATTGATTTACTAGTCTATCATTATATTACAATGTGTTTATCACTACTTATTATACCTATTATACCTATTAAAGGGTATATTAATATGAACACTGTATTTTACACTGTTCATACCTTCTATATAACCATATAATACAGCCATCATATGTATATAAACATTTGAACCTACACTGTAAAATATCATACAGTAGGTTTATTTCTAGAAGTAAATATAGTAGTTTATATTTGTGTATTCAGAATTGATATATATCTAGGAATAATTATTTGCATATATATATATATATATATATATATATATATATTATATATATTATGGAGGTAAAATCACAAATACCTGTGATCAAATTATGTAGTAAAACTCGATAGTAAAATTGAAACAATGGAACACCAAGCTTTCGTCTATTCTCTCAAGTACATCTTCAGGGTAATACAAGGAAACAGGGGGAGAGTGAGGCTTAACACTAGATTAGCGGGCTAGCGGTTTATTTATATGTACCGCCCAGCGGGGTGTTTTTAGCCAAAATAGGGCTGTTTACGTGATCATTGTCATGCCTAAATAAGACCCAGAGCGTAAAACAAGTATCTATCCCTGAAAGGGCATAAACAGAGCTTTCCAATGAAACTATAACGATCCTTTTATGATGGCTAGTTTTCTTGCAACAACCGTGCAACGCGAGTGCAAAAAGCATGTAATTCGGTACTTTCCCCATAAAATTCAGTATGTAGCGAGTGAGAGAGGGAGGGAGGAGGTTGGATTCGTGTCAGTAGGTTCGCCGCAGTGGTCTGGAGCAGTCATACGCTCGCTACTCTCCTGCCACCACTTGTCTCTCTCTCTCAGCTACATTACGTGCTGAAATTGCCACACGACCTACAGTATGTCGAGCGCCGCCAGATAGTCCAGATTTATTATACTCGACTTATGTTGCGCGCTGCTAGTTAGGGGTACCCGTCCTAAATCATCTGTGAGTTGCTAACTAGCATATAAATACAAAAAGTGTTGCCAGCCTACTGCCTGTTGCCATATTTTTAGGAACATACTTATTTTATATACAAAATATATGTACATATAAATATATTGAAATATGCCTAACAATGCAATCTAATCATACAGTATATACAATTTGATACACATCAATGAACTGGCAGATCCCTTTCAAACTGTTATCGTAACTTATGTAACTATGAAGAAATACATATACCTGTAGAAATACACATAATTACATTTTTTTTATTAAGGTGACAGTTACAAAGTGGTGTACAATCTATCTTATTCTAGTTACATTGTAGTTTATCTTATTGTACCAGTACCTCCCTACAATCAACCTAGTTGTTCCCCAATTCGTCCCTCCGCCACGACTATTTCAAAGTCCAAGTCTCTCACTCTTGTCCTCTGTAGCGGGGAGGACCTTGTACCCCTGAGACATAGGAGTGCAGACCTGAGAAGAGAGAAAGAGAGCCGGCATCTCATCCAAGTTATGACTTGGCTTCTATGCTGGCGCTTTTTCTCCGATATTTGTTCAGCTAATCTGGCATAGAAGACACTTGCAGAAGGTCCCATACCTCCCGACGATGAGAAGACCAGAGGAGTAAAGCTTCCTTGATCCCTGTTCAAAATTCTTTCTTCATAAGCGCGTTTTTTCTCACTTTCGTTTCTCAAGTATGCCGCCTTGTGTCCTCGCTCACGATATGTTTGTGCTCTTGGGTTGAAGATTCTGATGTCGAAAAAAGCCCGTTGTCCCCTCGTCCAAAAACCTCGAGCACTTACGTCCACTCTTGCTTCATTTGAAGTATTTGCAGTATTGTGGGCCAAGCGCTGTCCGTCCATAGGCAGAAGTTCCGGTTCGATTCTGACATCATGGCACACCTCGTCCAGCATTTGTGCAGTGATGTCTCGTACTTCATCATGCCGGATACAGATGAATCCTCCTTTCTTACAAGTCATACAGTGGTCGGAGTTGTTTATTTCACCACATGCACATTTCAGCGGCAGGTTCGAAACTGGCCACCCATACCTCAAGGCTACGGCATCATTGAATTCTTGTTTATTTAAGCTGAAGCCTTTCTCCTTTATTGGTAATGATGTGAGCCAATTTGAAGCCCCCGTGTCTTGTGCCATCTCAACTCTCATTTTCAGTTCTTCCCTACATCTGGTCTTAATTTGTTCTAGGCTATGTTTCTGTCTCTCTTCTCTGCTCTTTGTAATTTCCTGTCTTGCATTTCGTTGTTCCTCTTCGTCCACCTCATCATTTTCATTTTGCTCTGTCAGAGACGTAGTAAGTTTAAGGGAATTTTGGTTCTCATGTAGTGCCGCCTCCACTGGGTTTATGATCCCCATACCTCCGAACCTTGGCGGAAGAGCTAATAGATCTCTTAGCTCTTGCGTGACGCCTTCCATCTCTGTTAGTGCCGGTATGAATGTTCCTCTGATTGCTTCTTCAAGCGGTTGGAGCATCTGTCTAATGCCAGGCACTGTTCTCATAAGAAAGGTCCATCTGTGCTTAACACCATATGTGAAGGCAGTATATGCAGCATGTGGTTCAGATTTCGCAATGTCTGCCAGGGTTTTCACTTCCTTTACCCACTCTGCTACCTTTTTTCGCACATAGTCTCTCTTGCATTCTTCTGTGCCTATTACTGCTCCCAAATGGCGTTGACCCTCCTTTGTAATCTTCACTCCTGTCCCATCAAAAGTCCGCACCGCTTCTTCATACTTGTTTTCTTTCACTATTAGTACAGATTTACTAGCATTCGGATGGTACCCAATGACTTCGCCTACCGATTGTACTCTCCGCCACCATTCTTTGAGATCCCCTATTTTTCCTGCACCTGTGAGGTCATCTGCATACGCCACTTGTTTAACTCGGGTTACCTCATGTTTTATTTTCTGCTGCAGAATTGATAGTGCCAGTGCGTACATTGCCATTGCCACTGGGTCTCCTTGCGTTGTTCCTTCATTTGATTTGAGAATTTTCATTTCTTCCTTCTTTGTGCTTCCAACTATATACAGGTTAGCTGGCTCCTTATAAGTATTTTCTATGTACTTTGCGATGCTCAGGCATTTGATCTTGATGTTGTGAATAGCTGCCTCCCTATTAATGGTGTTAAAGGCATTTGTTGCATCCACTGCAGTACCGCTTCACAATCTTCCTCATGATACACCTTCCCCATTGCATGTATTGCTGCTTCTCCTCCGGCTTGCTGTCCTGCACATACTTGTAAGTTGCCCACTGCTCTTTGTACATCTTTTCCAAATACAGACATGATTGCTTTTCCTATAATCCTTCTAAGAACTTCCCCAACGCCTACTGGTCTAACTCCTGGATTAGAAATACACATAATTACATACACATACACATATTCATGCATACTATATACACGCATACATTACATACATACAAATAAAAATTACATATATAAGAACACAAGAAAAATGGGAGTCTGCAGAAAGCCGATTGGTCACACAAGGCAGATCCTTCCCACACCCAACCCTAATTATAAGGCCGAACCCACTAATACTATGGACCCTGGGGACTGACCTTCCCAAAATGGTCAGATCAACATAAGGATAAAAGGAGTCTGTAGAAAGCCAAATAGCCCACACCTGGCATATCCCACTCACAACTAAACTGTATATAAATTATACATAAACACACATATATACACACACCTACATACACACACACATATACTGTATACATACATAAACATACATATATATACAATACTTATTATAAAATAAAAAACAAAACAAAGAAAATACATAGTGATCATACCTCATGTGTATAGTATTAATAAGATACCTAACTATCTAATCTATGATAAAAGGGTCAGATGTCAAACTACAAGCTGTTTCAATCTATGATCTGACGGTCTGGACATCAATTTCTAGCTCTTTTTATTTTATAATTTTCATTGAGGAGATTTAGCAGGATGTTATCTATTTTGTAAAGGCCATCATTTAGATTCATAGTGTTTCTAAATTCTCTGATCAAGGCGGACTCGGCAAATAGTCTTTCATAATAGCAGCTTGACCAGTAGATCATCTTAGCATCATCCCAATTTACATGATGGTTTTGTCTTTGTTTATGTTTAAAAATACCATTAGATTCTTGAGCTGACCTTACCGATTGTTTGTGTTGTTTAACTCTCACCTCTAATCTTTTTCCAGTTTGTCCTATGTATATGTCATTACATCCTTTACACGGAATGAAATATACACCACATGCATCATTTTTAGTGCTGTTTTTAATCAAATTAGACTTGACGGAGTTTTCATAATTGAATACTACATATATATTCAAATTCTTGAGAGATGTTGTGAGAGGTGTTAATTCATCGAGATAAGGCAAAACTAAGATATTTTTCCTTGAAAAGGGAGCTTTATTATTTACATTATAGAATTTTTTTTTCGGCTTTGGCTAAACATTGATCAATAAGACTTTCAGGATAGCAGAGTGTCTTGGCTAGATTATAGATTTGTTTGTATTCGTTAAAACCATATTTTGGGTAAAACCATATGTTGGACCTAAAATCATAATTATTGCATAAATTCAAAAAATCTGTTTTGACTAACGTTCGCATTCACGCAACAAATGTTTGTGTGAAATTTGGTGAACATCCGTCCAACGGTCTAGGAGTTTCGGGACAGACGGACGACAACAACGACGACGATGACGACGAGAATTTGTTTTCCGGTGGTACCTACTATACGGGGGACGATACCAAACTCTGCTTACCCAGAGTTGATAATAAAAATACCAATAATAACATAAATAAAGTAGACGTGCCTTTTGCCCAAAATCAAAACGTCATACCCAACTCCGCGATGGGTTACCATCATCACTACTAATACCATCATCAATCACAATCATCACTACTACTGCCATCATCACTGCAACTTCCACAATCATCACGGCTACTTTCATCACCATTACTATGATCATCATCACTATTACAATTACAATCATCACTACTACTGTCACCATTGTCACTACCATCTTTATCACTACCATCATCATTGATACTACAACTATCAACCATCATTACTACTATCATCACCACCATCTTACAATCAGCATTACTACTTTTAACATCATCACTACTACTATAACCATCATCATTACTACTGTCACAAGTATTACCATCATGTATCTTACTGACACCATCATCACTACTACTGCCATCATCACCATTACTATGATCTTCATCATCACAACTATTGTCATCATCACTACAACTTTCACCATCACTACTACTCACCATCATCACTAATACTCACTTCCATCATAACTACTGTCATTATTATCACTACAACTATCATTACTTGTCACCATCATCACTACTACTAGCACTGTCACCATCATATCTACAACTGTCACCATCATATCTACTACTGTCATCATCATCACTACTGTCAACATCATCAATACAACAACAACCATCATCACTACTATTATCACCATCATCACTACAATCACCATCAATCCCACTATTACTACCATCACTTCTAATGCCAACTAAACTAACTTATACCTAGCAAATGCGCAGCGAGATGTTTTCGCCCCCAGAACGCAATCATTGCCGGGGGGGGGGGGGGGGGGTTAAAACCATATTTTGGGTAAAACAATATTTTGGACCTAAAATCATAACTATTGCATTAATTCAAAAAATCTTTTTTGACTGATGTTCGCATTCACGCAACAAATGTTCGTGTGAAATTTGGTGAAAATCCGTCCAACGGTCTAGGAGGAGTTTCGAGACAGACGGACAACAACGACAACGACGACGACGACAGACATTTTTTTGCAGTGGTACCCACTATATGGGGAGGGCGATACCAAACTCTGCTTACGCAGAGTTGATAATAAAGTAGACGTTAATTATACGTTGATAATAAAGTAGACTTAAAGGGCACGTTTTCCCCAAAATCAAAACGGCATACCCAACTCTGCGATGGGTTACCATCATCACTACTAATATCATCATCAATCACAATCACCATCATCACTACAACTGCCACAATCATCACGACTACTTTCATCATCACCATTACTATGATCATCATCACTACTACAATTACAATCATCGCTACTACTCTAACCATCATCACTCCTACTGTCACCATTGTCACTATCATCTTAATCACTACTATCATCATTGATACTACAACTATCAACCATCATTACTAATATCATCACCATCTTACAATCATCATTACTACTGTTAACATCATCACTACTACTATAACCATCATCATTATTACTGTCACAAGTATTACCATCATGTATCCTACTGTCACCATCATCACTACTACTGCCATCATCACCATTACTATGATATTCATCATCACAACTATTGACATCACTACAACTTTCACTACTACTCACCATCATCACTAATACTCACACCATTGTCACTACCATCATCACTACTGTCATTATTATCACTACAACTATCATCATTACTTGTCACCATCATCACTACTATAATGACCATCATCACTACTACTAGTACTGTCACCATCATATCTACTACTGTCATCATCATCAATACAACTACAACCATCTTCACTACTATCATCACCATCAATACTACTATCACCATTAATCCAAATATTACTACCATCACTTCTAATGCCAACTAAACTAACTTAACCTAGCAAATGCTTAGCGAGATGTTTTGGTCCCCAGAACGAATGTGTTCTTAGAACGCCATCATTGCTGGGTGGGTGGTTGGGGGGGGGGTAAAACCATATTTTAGACCTAAATTAAAATTTAAAACTTGCAAACTAAACAAATCAAAATTGGGACAAGGACAATATAAAGTCAAATTAAATTATAAAAATCGCTATGTGGAAACAACGCTTACTAAAATGAAATTTAGGAAATAAAAGAACACAATCCACCACATAGGGTGTACATTACTACCTGAGCAAGTTAATCTGTTTGCCAAGCAAACTAATCGCACACATAACAACGCACTATCCACTATCGTCACGTTCAAGGAATTAGTCAAATTTTGGAAGTCCGGGATGTTCTGGTAAATTTGACTAAACTCTGCATGAATAAAGAAACTACATGTTAACCCTTGTCTATTGGGGCCCGACTTAAGTCCGTATCTAAAAAGCTGGACAATGTGGCGCGGCCCGACTTAAGTCCGTGTGCAATTTTGGCGCAATACAGTATTGGCTCTGAGAGAGAGCCGAGCGGTGGGAGGAGGATAGGTTACCTCATGACCGCTCGCCACGACCGTCATGGGCCCACTGACATTTACTCCACTCTACTCCACCCTCTCTCACTCGCTACACACGTAATTATGTAACAAAATTACCGTATTCTACCGATTTTGCCCTTCGGTTGCACGATCGTTGCAAGACAACCAGTGATCGTAGAAAGATGGTTTGGGTGTCATTGGAAAGCTCAATTTACGCCCTTTCAGGCATACATACTTGTATTACGCTCTGGCTCTTGTTTATGCATGAAAAAGAGCACGGAAACAACCCCATTTATGGTAAAAAAAAACGCTGGGCGGCACGGTCAAATATACCGCCTAGGCCGCTCGTTGAGTGTTAAATGTCAAAATATTATTTAAAATCAAATTTGCAACATGACAATACATTAACACCTTACGAGCGGCCTATGCGGTTTATTTATGTGTACCGCCCAGCGGGGTGTTTTTAGCCAAAATAGGGCTGTTTACGTGATCATTTTCATGCCTAAATAAGACCCAGAACGTAAAACAAGTATCTATCCCTGAAAGGGCATAAACAGAGCTTTCGAATGACACCATAACGATCCTTGTATGATGGATAGTTTTCTTGCAATAACCGTGCAACGCGAGTGCAAAAAGCAGGTAATTCGGTACTTTCGGTACATAATTGAGTATGTAGCGAGTGAGAGAGGGAGGAGGGAGCTGAGATTTGTGTCAGTAGGTTCGCCGCGGTGGTCTGGAGCAGTCATACGCTCGCTAGTCTCCTGCCACCACTTGTCTCTCTCTCTCAGCCACATTACGTGCTGAAATTGCCACTCGAGTTATGTCGAGCGCCGCCACATAGTCCAGCTTTATTTAACTCGACTTATGTTGCTCGCCGCTAATTAAGGGTTAACAATAGTACAAAATACAAATATTGATAAGACAAAATAATATATAAAATACAGTACAGCACTCACTAATGATAGTGCTATCGGGTAGGTACCTGTAAGCATAGCATGCCTCAAGTGACCCCCTATCAATAACTACCCTACAAATAACTTACATTTATCGCACAAATAAACAAAGGAAATCGCAAAAGCAAGCAATTGATACTATCGACAATGAATACATATAATATAAAGACAAATAATTACAAAATATGAAGAAGTAACAACAGATTTAAACAAAGAGTACTCTATTAACAAGAACAATTAATTACAAAAAATCATCAATATTAATATTAATAAAAGAAAAAGATAAACAATAAATGCAGACAAAAAGTAAGCAGAGGTTATACAAGAAACTTCAAGTTAAAAATGCTTGATTCAAATTATTGATGTCAAATTTTAGAATAGTCACAATAAATGACCCTAAAAAGATTAAATTTATGTAACAATTTACTTGCCTCAAAACCTGTCTACTAAGAGTCTGCATAGTAACCTAGCTCTAGCCCAAAAGTCATTACTTTAGTGCAAATTTTACAAAACCTTATTAACTGGGAATAAAAACAATTATAAGTTATTTAACTATCGATATTAGAATGCAATCATTGCTAGGGGGGGGGGGGGGGGTATAACCATGTTTTGGGTAAAACAATATTGTGGACCTAATATCATAACTATTGCATCAATTCAAAAAATCGTTTTTGACTGACGTTCGCATTCACGCAACAAATGTTCATGTGAAATTTGGTTAAAATCCGTCCAAAGGTCTAGGAGGAGTTTGGAGACATTACTTGTCACCATCATCACTACTATTATAACCATCATCACTACTACTAGTACTGTCACCATCATATCTACTACTTTCACCATCATATATACTACTGTCATCATCATCACTACTGTTAATATCATCAATACAATTACAACCATCATCACCACTATTATCACCATCATCACTACTATAACCATAAATCCCACTATTACTACCATCACTTCTAAAGCCAACTAAACTAACTTAACCTAGCAAATGCATAGCGAGATGTTTTCGCCCCTAGAATGAATGCGTTCTTAGTGTGTATGTGTGTGTGTGTGTGTGTGTATGGGGGGGGGGGGGGGGAGAGAACCATATTTGGGGTAAAACCATATTGTGGACCTAAAATCATAACTATTTCATAATTCAAACAATATTTTTTGACTGACGTTCGCATTCACGCAACAAATGTTTGTGTGAAATTTGGTGCAAACTCGTCCAACGGTCTAGGAGGAGTTTCGAGACAGACGGACGACAACGACAACGACAACGACGACGACGACAGACATTTTTTTCCAGTGGTACCCACTATACGGGGGGCGATACCAAACTCTGCTTACGCAGAGTTGATAATAATAATAAAGTAGACGTGCCGTTTTGCCCAAAATCAAAACGGCATACCCAACTCTGCGATGGGTTACCATCATCACCACTAATACCATCATCAATCACAAACACCATCACTACTACTGCCATCATCACTACAACTGCCACAATCATCACGACTACTGTCATCACCATTACTATGATCATCACTACTACAATTACAATCATTACTACTACTCTCACCATCATCACTACTACTATTACCATTGTCACTACCATCTTAATCACTACTATAATCATTGATACTATAACTATCAACCATCATTACTATCATCACCACCATCTTACAATCGTCATTACTACTGTTAACATCATCACTACTACTATAACCATCATCATTACTACTGTCACAAGTATTACCATCATGTATCCTACTATCACCATCATCACTACTACTGCCATCATCACCATTACTATGATCTTCATCATCACAACTATTGTCATCATCAATACAACTTTCACCATCCTCACAACTACTCACCATCATCACTAATACTCACACCATAATCACTACCATCATCACTACTGTCATTATTATCACTACAACTATTATCATTACTGGTCACCATCATCACTACTATTATGTCCATCATCATTACTACTAGTACTGTCACCATCATATCTACTACTGTCACCATTTTTTCTACTACTGTCTTCATCATCACTACTGTCATCATCATCAATACAACTACAACCATCATCACTACTATTATCACCATAATCACTACTATCACCGTCAATCCCACTATTACTACCATCACTTCTAATGCCAACTAAACTAACTTAACCTAGCAAATACGGAGCGAGATGATTTCGCCCCCAGAACGAATGCGTTCATAGTGTGTGAGCCCCTTCGGGGCTCACACACTAAGAACGCCAACATTGCTGGGGGAGGGGGGTATGGGAGGAGGGGGGTCCGGGAGAGGGGGGGGGTAGGGGGCTTGGTAAAACCATATTTTGGACCTAAAATCATAACTATTGCATAAATTCAAAAAATCTTTTTTGACTGGCGTTCACATTCACGCAACAAATGTTTTGTGTGAAATTTGGTGAAAATTCGTCCAACAGTCTAGGAGGAGTTTCGAGACAGACAGACAACGACGACGACAGACATTTTTTTCCGGTAGTACCCACTATACGGGGGGGCGATACCAAACTCTGCTTACGCAGAGTTGATAATAAAGTATACGTGCCGTTTTGCCCAAAATCAAAACGGCATACCCAACTCTGCGATGGGTTACCATCATCACTACTTCATCAATCACAATTGTTCACTTCCTCACCCTATAAACTCCGGTGTTCCTCAGGGCTCTGTCCTATCTCCTATTCTCTTTCTAATTTTTATAAATGATCTCCTTAACTGTACCTTAATTCCCATCCATTCATACGCAGACGACTCGACCTTACACTACTCCATTCGTTTTTCAGAACGCCCAACCCAGCAATCCCTCAACGACAAACGTAATGAAGCCATAGAACTCTTAAATTCTGATTTAATACTATTTCCAATTGGGGCAGAGAAAACCTTGTTAACTTTAATGCTTCCAAAACCCAATTTCTCCATCTATCTACCCGTCAGGATCTCCCAGCGGACTATCCCTTATTCTTCAACAATACAAAAATCAACCCTTCATCTTCTCTCAATATTCTTGGTGTCTCTTTTTCTTTTGCTCTCATTTGGAAGGACCATATTACCAGTCTTGCTAAGGCAGCCTCCCAGAAGCTGGGTGTGCTCAACCGCCTTAGGGGGTTCTTTTCCCCTGCACAGCTCTTGCTCTGTACAGGGGCATAGTGCGCCCTTGTATTGAGTATTGTTCACATGTGTGGGGAGGTTCCTCTCACACCGCTCTCCTAGACAAAGTTGAAAGGAAGGCCTTTCGTATCATTAACTCCCGTCCACTCACCAACTCTCTGCAATCTCTCTCTCTCCGCCGCAATGTTGCATCTCTCTCGCTATTCTATCGCTACTATAATAATCAGTGTTCCTCAGAGCTATCCCAGTGCATACCACCTCCTTTACGTAGGGCACGTGGTACCCGTCTTGCAACTACTGTGCAACTCTCCAACCCAAGAGTGAAACGTTACTCTCAAACTTTCTTCTACTCAACATCTGAGCTCTGGAACTCTCTCCCAGAATCAGTCTTTCCCTCTTCCTATGACTTAAATTGCTTCAAACTCCGTGTGTCCAGGCATTTTGGCTCGAACGTCCCTTGATTTTGGCCCTGTCACTCTTTCAACTATGGGGGAGGCACTCGCTATAGGCAGTTATGCCTTTTGCCTCCCTCAATCACATAGAAAAAACAAAAAATCACCATCATCATTATTACTGCCATCATCACTACAACTGCCACAATCATCACAACTACTGTCATCATCACCATTACTATGATCATCATCACTACTACAATTACAATCATCACTACTACACTCACCATCATCACTACTACTGTCACCATTATTCACCACCATCTTAATCACTACTAGCATAATTGATACTACAACTATCAACAATCATTACTACTATCATCACCACCATCTTACAATTATCATGACTAATGTTAACATCATGACTACTACTATAACCATCATCATTACTACTGTCACAAGTATTACCATTATGTATCCTACCATCACCATCACTATGATCTTCATCATCACAACTATTGTCATCATCACTACAACTTTCACCATCATCAATACTACTCACCATCATCACTAATCCTCACACCATCGTCACTTCCATCATCACTACTGTCATTATTACTTGTCACCATCATCACTACTATTATGACCATCATCACTACTACTAGCAGTCACCATCATCTCTACTACTGTCACCATCATATCTACTACTGACATCATCACTACTGTCATCATCATCAATACAACAACAACCATCATCACTACTATCACCATCAATCCCACTATTACTACCATCACTTCTAATGCCAACAAAACTAACTTAACCTAGCAAATACGTAGCGATGTTTTGGCCCTCCGAACGAATGCGTTCTTAGTGTGTGAGCCATCATATCTACTACTGTCATCATCACTACTGTCATCATCATCAATACAACTACAACCATCATCACTACTATTATCACCATCATCACTACTATCACCATCAATCCAAATATTACTACCATCATTTCTAGTGCCAACTAAACTAACTTAACCTAGCAAATGCGTAGCGAGATGTTTTCACTCCCAGAACGCCATCATTGCTGGTGTGTGTGTGTGTGTGTGTTGGGGGGGGGGGGGGGGGGTCCGGGAGGTGGTGGGTAAAACCATATTTTGGACCTCTAAATCATAATAACTATTGCATAAAATCAAAAACAAAATTTTTGACTGACGTTCGCATTCACCCAACAAATGTTCGTGTGAAATTTGGTGAAAATCCGTCTAAAGGTCTAGGAGTTTGGAGACAGACGGACAACGACGACAGATTTTTTTTTCCGGTGGTACCCACTATAGGGGGGGGGGGGGCGATACTAGTTGATTAGCTTGTTTCTTGCGTGTGTGTGTGTCATTGTGTGTACATGTGTGTACACTCACGCATACTAAAAGTTGCTCAGGGGTGGGTCCTTCCTTCCCCTACTCCACCATGGGTAGGTGGAAGGGGGGAGTCGGGTCCAAGTCTACCCCCACCTTCCACCCCCAAACTATCACCAACTCCCCCATCTTCCTTCTCTAGCTGGCAGTTAGTGATTAGCGACGACTGTTCTCATGTATTACAAATTATTGTTAACCCATCTTTGCACATGCTTACAATGGCCAACATTTAAAATGTATTAGGAATTTATTGATAAAATGTATTGTATAATTGTATTCTTAAAATGAGTCCCCATACACAATGTGGGTTACATGAATCTCAGCTTCTCTCTCTCTCTCTCTCTTAGCACGTAGACTACGAGGTCAGTTCATTAACTCCTTCAGACTTATATGACGGACAGGGTGAACCAAAAACTCATATGACGCTACCGCGTCATATGGACTTATCTTAATAATTCTAGAGTGAGTTATATGACACCCTAGCGTCATATGGAGCTCAGTAAGTCCGGTAAGTTAGATGAAGATTTGTCGGTTGGTGGCAACCCCAGGTTTCTCCGACAATTCTAACGGTCAGCAGTGTGGTTTTGACAGTTGTGTGGTGCAGTGGCAATGATACCGGGCTCCCGCCTCCGTAGACTTACTGGAACATAATATGTCTGAAGGAGTTAAAGTTTTTAAAATATGTAATGGATTTGTTAATGTGTATAATAGCTAAATGCTTAGCCTCAATATGAATACAATACGCAACCATGGCTAGCAGTTAGAATTGAAAAGGTTCAGCACTAGTATTTGTGGAGACTGTTTCCCATTTAAGATCTGTTCTACCTGGAACAAACTTTCCTCAGACGTTGTAAACATTTCCTCAGTTCAGCAGTTCAAGAAGACAGTAGATAGTATTTTGCACACTCTGTAAGGAGTGTAGTGCACTGAAAAATGTCTCTCCTTCCACTTCGAATATTTCCCCGAAATGGACCGGAAGGTCTTTGAGATACTAACTATTAATTGAAGCTCTCTTATAGCACACCCTTTCTACAACCAAGATTTAACGGGTCTCAATGTGGTATATTCCCCTTCATTAGAGTGTGTGATGAATGTTGCCTGCATTCGATACACATAGAGGAGACTTGATGGTAAAACTGTCAATTAATGTTATTCCTTATGTGGGGGTTTGTAGAGGTGATAGGCTGGGATCATAGATAGAGACAGCGAAGGGGAAAGTGAGAAGGTGAGCCCTGCTACTCAAGGGGTCTATACTCACACCTTATTAAAAAGTTAACACCGATTTTAATAGAAATTTGATTTGAATTCTACATTTACTTGATTGAAAAAAGTGTATAGGATGCATATAATTAAATGCAGACCGTTTATAGTATGTATGGTATTGAATAAATGGGAGGAACTGATTCAAATTATAAACGAAACAATCAATAACAGTCGCAACACTATTCCAGCCAATCTTTGCCTGTAGTCCTATCCTTATATGACATAAAAACCTGACTGTGTAAGTAATTTGAGAATCTAGGAGTAAATCGTAGAGAGCATGTTGATGTGTATTGCAATAATGGTGAAAATAATATCCTGAATACTGTATGATACTGGTTTTAATTACGGTATTATTATATTGAAATCACATTAACTGTTATCATAGAAAGTAGTGCAATGAGAGAGAAGCACAAGACCGCTACAGCTATGATTTGACTAACCCACGTTGTGTATAGAAACTCATTTTGAGAATACAAATATATAGTATATTGTATTTCTAATTTCTAATAAATGTTAAATGTTGGCCATTGTAAGCGTGTGCATTGATGGTTTACCATTAATTTGCAATAAATGAGAACAATCGTCGCTAATCACTAACTGCCAGCTAGAGAAGGAAGGTGGGGGGGGGGGGAGTTGGGGATAGTTTGGGGGTGGAAGGTGGGGGTAGACTTGGACCCGACTCTCCCCTTCCACCTGCACAGGGTGGAGTAGGGGAAGGAAGGACCACCCCTGAGCAATTTGTAGTACGCGTGAGTGTACATCTGTCCCCTACTAACTTCCTAATCCTGCCACGGACATTAGTTCCAGGGCAGTAGTTCCCTTTCCAATGTTCCCTTACCCACTCTAAACCACTGTTTATACACTTGATCCTCAGTGTTTTAGAGGATAAGTAGTCTAGAGGGGTCACTAGACTGTTGCTGCTTGATTTCCTTTGTACTCCTTTGTACAGTCGGTCACCTTTCCGACTTGGCCACCTAATGGTAACTTCGCTGCATATTTTGTTCGCTCTGAAACTAGCAAGATCACTCACCCTCATCATCTTGTAGAATATGACCCATAGATGGCGTAGCTTGATGGGAAGGAGAGGGAGGGGACTCAGAAGGGTAGGGAAGGATTGGATCCAATGGAGGGTGTGAGGATAAGTTGTTAGGTGCTTTATATCATAATGGTTTATAGCTATCCACCCTTCCCTGCTTGTTAGTACAGTCACTCATAAATATTCATGGACCCCCACTTGAATGCGTTAAGTAAAACGTATTGTTTGTTTGTTTGGTACCCCTTAAGACTGGATGCCAGCCAGAGTAAAGGGGGTTCCAGGTGGGGCCAGGGGATGGGAGGGGGGGGGGGGGTAAAGAGGGCCGAATAGGAGGGTGTAGAAGCAGGCTAGTAAGGTAGTTGCCTTACCCCCTTGTTTACCCCTAAACTAAAATTCCACCTCTCTCTCTCTCTCTCTCTCTTGTTTTCGTATTATTAATATAATACGCACATAATACCCCTCTCCATATCTCTATCAAACTATGTATGTTATCTATTGGCACCTACACCCCTACAGTAAAATATGCTAGTGTTATTTGTATTTGCCTTGGTTATGTTTTGTATGTGTTATACACATTTCTACCGAATATTTAAAATATTCTGTACTTCACTTCCATTTTCTAATATAGTATTCCTAAATTTATATTTGATATTCCCTATTATCACTATGTTCATTTTTGTATCTGTATAATGTTTTTCGTTGTATAATGTTTTGTGGTTTGAACGTGCCGGCCAGCTATAAGCCTACTTGGTTTAATTTGACGAGGTTTAGACAAAGACAAGGTTGGATATAGTGTTGGCTTATAAGTAAACTGGAACGGCACTTGGCAAAGTGCCTACGCTGGCTGGTTCTTTGTCATTATTATGATAGACCTAAATTTTCTTCTGGATCTGGGTTCTGGGATATATTCTGGATCGCCTCCTAATTTGAATAATTTCTTCCATGGTGCATATCCTATCTTCCCACTAACGTTCATACAAATCAGGTTTATATATATTTTGGTTAGGTATTACTTCAGCATCTAAATAATTATTATGTTCCTTCCAACAACCAACTGTACTCCTAAAATCGATTAATGAAATTTACAAACACATGTGGCAGTCCGTGGATTCGAACCCAGGATGCTCACACCGAAAATCAACACCTTATGCATCGCACCACGAAGACAGTTAAAGAATGGTGGACACTGCCTAGGATTTATTATGCAACTTCGAATCCTGCATATCAATCTAAGCATGTACACACATCCCAACTGCAACTCACGTAGGCTATGCATATGTGAATGGAAAGAGCAATTAATGGGGCCTTAACCACTAGGGAAGTCCTCTCGATAAATTACCCCTGAACCAATATCAATTATTATGTTCCTTCCAACAACCAACTATACTCCTAAAATCGATTAATGAAATTTACAAACACATGTGGCAGTCCGTGGATTCGAACCCAGGATGCTCACACCGAAAATCACTAATCAAAATCAAAATAACTAAGATGGCAAATCACATATATTATAACACTCCACCTTTGCAAGATTGGGTATAAAGGTTCGCCTTTCAGCAAATTATATAGTGAGACCTTTCTATGGTTAATATTTATATATCTGCCAAAAATCAGTTCATCTTAATAATTAAGGATATACCGGTATGTAGATAACCGAGGGCTTCTCCTAATGGAGAAGTGACACAAAGTGACACAGGATATTTGGTGGTCAATACCTATCTGAATATCAACTTGCAGCTTATTATCATAACAAATATCCCGGCTTAAAATTTAAATTACCATATCCACCCACCACTACTGATCCTCTTGATTTATATGAACAACAAAACTAACCTGATATCTGACCGTTTCTTTCGGCATTCCGCCGTAGTTATATATTCAAACGGTGAATGCAAGTAATATAATATGGCAGATCAAGTGAATGTAAGTAATATTATGTGGCAAAGAGGTGAGAAGACAATAAGTGTCAAGTGTATAGAGAGGAAGAGGACAGTAGAAGGAAAAGAGGAAGTGGGTGAGATAAAAGATAATACAAACAAAAATACGTATGGCAAAATACATTCATAAGTGAACTGAAATAATGCAGGGAGAGAAAATGTGGAATTCGCAGATGGTTTTCTATATTTATGTATTCCAAGTACACACACACACACACAAAGAGTTACACAGATACCTCAGACAACACATATCTTGCAGTACCAACTATGTGGTCCGGCCTTAATACTACTAGACAGGGGCAGTTTAGCACCGGAATCACCCACGGTGGAGTTTTTAGCGAAAGTTTGAGCAAAGAGTTCAGCTCTGTCAGAAGAAGAAGTGATGGTTGTGCCATCAGAGTGGAAAGGGGGAGGGAAAGACGAGGAAGACAAATGGTTGCAAAGGTTTTGGGCTAGATGCCAGAAAGCTTGGGAAGAGCTACAGTTGGATAGTTCAGTGCTTTTATTATTTCTGAAAGAGTGTTTGGCAAGACGAAGAACAGATTTGGCTTGATTCCGGGCATAAATATAGGAAGAATGAGTTACTTCAGTTTGAAGGCGTCGGTATGGTTTGAATGCTTATGCTTCCCTCCCTTATTGCGGACAGCAGTAGAACAAGCGTGAGTAAACCAAAAATTTGTTTGCTTTAGTCTGAGAGGAAGAAAATGGAATGTATGCCTCCATGCCCGATAGAATTACCTCTGTAATGCATCCGGCACTTTCCGAGGGTCCCCGGCCACAAAAGCAAAAATAATTCCATGGGAAATCAAAGAAGTACTGCTGGAGAGCCTCCCTGTCGGCAGCGCCAAAGTGCCACAAGAGCCGCCGGCTAGGAGGATCAGGTGGCCGAACTGGAGAGATAGGACAGGTGAGATGAATAAGTCTATGGTCGTACGAGCCCAAAGGAGAGAAAGGATGTACAGTATAAAAAAGATGGGTTAGACGTTAGAAACCAGTCAAAAATGTTGGGCCGATCTCAAAGGCGATCCAGGATACGGATAGGTTGCTGACCCAACTGCTCTAGGTCACTTAGGATAGAAAAGACGTAGGCTTGTTCACCAGGTTAGTCAATAGATTGAGAGAAGAACCATTGGCATTGGTGAATGTTGAAATCTCACAAGATGGAGATTTCAGCGAAAGGAGAAATTGATAGAATGTGTTCCACTTTAGAGTTTAGATAATCAAACAATTTGGGAAAGTCGGTAGAGTTAGGGGAAATATAGTCTATCTATTGCCTTATGCCGTGATCCCCTAAGGGGTGGCCACGAACAAAACGCCCCTGTGCACCTCTGTCCCCAGTCAGTCGATGCCCCTCCTCCCAACCACACCGCCTTCGTTCATATATTTCTTCATTCCATCTGTCCACCTCTCTCTCGATTTACCTCTCCCTCTCTGTCTTTGCACCTCGCTCTCGTACACCCTCTTAGTCATTCTCTTGCTTCTCATACGTTCCATATGGCTGAACCATCTCAATGTGTTCCTTTTCACACTTTCCAGTACATCTACATCCACACCACACCTCCCTCTTACTTCCTTATTCATCTGTCTATCCCTCCATGTAACTCTGCACGCACTTCTCAAGTAACTCATTTCCATCACTCTCACTCTTGGTCTGAGTATCTCCACCAACGTCTATGCTTCGCTTCCGTAGGTCAATGTCGGGATTACCACACTGACATGCAAGGACTTCTTCACTTCCATGCTGACCACCCTATTTTTTTGTTACTGCTTTCAGCATTCCTACAAACCTCTTCCCCTATTGCACCCTCTCCCGCACCTCTTCATTCATACTCCCATCTTCACTCAGCACATTGCCCAGATACCTAAGGAGCTGATAATCTCCATAGCCTGAGAGTTCAACTTCACCTCACACTCTGTGGCTTCACCCCTTTCGAAGACCATAACCTTGCTCCTCTGCGCACAGAACAGCACAGAAATATTTAGTATGATAATTATAGGAAAGTTAGAGCCATAAGGTTTAGAATTCAGAGGAGTCGTAATAGGAAACGCAAGAGCAAGTGACTTTGTTGTGCACGTATGCACAACATCTACCTTTGGCTTTGAAACTATGATAGCGAAAGTAGGAGGATACAGAGAAGGGGCTGCTAGCAGTTGCTTCAGACACCTGAGTTTCACACCCACTAAATATGTCCGCTTTGGCTGGGATCAAAACCAAGTCAAGCAGATTCACATGCGAGTGTGTTTGCCACTTGACCGCCGCGGTACCAGTGCTAATGTGAAACTATCTAACACTAAGCTCAATAAAATGTATGATTGTAGCCAAGACCACATGTGTGAACCACGGTCGGGAGGTTCATGGTCGATGCATGAACTATTAACACACATTTTATATTTGATTGTTGTTACAGGAATGAATGGAGGAAGTTTGTTAGGAAGAACATATGAAGGTGTTTGTAACTTGTTAATTGATACCCCTAAAAGGTCATCATCCCCGATGTTGTGAGGAGACTTTGTTGTGGAAGTGTATATGATCTGAGGTGAAGCCAATGATATCGAGGCCTGGTGAATGGATGCGGAGTGTTGTTCCGAATGTTAGAGTACTTGCTTTTGGCAGGTGTTTATCATATTCATTATCTCCCTGTAATCATTGTTCCCTTTCTAATGTCCCTTGCTAAGTCTCCCTACATATTTAACGGGAATGAAGGGTTGGCTATTGACTGTCTGACTCCCTGTTACACTTTCTGTAGTAGTACAAACCGTTTTGACAGGGCAGGCTCGAGCCACGTATTTGTCAGAAGTAGCAGAAGTTCGGCAGGATTATGACAATCTCAAAGAAGCTATCCTAAAAACCTATCAATTGCAGCCTGAGGCTTACAGACAATCTTTCCGTAAAAACCAGAAGAAAGTAGAAGAAACCCATAAGGTATTTGCCAGGACCATGACTAAAACTTTCAATCATTGGGCCAAGAGTAAGAAAGTCACAAGCTACAACGGTCTGAAGGAGTTGGTCCTGTTAGAAAATGTCCTATGGAAAATTGATTCTTCTGTATCCTATCATTTAAAGGGGAAAAAGGTAGATTGTCTTGCCGCTGACATGGCTGACACATACGTGCTCAACAACAAATTTCGTGGAAAGAAGCCCTACGATAATTCTAGTTCTAATTTTAAGTATCCCAACCACAAATCTGACAGACCCAGTCACAAGCCTATAACGTCTTCCCCAGCTAGCCAAAATAGAATTGTTCCCTCAACTAAAAATGCGACTCAGGGCAATGGTAACAGAGGTGGGCCCCAAAGTAATAGTAATGCTCAAAGAGGGAACGTTCTCGTATCCCCTAAAGTATGTACTTTTTGTGGCATGAGAGGCCACCTAGCTCATCAGTGCTGGGCCAAGGAAAAAACCGAGAGATCGGGGCAGACAGTTGCCGCCGTATCTCAAATTCCATATGTGCCTTTAATGCAGGACTCCCGACAGAAGGAGTACCTCGCACCAAAAGTTCCTTTAATGCAGGACTCCCGACAGAAGGAGTACCTAGCACCAAAAGTTCCTTTAATACAGGACTCCCGACAGAAGGAGTACCTAGCAGCTAACGTAAATCATCTAGACAGGGGTGTAGTAGCATGTGTGGTGCAACCCACTAGGGTTAAGCCAATAATAATTTCACCATCAGTGCAGGACAGTTACCGTCCCTTTATTTCATCTGGCAACGTGAGATTAAATGGTTGTATGCATGAGGTAAAAATTCTGAGAGACACCGGTTCTACTAGCACCCTCATGGTGAATCCTTACACTGAGTGCCCACCTGGCGACCCAGTTGTAATGAGAGGTGCTGGAGGCCAATTTTATGCACACTTGGTAAAAGGCGAAATTGAATGCGAGTTACTACAGGGTGAGGCCACCATAGCTTTGTGTAGGTCTCAAGATATCCCTGTGCCTGCGGTAACACTCCTTTTGGGGAATGATGTAGCAGGTGAGAAGGTCCGACCAGACCCCATTTTGTCACTTTCCCCTGTTAACGAGCCACTAACCGGTGAGCTCGAAAAGGAGATGCCAACTGTTTTCCCTGTGTGTGCTGTCACACGTTCAATGTCTCAAGTAGCAGTTCCCTCAGACAGAAATGTGCCGAATATAAGAGTTGATGAAAGGGATGATGAGAGTGTGAATGACGCTCCAACTGTGCCTGATGATGTGACTGAGGTGGATTTATCTGACACCTTTATGGCTCATCTTGACCCTAACGATAACCATGAAACCCCTCCAAATTGTCCTAGTGGCCTGGTAGAGCTACAGAGAGATGATAGTGAATGCAAGGAGTTAGCTGCCAGGTCCATGAGTGAAGAGGAATGTGAAAAGGAGGGTGGTGAATGTTTCTACCTCAAAGGAGGAGTATTGTGGCGTAGATGGAGACAGCCACACAGACCAATCGATGACGGGGCTTGGGACATCCATCAAGTAGTAGTCCCCAAACCTTGTCGTAGAGATATCATGGAAATGGCACATTGTATACCATTGGCAGGACACCTAGGTGTGAGAAAAACTGTAGACAGAATCAGAGCCCACTTTCACTGGCCAGGAATGCGTGCAGATGTAGTGGAGTTTTGTAGAGTGTGTCACACTTGCCAGATGACAGGAAAACCCAATCAGAAGGTGCCTGTACATCCTCTGGTGCCCTTGCCCGTTTTCGAGAATCCATTTACTCGGGTGGTAGTGGACATTGTAGGCCCATTGCCTAAGACTTCCCAAGGTAACATTTATTTATTAACTATCATGGACATGGCAACTCGTTACCCAGAGGCTATACCCTTAAGGACTACCTCTGCTCCAACTGTCATCAAGGAACTGCTCAAATTCTTCACCAGAATGGGTTTCCCCCATGAGGTGCAAAGTGATCAAGGAACTAATTTTACCTCTAATATTTTTCAGCAGTCCCTGAAGGAGTTGGGTATCGAGCATGTTAAGTCTAGCACCTACCACCCAGAGAGTCAAGGGGTTCTCGAACGATATCACCAGACATTAAAGGGAATGTTACGTAAGTATTGTACAGAGACCGGAGTTGAGTGGGATAAGGGGGTACCTTTTCTTTTATTTGCTACTCGTGAGGTTCCAACTGAATCCCTGGGTTTTTCCCCTAATGAGCTAGTTTTCGGTCACCAGGTAAGAGGTCCTTTGCAACTATTGCAGGATAGCCTAGTTGGCCAGGAGGGGAACCAAAACCTCCTCAAGTATGTTTCAGATTTCAAAACCCGGCTGAGATCCTCATGTGAGTTTGCCGCTCAAAACTTGACAGTGGCTAAAAGCTCCATGAAGAAATGGTATGACAGAAAATCCCGTGAGAGGGAGTTTCAGCCCGGTGATGAGGTTTTGGTCCTGCTCCCCCTTTTTGGCCAACCTTTATCTGCCAAGTTCAGGGGCCCAAATAAGATCATTCGGAGGGTGAGCATTACCGATTATCTAGTAACTACCCCAGACAGTAAAAAGCCCATGCAAGTATTCCATATAAATATGTTGAAACCCTACCATAGGTCCCCTGATTCCTCTCCTGCAGATTCTCCCACTGTGGCAGTGAATGTCAGGACCTGTGGACAGCCTGGTGTGGACAAAGGCTTCAGTTCTCTTACTGACCCGCAACAGACTGTTCCAGAGCCTGAAGGTATCCATGCAGACTTTAACTGTCATGTAGCCTATCCAACTTTCAGTATAATTCAGTAGCTTGGGGGGAATTACCATCTAAACTATGTCGTCTTCTCTCTGATCAAGCGAACCAACTAATCTCTGTTTTGTCTCAGTCTCCCAGTGTGTTCCGTGATACTCCAGGGCTCACTTCTTTGGCCGTGCACGACATCGACGTAAGGGATGCAACTCCCATTAAACTATCCCCCTACCGTGTCTCACCACAACGCAGGAGTATACAGCAGGTCGAGCTTGACTACATGTTGTCAAACAAGCTGATCAAAAGGGCCTTAACCCGGGAACTGCAGGGAGACTCTTAAGAGTTCCCCCGGCAGACTGCGGGGAGACTCTTAACCCCTTCAGACATATATGACGCAGAGGTTGCCAGATTAGCAATAAGAAATAGAGTTCTCTCACTCTTATAATTACCTCTCCAAAATTAGTTTTCTGCCCACATCTAACTCAAAGACAACTGCAGAGGTTGAAGTAACTAAAATAAAGGTTTGTAAAAAACCCTGATGGTAATAAAGGCTTTAAAGTATCCCTAATAGGCTCAAAATTGCGTCATATGTCGGAGAGGGTTAAGAGTCAGAGAAAAAAAAATCAACTTTTGACATTTTTTTTTTTATTTTTTTTTGGCCCCTGGGCCATGCAAAATCTCAGTCCTCTACCTCCCCTCCTTCCCCACTTTCCTCCTCTCCTTCAGTTATCACCTATTTTCCCTGTTATTCCCTTATTCTGAGGTATATTTTCGTGCTAACATTAGAAATCCGGTTGCAGGGTGTGGTCATCACTGATAGCAAGCGAATGCAAGAGAGAGAGAGAGAGTATTGATCGACAGTGTCTCGGTGGCCTTGGGGGAAATTGGCGGGAAAGCAGCTTGCCTCACCCATACATTATACAACTCGCGGGCTATATTTCCGATTTTGACCATCCAAACGCTGTTTTCACTCGTTTTATTGTTGTTTCAGGTTAATACCTTTATAATCAACCCATAATAGGCACATATGGATAAGTATTAATGCTATTAATGGTACAATGAATATTTTAGTGACGGAAACACCTCAAATACATGCGCACAGGGAGAGGTGTCTAATTATCCCCATGCGCACTTCAGAGGTTAAGCCAGTGGAGTAGTCCGGTCATACTTGTGCCAAAGCCAGACGGGAGCCATAGGTAATGTATGGACTATAGGCAAGTTAATGCTGTCACAAAGAACGATACCTACCCACTGCCACGGATCAAAGATTGCATTTACCAGGTTGGCCTCATACAGCAGTAAGTTTAACTTAATGAGAGGATTTTGGCAATTAGCTCTCCCTTGTAGCGAGGTAAATATTATGCTTTAGTAGTGCGCTTTCAAGCCTTCAGCTGTGAGATGCCTTGCAGTTCGAATAACGCTCCAGCTACGTTCCGGCTATGTTCTGATGTGGTACCTGGAGACGTTGCCTACTTTGGGTGATGTCCTTATTATATCCTCATTATATTCTTGCTGTTGCCAATCTGGTGGTGAATCTATATATGTATTATGTTTAATATTATATACTATACTCCTTAAACTCTTTTCTAGGGGGGAGGTCTGACATACGGAGCCCTGTATGTTAATTTAAGAGTTAGAATTAGAGTTGAAGGAGTGTCAAACTACCCAAGCGGCGAAGCAGACTAGCGAGCGAACTAGCGAGTGTGAAACCAGCTCGCCCGCATACCAGCAAACAAGCCTTCACACCTGCGTGCGTCATAGGGGACCCTGCAAACTACTTCGATGACCGGACGCTATGACGTATGATCGACGCCAGGAGCTGTGATTGGACCAGGCACCTGCTATGCAACTAGAGGAGCTATGATAGGGGCGCGCACCATCACTCGCCTCCTGATTTGTTCCTACACCATCGTTGTTTAGTATAGAAGACCCGAGTTGTGGGCTTTCAAATCAGTCTCATTTGGAGTTGGGGAAGGTGAACTTGCAGCTGGAGGAAGACGGGGTGAAGTATTATAATGGGTTTGTGGGTGTCAGTCAGATTTATATAAGTGTGTGTTAAGTGTGTTCGGTGTAAACACTTACGTTATGTTGGTTAGTGAGATATGTGATTGGGAATTAACGTTAACGCTACTATTATGTACGTAACTATTTGATTGGGAATTAACGTTAACGCTACTATTTATGTACTTAACTATTTGATTGGGAATTAACGTTAACGCTACTATTATGTACGTAACTATTTGATTGGGAATTAACGTTAACGCTACTATTTATGTACTTAACTATTTGATTGGGAATTAACGTTAACGCTATTATTATGTACTTAACTATTTTAGTTGACTAATTTGTGGACTAAAGCAACTCTTTAAGTAATTGGGTTATGATGAAAGTAATACTATTGTTTTATATTAATACTTACGAGTTCTTTCATTTTCTTTTAATTAAGCTTACATTGCTTAACGGTGCTTAGTACGGTGATCCTATTGTCTCATATTAGTAATATCGCCTTAGACTAACATGGCTGTGTTAATATTACTTCTAGTGATTTCCTAAGCTGAAGAAAATTCTTTTAGCTTCAAAATATTATTTTTGCTTTTCATATTATTTGAGTGAGACCTGAATCGAATTTATGAAGCGATCCTGTAACTTAATTTACTCATAATCAAACCTCAATGTTACGTGGTTAAGAAATACATTTAACTAATTATTAAATATATATCTAACTTTTTATGTGACTTTGATATTAATCCTGATGATAATAATAATATAATACTGTTAACGTAAGACAAGAACCAAGAATAATTACATTAAATATAAATAAAAGGACATATAAGAAAACTATTCATTTCAAAAAGGGTAAGAGACAGAAATATTCTTACTTTAATATTTATCTTTCAAGACTTTTTATAGAATTAATAGTCCTTCTTTAGATATAACTTCTTCGGTTCATAACCATAGCCTACTAAGCTTCGGTTAAATAATAATTCTTTATAAATACTACATGACTTTAATTAGTTTCAGTATTTTTCATAATTAAAGAATATCAGTCAATAAAGGTTACTAAGTCTTAAGATCCAAAAGGAAAGGAAGCAACAACAGGAACTAATTTTATTAGATTTTTACTTTTGTTTTGCCTTCAGCTGACTGATACCTTAATATATATCTCTGTGCTATCTAGATTCATCAAGTTAACCACTTGAGGATCAAGATACGTAACAATTATATATATATATACCCGGTATATATATATATATATACAGTATATATAATAATAAAAATAATTTATATATAACAAGGAAAAATAAAGAACTATATTCACAATGTCGTCGTGAACAGGAATTTCACACCAACAAAAAAATAACCACATTCCCGTATAGAGTGACACAATTAAAAACAAACGAACCATACGACCCAGCGGGGAAAAATCCAAAAAGTCTAGTTGCCAAATGGTGATTTTGGGCCTAACCTGGAAAATTGGTCTGCACAATTTTGTTTGCATGAAGTTCGTCTCTTATATGTATAGATTGAAAAAACAAGTGATGCCACCTTGGCACCATTGAGCATTTTAAATTATTCAAGATGGCGGGCAGGGTACTTATCAAAATATTTAATCACATTATTCACATATTATATTGGTGTTTATGGGCTTGTGTAGGTTATTAGGGATGAACAATGAAATTACCTTATGTAATCTGATTATATACTTGTATATCTAGAATAATCATAGTAAGAAAAATTATGATTTATCTATGTACAGTTGCGGAAGATAATATCGATCACCCTCCGAGTTTTCCTTATGCAACTACAAATTATAAAATACATTTTTGAGAAGCGCGTTCATTTACATCAAATTAAACAAATTATGAGATAATTAATTGTAAACTTTCATAATGGCAGTATATGCAATCTGAATTAAACAAAATAATAATTAATATATGTAACACAATATCTTTTCACTCATGTTCTTCATCACTTCCACTTGTGTAGTCATCTTCACTGTTTTCTTTAGCATCTTTGGTCCACCTACTTTGACAATTACCTGTACTGAAACACTTACAAAAGATTGTACATGCAAGGTGAGATGAAAAACATGTACACTTCCCTGTTGTGCATGCCTGGTCAGATAAACAACCACAGCATATCATTTGAAGCACGTACGCAGGTGCTGGGGGTTTATCTAAAGGAAGAGTCAGAGGAACAAGTGATTTTGACTTGCTATCTTTGCTCCATCCATACTTTGTTGGATCAACTTCAGGAGGATCAGCAGCCATAGCACTCTTCCAGATACACGTTTGAAGATGCGCTCTTTTTACATTTTCAGCAAAAGCCTCTGAGGTTGGTGGAAAGGTTTGTAGCTTAGGTGTCCTGATGTTTTTTTTTCCCCGTTTTGGCCAACCAAACTTCATATCTGACGTCAGATATACTACCAACTGCTTTTACTCCATAACAATCAGAAAGAAAATGTGTTGCCTCTGTAATAACTTCATTTATGTCAGCATTCATATCACCAAGTTTTTCTACTTTGCATCCTTTTTGCAGTTTCTTCACTACAGTTGTTTTTCCCAGGCCGCTTAGTTTAGCCACAGTATCACATCCAGAAAGTGCATGAGTGGCTAGCAAGTGGGGCACAATTATTATGTTCCTTCCAACAACCAACTATACTCCTAAAATCGATTTATGAAATTTACAAACACATGTGGCAGTCCGTGGATTCGAACCCAGGATGCTCACCGAATATCAACACCTTATGCATCGCACCACGAAGACAGTTAAAGAATGGTGGACACTGCCTACGATTTATTATGCAAATTCGAATCCTGTATATCAATCTAAGCATGTACACACATCCCAACTGCAACTCACGTAGGCTATGCATATGTGAATGGAAAGAGCAATTAATGGGGCCTTAACCCGGGAACTGCGGGGAGACTCTTAAGAGTCAGAGAAAAAAAAAAATCAACTTTTGACATCGAAAACAAAATTGTTTTTTTTATTTTTATTTTTTTTATTTTTTTTTGGCCCCTGGGCCATGCAAAATCTCAGTCCTCTACCTCGCCTCCTTCCCCACTTTCCTCCTCTCCTTCAGTTATCACCTATTTTCCCTGTTATTCCCTTATTCTGAGGTATATTTTAGTGCTAACATTAGAAATCCGGTTGCAGGGTGTGGTCATCACTGATAGCAAGCGAATGCAAGAGAGAGAGAGAGAGTATCGATCGACTGTGTCTCAGTGGCCTTGGGGGAAATTGGCGGGAAAGCAGCTTGCCTCACCCATACATTATACAACTCGCGGGCTATATCTCCGATTTTGACCATCCAAACGCTGTTTTCACTCGTTTTATTGTTGTTTCAGGTTAATACCTTTATAATCAACCCATAATAGGCGCATATGGATAAGTATTAATGCTATTAATGGTACAATGAATATTTTAGTGACGGAAACACCTCAAATACATGGGCACAGGGAGAGGTGTCTAATTACCCCCATGCGCACTTCAGAGGTTAACCACTAGGGAAGTCCTCCCGATAAATCACTCCTGAACCAATATCAAATATTATGTTCCTTCCAACAACCAACTATACTTCTAAAATCGATTTATGAAATTTACAAACACATGTGGCAGTCCGTGGATTTCGAACCCAGGATGCTCACACCGAATATCAACACCATATGCATCGCACCACGAAGACAGTTAAAGAATGGTGGACACTGCCTACGATTTATTATGCAACTTCGAATCCTGCATATCAATCTAAGCATGTATACACATCCCAACTGCAACTCACGTAGGCTATGCATATGTGAATGGAAAGAGCAATTAATGGGGCCTTAACCACTAGGGAAGTCCTCTCGATAAATCACTCCTGAACCAATATCAATTATTATGTTCCTTCCAACAACCAACTATACTCCTAAAATCGATTTATGAAATTTACAAACACATGTGGCAGTCCGTGGATTCGAACCCAGGATGCTCACACCGAATATCAAAACCTTATGCATCGCACCACGAAGACAGTTAAAGAATGGTGGACACTGCCTACGATATATTATGCAACTTCGAATCCTGCATATCAATCTAAGCATGTACACACATCCCAACTGCAACTCACGTAGGCTATGCATATGTGAATGGAAAGAGCAATTAATGGGGCCTTAACCACTAGGGAAGTCCTCTCGATAAATCACTCCTGAACCAATATAAATTATTATGTTCCTTCCAACAACCAACTATACTCCTAAAATCGAATGTTTTCTTGCTATTTCACCAATATCTACTAATGTTCTTTCAGAACTTGTTCCTTCCATGAGAAGAGAGCATGACAGATTCATAACCACATAATAGTGAAGCAGCAATACACACACATCAGTATCATCACAGACTACCAAAGCAATTTTGTCTCCATTTGAAACTGCATTCACAACCTGCTGGGGAATAATAACATCAGCTTCCTCATGGCTTGTTCTTAAGTCCACCCGATCAAAGACCTTTCCTGAGCATATTTCTTGAGGAACCATCGAAGATCCTGTGATTATCAACTTGTGTTGGAAGCCTTCCTTGTCAGTGGGAATATTCATTGCTTTCTCTTTGAGCTGCTCGCATATCCCATCAATGAGCTGGACCTTGTTTTCAGTAATGGTCAGAACAGTCTGCTGTGCAGGGAGTGGTGCATTAAGTTTTAGTTTATGGCTGATTACAGACTTCGTTCTGCTTTTCCTCATCCAGCTTTTGATACTATATGCATAGTACCTGTCAAAAATCAGGTACACATCACATCTACTCAGTCGTTGTGAAACATAACCCCAATAAGCATCAATGAGCTCTTACAATGTTGCATTCTTTGGCCAATGGATACACCATAATATTGCACACCCATCAATAACAATCACATCTGGATTAAGTGCATTTCTTGTAGACTTAAGAAGCTGGAGTTTTCTCTTTAGCACTGATTTAGAAGTTGCTGCCCTCATTTCCCCATTTTCCTTAAACATTGATGTTGGAAGAGGAGCCAGTTCATGGTTGAACAATTCGTTCAGGTCAATGTCTCTTGTTGATATCAGTCCCATCACTCTTGAGAAGATCAGCTGGGTGTCATAGATAATACCATCTCCACACTTCACTCCTTTCCTGCTGACAGCCATTCTCACCACAGAATTCTTCAATGGGGCATTGAAACCCTCTGGCCAAGATTGCTCATACATTAACATTTGGGTTCTTCCAATGTTTATGGCATCATCAACGTTTACAGAGTCTGAACTAATTCTTCCAGTGACAATATTCAGGATGCCATCCGTGTGTTCTTCAGGGTCTAGAGGGCGAATACAGAGTTGAAGCTTTTCACGGATATCTTTCCTGTCTCTTGCATCAGAAGCAATTCTTGCTTCTCTTTCCTCCTTGTGTGAAGTGACGGTATTGTCCAGTGTAGTAGCATCTCTCATATCATTCAAGTCTTTTAGGAGGCGGCTGCATGTATGGAGACTGAGAGCCCAGCGCTTCAGGGCATTGGGACTCAGTGTAATCCCAATCATCCCTCCTGGACCATGACCATTTCGCATAAAAGTTATTTCTATGAACATATCAGACCAAATAGCATTCCACAGACCAGACTTATGCCACATCACATGTTCACCTTTTCTAAACCTTGATTGTACCTCCTCAGGAAGTTTCTCCATTGATCGCAAGTAATATAGCCCATACCTCCCATAATTTACATGTATTGCTGCGAAGAAGTAAGGCATCATTAAACCAACTGCCTGCAGATGCAAGGTCCATTCTCCTTCTCTTTCTGCTCGAACAAACAGCATCATAATCATTACAGGTTTGATTAAACAATTTAACCAAAGCTTGCTTGTCCTACTATGTTTTGCTCTCTTTTCCAGGACCTCCATCTTATCATCATAGCATTCAACATCATGTAAGACACTGTGTAATACCTCCTCACTAACCATTCTCAAGGCTCTAATGTTTTGGGGAAAGTTCTTTCCACTTAGCATTCGAGTTACTCCTCCAAAAGGCAGCTTTCAATATGTCTTCTAAACCAGTGTTGGCCATCAGTACACCAACGCAACCAACAAAGCTCATCAACATGTGCATGCCTCCAAGTCGAGGAACAAAGTTGAGGAACACTTGTGGATGCACCCATATAACATTGACCATGACCCGATACAACTGTTGATCAGCAGTGAACACTGTAAATGTCTGGCCACATAATTTTCATTGTGAGTCTTTGAGCTTCACACATTGCTGTCATCATGGTATCTGGGTCTGAAGGAACCATATCTATTAGAGGAGTGTACATGGCTGTGGTTGCAGGTTTCAGTTTCTGACCTTGTTCTCTTGCTAATCTGGTATTATAACCTCCATATTCTGGGGTTACCGGTATACAAACTATACTCTTCAAGAACTGGAAATCCAAGTCTTGGGCTCTTCTCGTTAGGACCACTTGTTCACACAACACTTTCAGCTGTACAACACTACGCTGAGCTTCTTGGGCAGGCATGCTTGGCTTTCTCGGCCCATAATAATGCTTTACTTTTAAGTCAGGTGTCACCTCTTTTTTCATGTCTTCTTTTACTATACGTGCTATTGATTCTGCTTCTTCCTGGCTGGCATTTTCATTCTTCTTCTCTTGTGTCATTAATAATGCAAGTGCATGTGTTGATTTGAGTCCATTCTGTGAAGATATGTTAGCGTCAAAGTTGTCGGCTACAGCTTGAATTAATCCCTCTGTTGATTTGCTAATGGCCCGAACTTTGCTATTCACATCAGCAGCAGCAGCTACAGCGGCAGATGCTTTAAACCATAACACCTCATCATACGAACAAGTTACCCCAAAGTCGTGCAAGGCCTCAATTTTATTTTTTTTCTCTAGTCTGTACACCAAGGGCTATCTGGAGAGATGTTGGCCTATTATTAAGAATACAAGTGATCATATTACTTATAAGCAGAGCTGGGAGTGTGTCCTCAAGTTTTGGTGATATACTTGATATGAATGAAAGCAAAGTCATACTGGCTTCTTCCTTGGCAATGATTTTGTCAATTGTTGTTTTATATGTATTTCTTGTAGGATGAAGCTCTTTACATTCTCGCACCACTTGTTTGGCTAGAGTATCTATAACCTGGTCATCTTCATGTGATTCATCTAATGTCAGCAAACTAGAGGCAGTGGAGCGAAATAAAACAATGTTGGCAAGGCCAGGTGATGAAAACACTACCAAATCATCACCAAAGAATTCAGCTATGCCTTTTAGAAGTGTTTTCCTTGACAAAAGTACCCCCTCATAAGATTTGTAAGTTTCAAAGAGTTGCTTAGCCGACCATACTTGCAATTTATTAGCACTCATGTTATTCACAATATCATCCAAGGCGGGATATTTTTTCTGGCCATAATCATCTTTGGAGGCACTTGCAATAGATCGTTGAGCCATAAAGTCTTTCCTACAGTCTTCATGGTAATGATTTACATCAACGACGTAGATGAGGGTCTCACATGTACAATCTCAAAATTTGCTGACGATACAAAAATTGCAAATAGCGTACTCTCAAAAGAACAAGTTGACGATATGCAACACAATCTAGATAAATTGTCATGTTGGGCCCAAATTTGGCAAATGAGTTTCAATGCGGATAAATGTAAAGTACTACATATCGGATACCTAAATGAGAAAGCAAACTATTCGATGAATGGCACTCAGCTTAAGAATGTAAACAGAGAAACCGATCTGAGAGTAACAATATCGAGTAACCTAAAACCGAGTCAACAATGTTCAGAAGTTGTTAAGAAGACAAACAAAATAATTGCCTTTATAGGCAGGTCATTTGAGCATAAATCCAAAGAATTTATCCTAACCCTTTACAATTCCTTAGTCCGCCCTCTTCTGGAATACTGCGTTCAATCCTGGTGCCCTTATTACCAAAAAGATATAAACAAGCTAGAAAGAATTCAACGTAAAGTTACCAAAATTATACCTAGCCTAAAGAACAAACCAAATGAAGAGCGTCTTAGAGAATTAAATCTATTTCCTTTAACCCAGCGCAGATTAAGAGGTGACTTAATTCAAGTGTTCAAAATCATCAAAGGCATCGACAATATGGACTTTAGTAAGTACTTCACTATCGACCAATCTAATTACACGCGGGGAAACGGTTGCAAAATTATTGGTAAATCTTTTAACTCACACGAATCTAAGAATTTCTTCTTCAATCGAGTTGTCAACTTGTGGAATGGGCTTCCCCGAAACGTTATAGACTGCACTGCATCACCGTTGATTCATTTAAACTCAGCCTAGACAAATATCTCGCATCAAACCCGCGACTGACTGCGTTTGTAAATGAATAACTTTATTTTATCCCCCCCTCAGTTACTAACCCATCTGTCCCCTACTAACTTCCTAATCCTGCCACGGACATTAGTTCCAGGGCAGTAATTCCCTTTCCAATGTTCCCTTACCCACTCTAAACCACTGTTTGGACACTTGATCCTCAGTGTTTTGGAGGACAAGCAACCTAGAAGGGTCACTAGATCTGTTGTTGCTTGATATCCGTTGTACTCCTTTGTACTCCTTTGTAACGAGCATCAGCTGCATGTAGGTCACTAATGGATCCCATGACACGTATTTTGACTGCATTAGCATGGTGATCACTACGTTTGTTACAAACTTCAAGGATTGCCTCTTTAAAAGATTGACTTGGCCGATCTGCAGTTCTACATAAATAAGCTTTACGCCACCGAGCTGGGTTCTTGGGGTCAGGGCACATTTTTCTCCACAAAATAAGCAATGTTCACGGAAGTTAAAGATATCAGTATGAGATCGATGGCTACGTTTCAGTGGACGTAAATCAGTGGAAGATGTTTCAGCCCCCTTTTTTCTCAGGTGGCTTTTTATGTGATGTGTAGGACGAGACGCAAGTTCTATGGCAATTCAGTGTTAAATAAGAATTTTCTGAAAGCTTCCTCTCAAGATCGTCATGAATGCTATCCTGTCTGAGTTTGCTGGATTCTATAATTTTTCTTACATGATCAGGGCCACAGTCAGTTAATTCCTTGCCTGAAGCTGCACAGTCAAAAATGTCAGACAGATAACATCATGCCATTTTCAAATGTTGTCCACAAACACGATATCACACTCTGAAACAAAAGAGATTTTGTTTTAAATTTCATTAAAATAGTTGCTTTATAACATGATATTTTATTTTATGAGTAAGATAATAGTTCAGCATTATTCCTCAGCATCAAAAACATAGAAATTGACACTTTTTATCTTCACAGCACCGTTTTAAATGGAATTCCATATTTTCGGTCGCCATATTGACCGCCATCTTGAAATATGCTCAAGGGTGCTAAGGTGGCATCAGTCAGATTCATCATCTAGACACCCTAACCTTGCAAAATATGCAAAAATATATTGTGCAGACCACAATTCCAGGTTTTGACCCCTGCCGCCAGACTAAAAGGGGATGAAAGAATGAAAGTGTTTAGGGGAGAGGGTGGGTTAGGTGTGTGGGGGGGGGCGAGGTGTGTGGGGGGGGGGGGGGTGATTATGTAATGAAGAGAGAGAGACTTGTATACTGTATATTTCATTAACCCTTTCTGTACCAGTGTCGTTCTATTAACTTTATTCTGGCTACTATTAGACGATTATATTCAGTTTAAAAAGGACCTCCAGCAAATAACAGGCTTGAATTATCTCACTTATCCATTTTTAGTAGCACAGATCCTTCTTAAACTGCACAATAATCCTCTAAATATAGCAAGCATAAAGTTCCTCTAAATATAGCAAGCATAAAGTGAATAACACGTCACTAGTAGAGAAGGACTTGACTCTCTCAGGATCCGATGACACAATTATTTTCTGTTTTCTGGCTATTATTAGATTATTTTATTCTGATTAGGAAGGGTATATGGACCTCAGAGGGTGGAGAAAGGCTTTCCCATTCCAATTCCCACTAATCCTTCCTAAGCTGTATAAAGTCGTTTAATTTTAGCCAGAATTTACTGTCAAAATGCGGCCTGTTCCTCGAAGGGTTAAAAATGTATGTATATAAAGGCACAAATATAGTCAGACATGGTAATATAGTCAGACATGGTAATAGAAACTAACCATCATAGAACAAACATGGTGTCGATTGGTGTCTACAATCTTCCCATTACATATATTATTATTATGTTTTCTCCACTAACCAACTTTACTCCTAAACTCGATTAATGAAATTAACAAACACATGTGGCAATCCGGGGATTCGAACCCAGGACGCTCACACCGAAAATCAACACACTTATGCATTGCACCACGAAGACAGTTAAAGAATGTTGCACAAGCCTACGATTTATTATGCAGTTTCGAATCCTGCATACCAATCTTAGCATGCACAACCATTCCAACTGCGCTATCGGAGGCTATGCATATATGTGAATGGAAATAGTAATAAATGGGGCACTTAACCCTAAGGAAGGCCTCTCGATAAACTACTACTGAACCAGAATGAATTATTATGTTTTCTCCACTAATATTGAGTGGAATCACATACTAAGATCTCATGACCCGGTTTCAGCTCTCAACAATTCCCTTCTTGGTACCCTTCGCAACAGAGTTCCATCAAAAACAATTAAGTCTCGTATCAGGGATAAAGCATGGTTTAATGATGACTGCAAGCGTGCATTTGATGACAAACAGGCTGCATATCGTCTATGGAGGCGTAATCAAACCCCCTTGCATTGGGAAAATTATGTTTTTAAAAGCATGCTGCGCAGAGAGTTTATGATGGTGCTGAGAGGGATTATAACTCCCATCTTCAGGATATTCTGGCAGGAGCTACACAGTCTCATAAATGGTGGTCCGCTTTGAAATCCTCTTTATTTGGAATAGATTCCTCCATGCCTCCTCTTTGTGATTCTGATGGCTCCATCTCTTTTGATCCATTATCGAAGGCCAATATTCTATCTAATATTTTTATTAATAAGCAGAGTAATCAGGAATTGTCTTTGCCATTGACATGTTTCCCAAGACCCAACCTCAATTCAATGGCATTCAAATCAGCTGAACTGAAAAGGTACTTGCTGGATCTTGATACCTATGGTGGCACAGACCCAGATGAGTTTTTCCCTCTCTTTTTTAAAAAGGTTGCAGTGGTCTTGGCACCTAAATTGGCCGTGGTGTTTAGGTTGCTTTTGAAATCAGATAGTTTTCCTCTTTGCTGGCGTAAGGCTATTATCACTCCTATTCCAAAGGGAAATACTGCCTCATCATCTCCTAATGACTATCGCCCTATCTCCATTACACCTATCCTATCCAAGCTCTATGAGAGGCTTTTGTCCAGACGCCTTTCCTCTTATTGCAATAGTCATAATTTGATACCAAACTCACAGTTTGGTTTTCGTAAGGGACTGGGTACATGTGATGCGCTTCTGACACTCACCCATGACTTGCAATCTTCATTGGACCAGGGACATGAGTCTCGTGTCGTGGCTATTGACTTTAGTTCTGCTTTTGATTTAGTCAACCATAAAGCACTTTTGTATAAGTTACAGCTCATCGGTATTGGTGGCAATTTTTTAAGGATCTTTGAAGATTTTTTGACGAAAAGATCTCAGTCTGTGGTCATTGATGGGTGTCATTCCCCTTCTGTTACTGTTGTTTCTGGTGTTTTACAAGGCAGTGTCATTGGGCCTTTGCTTTTTATTATTTTTATTGCTGACCTGTGTTCCGAGATTGCAAATAACTAATCTCCTATGCTGATGATACAACTCTATATGCGTCAATTCCATCACCAATAGATCGACACGTAATTACTACTGCTCTGAATAGGGATTTAGCCAAAATTACATCATGGTGTGAACTTTGGGGCATGAAACTTAATGCTAGTAAAACACACTCCATTATCATCAGCAGATCTCGTACCTTGGATCCTCCCCATCCTTATCTACAAGTTTCTGGCGAGCAAATTGAGAATGTGGATACTCTGCGTTTGTTAGGAGTTACTCTTGATCCCAAATTTACTTTTGAAAAGCATATTCGTTCTTTCTCCTCTTCCATTTCCCCCAAAATTGGTCTGCTTCGCAAGGTTTATAAAACATTTGCTTGTGACGCCACAGTTATAAAGTCTTTTTATGCTTTTATTTTGCCACATTTCGAGTACTGCTCACCTGTCTGGTTGTCAGCAGCTGACTGCCATCTCAAGTTGCTTGACAGGTCGCTAAATTCCATCAGTTTTATTCTACCTCATTTGTCTCTTGATCTGTGTCATCGACGTAAAGTTGGTGCCCTTAGTCTTTTATTTAAAGTTTTTAACAACCCTCAGCATCCCTTACATGGGGTTCTGCCTGGGCCCTATGTCCGGGCTCGTGCAACTAGATTCACAAGCAATCTTAATGATCTTGCCATGAGCCGTGTTCATTTTTCTACTACACAGATTTCACGGTGTTTTGTGCCGGCCATGGTTGACTTGTGGTTCATCATCCTATAGCTAACATACCGAACCACTGCTTAAATCTTTGAAAATACTAAAATATCATGATTTATATGAGTATTCGATTGCTAAATTAATGTTAAAAGTTAAAAAGGGTCTTATTCCGTCCATATTAGAATTGCTAACTTTGAACTTCATTACTACTTAACCAGACAACGACATAAGTTACATGTACCAGTTTGTAGATCCATGTTAATGACTTAAACATGTCGTCACAAAGGTGTCCAAATATGGAATTATTTCTCAGATAAGGTTGGCTGTCATTGCAGCTTTACATCATACACAAAAATATTAAACTACTATTTATTGGAGAGGTAAACTCTAAGCATTGTGTCCTAGTATATATATTTTATTTATGTTACTATGTACATGATAATAGTGTTCATAGGCAATTGCTCCGAAAGTATGGGTGCGCCGATGGTTGCTTGCGCGTGTACGTATGGTGTGCCACATGTGTGTAACCCTGTTGCACATGTGTGGTATGCGGGTGGTGGCATGGGCGTGCGGACTCGGTGTGTCTAGATCTTGTTATACAAATACTTCCATTAAAATTCATTTTTTTTTTTTTTTTTTTTTTTCTTTGCACAACTGCACATTATCCTTTTCTATTGTCAATTAAGTTGTACATTGTTATGAGGACGTATAGGAAGCATGGTATCAAATCCTCTTTGTTATAAATATGCGCGTGTTGTTAACATATCTTTGCAAACAACATGTACCTATTTGTAACAATAAACCTATTCTTAATAAAAACAAAATTGAATTTTTGAATTGAATTTGAGAAAGTATGAAATGAATGCGTCCTTTTTTTTTTTTTTTTTTTTTTTTTGTCTATGTGATTGAGGGAGGCAAAAGGCAGAACTGCCTATAGCGAGTGCCTCCCCCATAGTTGAAAGAGTGACAGGGCCAAAATCAAGGGACGTTCGAGCCAAAATGCCTGGACACACTGACTTTGAAGCAATTTAAGTCATAGGAAGAGGGAAAGACTGATTCTGGGAGAGAGTTCCAGAGCTCAGCTGTTGAGTAGAAGAAAGTTTGAGAGTAACGTTTCACTCTTGGGTTGGAGAGTTGCACAAAGTAGGGGTGGGATTGAGTTGCAAGACGAGTACCACGTGCCCTACGTAAAGGAGGTGGTATACACTGGGAAAGCTCTGAGGAACACTGATTATTATAGTAGCGATAGAATAGCGAGGGAGATGCAACATTGCGGCGGAGAGAGAGAGATTGCAGAGAGTTGGTGAGTGGACGCGAGTTAATGATACGAAAGGCCTTCCTTTCAACTTTGTCTAGGAGAGCGGTGTGAGAGGAACCTCCCCACACATGTGAACAATACTCAATACAAGAATACACATAGAACACACATAGGGTTAAATACGCTTTGGGTGATTAAATTGATGGTGGAGAATCTAAATTGTTAAGGAAATTATTACGTTGAAAGAGACGAGTTGACAGGTGGAGTTAAAGTGGATTGGTGGGTAGAAGGACGGTAGAGTTATAAGGGTGGATCAATGGTGGAAATAGTGCGTGGATCAATGGTGGAATTCGAAGGTGGCAGAGTCTAATTAGTTTGTGGATCAGTAGGTAGAAGAGTAGTGGGTGGATCAGTAGGTAGAAGAGTAGTGGGTGGATCAGTAGATGGAAGAGTAGTGGGTGGAAGAGTAGTGGGTGAATCAGTAGGTGGAAGAGTAGTGGGTGGATCAGAAGGTAGAAGCGTAGTGAGTGGATTAGTAGGTGGAAGCGTAGTGGGTGGATCAGTAGGTGGAAGAGTAGTGGGTGGATCAGTAAATGGAAGAGTAGTGCGTGAATCAGTAGGTGGAAGAGTAATGGGTGGATCAGAAGGTGGAAGAGTAGTGGGTGGATCAGTTGACGGTAGAGTAGTGGGTGGATCAGTAGAAGGAAGAGTAGTGGGTGAATCAGTAGGTGGAAGAGTAGTGGGTGGATCAGTAGGTGGATCAGAAGGTGGAAGCGTAGGAAGAGTAGTGGGTGGATCAGTTGATGGTAGAGTAGTGGGTGAATCAGTAGGTGGAAGAGTAGTGGGTGAATCAGTAGGTGGAAGAGTAGTGGGTGGATCAGTAGGTGGAAGAGTAGTGGGTGGATGAGTAGGTGGAAGAGTAGTGGGTGAATCAGTAGGTGGAAGAGTAGTGGGTGGATCAGAAGGTGGAAGCGTAGGAAGAGTAGTGGGTGGATCAGTTGATGGTAGAGTAGTGGGTGAATCAGTAGGTGGAAGAGTAGTGGGTGGATCAGTAGGTGGAAGAGTACTGGGTGAATCAGTAGGTGGAAGAGTAGTGGGTGGATCGGTAGGTGGAAGAGTAGTGGGTTGGGCAGTCGATGGATCAGTAGGTGGTAGAGTAGTGGGTGGATCAGAAGGTGGTAGAGTAGTGGGTGGATCAGTAGGTGGTAGAGTAGTGGGTGGATCAGTAGGTGGAAGAGTAGTGGGTTGGTCAGTAGGTGGAAGAGTAGTGGATGGATCAGTAGGTGGTAGAGTAGTGGGTGGATCAGTAGGTGGTTGAGTAGTGGGTTGATCAGTAGATGGATCAGTAGGTGGAAGGGTAGTGGGTTGATCAGTAGGTGGTAAAGTAGTGGGTGGATCAGTAGGTGGTAGAGTAGTGGGTGGGTCAGTAGGTGGTAGAGTTGTGGCTGGATCAGTAGGTGGTAGGTTAGTGGGTTGATCAGTAGATGGATCAGTGGGTGGATCAGTAGGTGGTAGAGTAGTGGGTGGATTAGTAGGTGGTAGAGTAGTGGGTGGATCAGTAGGTGGTAGAGTAGTGTGTGGATCAGTCGGTGATAGAGTAGTGGGTGGATCAGTAGGTGGAAGAGTAGGTGGTAGAGTAGTGGGTGGATCAGTGATGGTGGAATCTTCGTATAGGTTGAAGGTGATGACGTCAACAGCGCACCCTCTCATTGGCTGGCCGGCCGAGGCAGGGTTCCCGTTGTAGCAGAAGATACCAAACTGAAATATCAATACGGTTCCATTGACAATAAATACGGTACAACAAATAGTAAATACGTTACCATAAATATCAATACGGTTCCATTGACAATAAATACGGTACAACAAATAGTAAATACGTTACCATAAATATCAATACGGTTCCATTGACAATAAATACGGTACAACAAATAGTAGATACGTTACCATGAATATCAATACGGTTCCATTGACAATAAATACGGTACAACAAATAGTAGATACGTTACCATGAATATCAATACGGTTCCATTGACAATAAATACGGTACAACAAATAGTAGATACGTTACCATGAATATCAATACGGTTCCATTGACAATAAATACGGTACAACAAATAGTAGATACGGTTCCATTGACAATATATACGGTACAACAAATAATAAATACGTTACCATAAATATCAATACGGTACCATTGACAATATATACGGTACAACAAATAATATATACGTTACCATATATATCAATACGGTTTCATTGACAATAAATCCGGTACAACAAAATTAGGAAATACCTTACCATAAATATCAATACGGTTCCATTGACAATAAATACGGTACAACAAATAATAAATCCTTTACATTATATATCAATACGTTACCATTAATGATTAATACGGTACAACACATAGCAAATATGGTACCATATATATAAATACGGTACAATGTATATTTAATTCGGTACACTAAATAATAATTACGGTGCAACAAATAATAAATACAGTGGAATAGATAATGAATAACGTTCAATAAACAATAAATACGGTACAACAAATAGTAAATACGGTACCATAAATATATATACGGTTCAATAAATAATAATTACAGTACGACACAAAATTAGATATGGTACCATAAACAATAAGAACGGTGCAATAAATAATATGTACGGCATTATAAAAAATAAATACGACACAAAAAATAATACGGTAGAGTAAAAATGGAACACAATTGAATATATAATATATATGGTACACTGTATAGTATTACAGTATATACAATAGCCTACAATACATGATGGATACCGCACAGTAAACAATAGATACGGTACACTAACTAATAATTACAGTGTACAGTAGCCGTATTCTTTAGGTCGATGAAAACGTTAATAAAGGATTTAACATTAATCTAGAATCATGAGGGATGGTCCAGTAGTCTAAGGCGCCATCCGCTAATCTCTCTCAGGCGAGACATGCGCATATCAGGACCATTATGGATGGTTCAGGGGTCTAAGTTGTCATAAGCTAATATTTATGTAATATATATATATATATATATATATATATATATATATATATATATATATATATAATTATATATATATAATTGTGTATATGAATGTATATATTTGTGTATACAGTATATATATATATATATATTATATATATATATATATATATATATATATATATATATTTATGTAATATATATATATATATATATATGTAATATATATATATATATTTTATTTTTTTATTTTTTTTTCTATATTCCAACTTACTTCCTCTCGGGCATAGGCTGAGAGCCTTAACATTCACCGCTTTACAATGAACAGTGAAGCCCGTGAGGTCTTGTTCCAGTCTAGGGAGTGAGACATGTGAAGCACGTAGAGTACAACGAGCACCTGCCATCTTGCCTTCACATGAGGCACGGTGCTCACTCATGGCCCGAAACGACCCCATCTCTGAAGCCATCTCGTTCCCGTGCTTCACTGTCTCATCCCCTACACTCGGACTCTCACACTTACACACACACAACGCCACCTGTTGAGCAGATAACTCACCAGGCATTGCACCCCTATAGCATATTTTGAATATGGGAATATTCATACACTGCTATTTAATCAGGGAACAATGAGGGTATTTTATTGACGTTTCGGTGGGCTTGTGGTAATGCACTGATACTAGGTACAGCATAAATTCCATCCCAATAATATCTTCCCATTGATACATCGGGATTTGAACCCGGGACCTTTGGATTACCAGGCCAGTGGCAAGACCACTCCACCACATATATATATATAAATATATATATATTTATGTAATATATATATATATATATATATATATATATATATATATAAGCGATGCTCTCTTCACAGGGGAAGTAGAGGCATATAATAAATAGAAAACCATGAAAAAGAATGAACATCTTTATTGTGGGACGTTTCGGCTTACACACAAGCCATCTTCAGCCTAAAGTAAGACAAAAAGAGCCTACATAAATATTTGCATATTACTAATGGTTAATATTTAAAACGTGTAAGAGAATTATGATTATAATTATATTAATTTAAGTATAATATTAATTAATTATTATATTAATTTAATTATAATTATAATCATAATTCTCCTACACGTTTTAAATATTAACCATTAGTAATATGCAAATATTTATGTAGGCTCTTCTTGTCTTACTTTAGGCTGAAGATGGCTTCTGTGTAAGCCGAAACTTCCCACAATAAAGATGTTCATCCCAGCGCTGGTTTTTCTATTTATATATATATATATATATATATATACAGTATATCTATATAATATTTTCGATTGTCTGTCTGTGTGTGTGTTCTTAATAAGCGGCCGCAGTTTTGGACCTGGGGAGCTGAACATTTGCATGTGGGTGTCAATTGACCTGGGTCAGGTCATAGAGGGTGTCAGGAGATAGTTCTGACCAAGGTTGTTCGAACCACAAAGTGGTTTGATTTGTATTTTTTTCATTGGGTTAATTCAAAGCTGGGGTTTGGTTTCGATTTACAAAGTGGTTTGTGCTGTGGTTTGTTCATTGGGTTCATTTAAAGCTTGGGTTTAGTATCGAAGCGGCTTGCTCCCAATAACAATTATTTTAAATTCGTCTTTTAGTGGTTCGAAATACAGTACATGGGGACAGGAAGGTGAGGTGAGAAACGACGTGTCTGAGGGGGGGGGGGGGCAGTGAAGTCTGGGGACGGCATGGTGACCACTACAATATAAAGGACTAGGTGTTACCGTTGAGGCTTGTATGAAGGGCTCGTCTCTAACACCACAGTGGCCTGTGTGAAGGGCCTGCCTCTGTCAACACGAAGGCCTGTGTGAAGGGCCTGCCTCTTGTCAACACGAAGGCCTGTGTGAAGGGCCTGCCTCTTGTCAACACGAAGGCCTGTGTGAAGGGCATGCCTCTTGTCAACCCGAAGGCCTGTGTGAAGGGCCTGTTGTTGTCAACACGAAGGCCTGTGTGAAGGGCCTGCCTCTTGTCAACCCGAAGGCCTGTGTGAAGGGCCTGCCTCTTGTCAACCCGAAGGCCAGTGTGAAGGGCCTGCCTCTTGTCAACACGAAGGCCAGTGTGAAGGGCGTGCCTCTTGTCAACACGAAGGCCTGTGTGAAGGGCCTGCCTCTTGTCACCACGAAGGCCTGTGTGAAGGCCCTGCCTCTGGACAACACGAAGGCCTGTGTGAAGGGCCTGCCTCTGGACAACACGAAGGCCAGTGTGAAGGGCCTGCCTCTGGACAACACGTAGGCCTGTGTGAAGGGCCTGCCTCTGGACAACACGTAGGCCTGTGTGAAGGGCCTGCCTCTTGTCGCCACGAAGGCCTGTGTGAAGGGCCTGCCTGTAGCACCAGTGTGGTTCTCTACCTAAACTAATATCTATAGTGAACAAATGAAGAGTTCTCTATATTATAAATTTTTGTTATATTATAAAAATAAATTAAAAACCAACCGAATTAGTTTCCTTGCTACACTTATCACCAGTTTCTGGCATTGTCTTGCTGTCTAAATACCATACTTTTTACAGAGGGGGCGAGGCCACGATCGGAGGTCGTTTCGAGGCCGAAATTGAAAAAACAAATGAAAATTTAAAACAAAAATGGCCGTTTGGTGCAGAAGGAGGCCTCCGATCGAAAAGGTGTATGTAACGAAAGTTGTTCGCAGCCCCCCATAATGGGGGTACCGATGAGGTCAGATCCAAAATCGGAGGTCATTTAGCGGCCGAAATCGAGGTCGCCGTTTAATGAGGCACAGGGAGGTCGAGGCCGGTGATTATGGTAGTAGTAGTAGTATTGTGATGATTGTGGTAGTAGTGATTGATGATGGTGATTATGGTAGTAGTAGTGGTGGTAGTAGAGATTGTGATTACCCGGGCAACGCTGGGTACCCCTGCTAGTATATACTGTATATATATATATATATATATATATATATACAGTATATATACTGTATATATAAATTATTAGTTACCCACCCTAATCTCCTCAGTCTGGGGCGGTAGTTCTCCTTGGACTTCGAACCATCGATTGTTGGTGGGGTAGGAATTGTAACTGAGGTCCATGAAGGTGTCGATGTAAGTCCCGTCCTTGGTGAACAAGTAGACCTTCAGAGTGTTAGAGTGTTCGTACTGGGAGCGGAGGTAATAGAGCATGGTGAAGTTACCCCCATCCCGTGGCAGGAAAGCGTCGGTGCTGCGAGAAAGCAAAATAGGTCGGTATTAATTGGCTATTCATGGCGTGGTATAATTATGTGAATGTTGATTTTGATCTTAACTCATTCAGTACCGGTGACATCATTTCATTATATTCTGGCAATTATTACACGATTGTATTCAGTTTAAAAAGGGCCTCCAGCAACTAACTGGCTTAGAACTATCTACATTTACTCCTTTTACTACCACATATCCTTCGAAAGCTGCACACAATTGTCTAGAATATAATTTATATAACGTCGCCGGTACAGAATGAGTTAATTGGCTATTTAGTGTGTGGTAAATGCGTATGTTGATTATTATCTTAAAAATATTTGCATGGAATTGATAAAGTCCTTTTTTGTTATGTGTAATTATTATATTGTCGGACACCATTTTGTAAGTCGTGTAAGTCATATATTACTATGTGTTGTAGATTGTCGATAAACTAACTAACTTACTATAGTTCGTCACTGAGCTCCTTGGCGTCCATGACAGCAAAGCCTTCACTGACTGAGCCCAGCGGGAGGGTCGTGTCCAAGCCATTCCTGTCTGACCACCGCCAAGCGTCTCTGAAGGACGACCATCCCTCCAAGCTGTCCTGGAACTCAAAGGTGAAGAGGGTGTCGGCTAGGGCCCCAGGGGAGAGGAGGCACTGCACCAACAGGAGGAGTAGAAGCCCTCGGTTACCCATCCTGCTCACGATTGTTTCCGGAGAGAGAGATGTGCCGCTATAAAGGCTTATCCCTCAATACCTTCACCTGGCCTGATATGTGTTATATAGCCCTGGTCCCTGCAGGCACATCTGTTGGCTCACACGCTGTTCACTCGTTCATGGCGTGATTGTCGGAGATAAGGATGCATGTACAGTCAGATGTCACGGATAGTCTGTAGCCCACACGCTGTTCACTCATTAATAACGTGATTTTCGGAGATAAGGATGCATGTACACTCGGATGCCATAGCCTCTGGCATACTCATAAGAATATGTGATTGCCTAAGTTTCTTCTTTTGCAAATTCCATTATCTGGAATGATTTCTTGATATAATTTGCATACCAATAAATAATATATGCAGGGTGTCCCGATATAGGCGGGCCAAACTTCAGGATATGAATATACAGGTGATTCAAAGCATATAATAATCTAAACAAAAATGATAAATCTCAACCAAATAGTTTCCAGTACGTCCAACGTTAGCTAATATGTCTACAATAATTTTGCAACTTTAATAATTATAATATCTTGATAATAACATGGTAACATAATGGCAGTTAGATAGGGGTGTGGTAGGCTCCAGGTCAACTAGGCCAGCCTTATTGGGAAAAATGCCATTATCAACAGGCAATATCTCTTTAACGAGTAAAATTCGGAATTTTACTTAAATAACATTTTAATCTTTGAATATTTTTCCTAACCTAATCCGTCTATTTCGGGACACCTTGTATACTGTATAGTTTTGTAGTATATGTATATAAGAAATATATTCATAAATTAGTTTCCAGAGGTATGCTTGCGTAAATATAAGTAGGGTAAGTCCACGAATATTTATGAATGGGTTAAACTCTATGGCATCCGAGTGAACAGTCGGAAAAATATACTTGGAAAATTTGATAGAATGAATAAAAACACCAAATGAGGAGGAACTCATTAATTAACCCTTTGAGTACCAGCGAAGTGTGTTATATTTTATTCTAGCTATTTTTAGACGATGTTAAGCAGCTTAGAAAGGGCCTATGGTTATAAAAGGGTTGGTTGAGATAGTTAAAAGCCTTATTATTGCTGGAGGTCCTTCCTAAACTGCATAAAATAGTCTAATAGTTGCCAGAATACGATGAGAAGAATATCCCTGGTACTGAACGGGTTAACAGTTTGAGGATCTAGGACGCATTTATACATTTGATATTGGTTATCAAGAAACGATTTTATGCAATTTTGGAAAGATATCTTGGAATCAAGGGGGTAAATACTATCTCACTTAACTATTTAGCTCCCACAAGTTCACCCTAACCTGAATAAAATCGTCTAAATATATCCACAACAAACAGTCAAAACGCGTCATGATCCTCAAAGGGTTATTGACAACGTTTCACATATTCGAAACGTTGTCAACAAAGTGCTCCTCCTCACATGGTGTTTTTATTCATGTACAATCGTGATTAGTAGTACGTGAATACCGAATGATAGAAAAAGGCGATAAGCGTTAACCCTTTCAAGATACAAGGACGTATATATGTTTATGTTCTATCGCTATTATTAGACGATTTTATTCTAGTTAGGAAGGGTACATGGAAGTCAGAGGGTTGGTTGCGCCAGTCTTTACCCTTCTAACTCCCACAGATCCTTCCTAAGAGGTATAAAATCGTCTAATGACAGCCAAACTAAACAGTTATAACACGTCATGATCATCAAACGGTTAACTAGTGAATCCAAATAATTATATATATGTGGCTCAAGCAGTTTAGCAAAAATGTTCGCTGTGTATCATAATTGACAACTCGTGCAATGAGTAAGTTGGACCCGTATACATCGATATTTAGCTGAATTACAAATGTTATGCGAGTTTATGTTGGATAGAAGGATAGCTAAATTTAATTATATGTATTTATATATGCAATACACCCATATCTTAGCAAACATACAAATTAACCCTTCATCTTCTCTTAATATTTTTGGTGTCTCTTTTTCTTCTGAGCTCTCTTAGAATTATCATATTACTACTCTTGCTAAAACAGCCTCCCAGAAGCTGGGTCGCCTACCTCTTCGCCTCGCCTCTTTACCCCTGTGCAGCTTCTTGCTCTTCCCAGATCGCTTCGGAGATCGGCAACATTCTTGACTTTTTCTAACCTCTAACCCTTCCGCTTATACAGTAAATCTTTTTTCTCCTTTGGGCTCCTTCGACCATAAACTTATCTCTGTCACCTGTCCTATCTTTCCGGTACAGCTAACCGATCCTCCCATCCGGAGGCGCTTGTGGCACTTTTGCGCTGCCGACGGGGAGGCTCTCCAGCAGTATTTCTTTAGTTAAACATGGAATGACTTCTGCTTCCTTGGCCGGGGACCCTCGGAGAGTGCTGAACGCATTACTGAGGTAATCCTCTCGCATGGAAGCTTATATTCCATTTTCTTTCTTCAAGAATCTTCAAATTCAAGAATCTCATACTTCTTATGTTTCTGCCCGGAATCAAGCCAAATCCGATTTGTCAAACATTCTTTCATCAATAACAAATGCACTGAACAATCCAACTCAGGCATCTAGCAAAAAACCTCTCCAACAACTTCTCCTCCTCGCCTTTCCCTTCTCTTTTCCACTCTCACGGTACTACCGTAATTTCTTCCTCTGACAAAGCTGAACTCTTTAACCCTCTCCGACATATGACGCAATTTTGAGCCTATTAGGGATACTTTAAAGCCTTTGTTACCATCAGGGATATTTATAAACTTCTAGTTTAGTTACTTCAACCTCTGTAGTTGTCTTTGAGTTAGCTGTGGGCAGAAAAGTAATTTTGGAGAGGTAATTATAAGAGTGAGAGAACATTTTTTATTAAGGTGACAGTTACAAAGTGGTGTACAATCTATCTTATTCTAGTTACATTGTAGTTTATCTTATTGTACCAGTACCTCCCTACAATCAACCTAGTTGTTCCCCAATTCGTCCCTCCGCCACGACCATTTCAAAGTCCAAGTCTCTCACTCTTGTCCTCTGTAGCGGGGAGGACCTTGTACCCCTGAGACATAGGAGTGCAGACCTGAGAAGAGAGAAAGAGAGCCGGCATCTCATCCAAGTTATGACTTGGCTTCTATGCTGGCGCTTTTTCTCCGATATTTGTTCAGCTAATCTGGCATAGAAGACACTTGCAGAAGGTCCCATACCTCCCGACGATGAGAAGACCAGAGGAGTAAAGCTTCCTTGATCCCTGTTCAAAATTCTTTCTTCATAAGCGCGTTTTTTCTCACTTTCGTTTCTCAAGTATGCCGCCTTGTGTCCTCGCTCACGATATGTTTGTGCTCTTGGGTTGAAGATTCTGATGTCGAAAAAAGCCTGTTGTCCCCTCGTCCAAAAACCTCGAGCACTTACGTCCACTCTTGCTTCATTTGAAGTATTTGCAGTATTGTGGGCCAAGCGCTGTCCGTCCATAGGCAGAAGTTCCGGTTCGATTCTGACATCATGGCACACCTCGTCCAGCATTTGTGCAGTGATGTCTCGTACTTCATCATGCCGGATACAGATGAATCCTCCTTTCTTACAGGTCATACAGTGGTCTGGGTTGTTTATTTCACCACATGCACATTTCAGCGGCAGGTTCGAAACTGGCCACCCATACCTCAAGGCTACGGCATCATTGAATTCTTGTTTATTTAAGCTGAAGCCTTTCTCCTTTATTGGTAATGATGTGAGCCAATTTGAAGCCCCCGTGTCTTGTGCCATCTCAACTCTCATTTTCAGTTCTTCCCTACATCTGGTCTTAATTTGTTTTAGGCTATGTTTCTGTCTCTCTTCTCTGCTCTTTGTAATTTCCTGTCTTGCATTTCGTTGTTCCTCTTCGTCCACCTCATCATTTTCATTTTGCTCCTGTATTTTTTCTGTCAGAGACGTAGTAAGTTTAAGGGAATTTTGGTACTCATGCAGTGCCGCCTCCACTGGGTTTATGATCCCCATACCTCCGAACCTTGGCGGAAGAGCTAATAGATCTCTTAGCTCTTGCGTGACGCCTTCCATCTCTGTTAAGGCCGGTATGAATGTTCCTCTGATTGCTTCTTCAAGCGGTTGGAGCATCTGTCTAATGCCAGGCACTGTTCTCATAAGAAAGGTCCATCTGTGCTTAACACCATATGTGAAGGCAGTATATGCAGCATGTGGTTCAGATTTCGCAAAGTCTGCCAGGGTTTTCACTTCCTTTACCCACTCCGCTACCTTTTTTCGCACATAGTCTCTCTTGCATTCTTCTGTGCCTATTACTGCTCCCAAATGGCATTGACCCTCCTTTGTAATCTTCACTCCTGTCCCATCAAAAGTCTGCACCTCTTTTTCATACTTGTTTTCTTTCACTATTAGTACAGATTTACTAGCATTCGGATGGTACCCAATGACTTCGCCTACCGATTGTACTCTCCGCCACCATTCTTTGAGATCCCCTATTTTTCCTGCACCTGTGAGGTCATCTGCATACGCCACTTGTTTCACTCGGGTTACCTCATGTTTTATTTTCTGCTGCAGAATTAATAGTGCCAGTGCGTACATTGCCATTGCCACTGGATCTCCTTGCGTTGTTCCTTCATTTGATTTGAGAATTTTAATTTCTTCCTTCTTTGTGCTTCCAACTATATACAGGTTAGCTGGCTCCTTATAAGTATTTTCTATGTACTTTGCGATGCTTGGGCATTTGATCTTGATGTTGTGAATAGCTGCCTCCCTATTAATGGTGTTAAAGGCATTTGTTGCATCCACTAGCAGTACCGCTTCACAATCTTCCCCATGATACACCTTCCCCATTGCATGTATTGCTGCTTCTCCTCCGGCTTGCTGTCCTGCACATACTTGTTAGTTGCCCACTGCTCTTTGTACATCTTTTCCAAATACAGACATGATTGCTTTTCCTATAATCCTTCTAAGAACTTCCCCAACGCCTACTGGTCTAACTCCTGGATTCTTATATAAAGGTATCAGGCGACATGCTGTCAGTGCTTCTATGTTCACGCATGGTGATGATGCAAGTTTCTTTGCCAGCATTGCTATTGCTTCACAAAGGTCACCCGCGGCTGAACCAAACTTGTTTTGACTTAGGAAGATCCTCCAAGTCTTAGCATCTACTCCTGATGGACCTGCTCCTCTCTGTGTTTTCAGCGCCTTTCTCCATATGAGGTCTCCAGTTATATTCTCATATATCACCGGGTCTGGAGGAACATATTCCCCGTCTAGTTTGGCCTCATCACTTGCTGGTTTTGCTTCTGGGTGTTTCTCCTTCAGCTGGTCCAAGATGCGTCGATTCACTTCGTGCACCCCACTTGAGGCTTCCCCAGTGACCATTCTGACTGCCTGTGCCACTTTACCAATCCTCATGCTATTTCCCACTGATCGTGCCATATCATCTGGCTTCCTCTTTCTTCGTTGTTTTGTTTTCAGTCTTTGCTGGATTGCTCGTACTTGGCTAAGAATTTTGTCTAACTCCCCATTTTTCCACCATTCCATTCTCTGTTTCAGCGCTTTAATGTTCTCATTCAGTTTTCCCTTTGGTCTTTTTCTTTGAAGGAACAACTGAGGAATGAAAGAAGCTATCTTGATTGCCATGTACGCCAAAGGGGCATCCTGAACATACTTTAGGATCATACGTCTGAGTTCCCCCAGCATGTCTTTTGCGGCTTCACAAATCGGTAGTTCAAACTAATTATGTTGCCATTGTATCACTTCTGTATAGATTTCATTCACTAATGTTGTGAGTCCGTCACCAGAATGTCCCATCCATTCTCCACCATTCATGTTTACGTTACGAGGTCGTTCGTTCTTTTCACGATTTTCGATTATTTCTCTCTCATTATCTTCGTTTAGGCCTACACTATTTTCATTATTTTGTTCCACACCTCTGTTGTCTTGCGAATTATTGATTCCTGCGTTTTCTTCTGCGGGCTGCAGTTGTTGATTGTTATTTTCTGCATTTTCTCTAACAGGGTTTGCTTGTACATCTCCATTAACTTCATTGTCTGTTTCACGGTTCATTTGTACTGCATCTCTCACTGCGTTTTGTCTGTCATCAGGATTATTCCTCGACTGGGACCGAGTTAATATCATCTTGTCTTATCATCATAATTTCCTACCTATTCCCTAATACTGAGTCTATCTATCATTTCTTCCTAAGGGACGAGCCTCTGCCCGATAAAGGTGAAAATGTAAACATCCTATGAGTAGCGTTATAGACAGAAAGAGTAAGATAAGTTATTTAACTCACCTAGTATTATGCAAGGCTACAGAAGATCGGGCTATATTACAAGACAGTGGGTGCAAAAGAAAATAGAAAAATAAAGTAAAATAAAAGTAGTGTTTACAAATACGCACAAAGAATAAACACGGGAAAATATATATATATATATATATATATATATATATATATATATAATACAAAACGATTATTGTAGTGAGAAAGGAAATACACTAATTAAGAGAGTAAAATGATTAAAGAAGGATGTTAGAAATCTACTATTAGTTTGAGAAAAAGGTCCTGGTTATCAGTATGCACATAATATATCAGCGAATTATACCTTATTTTGAATAGTATACTTAGTTACTAGTTCGTTAGAGATAACTCTCACATGAAATATACCACTTCAAGTCTGATTTCCTGACTCGGCCATAAATCATATATAACCTTACCTAATATAATCGGCCTGTTTCCTCAAAGCTAAATGACTCTATACAAAGCTAAAGAAACCTTGGCAATTTGAGCCGCTTTACATTCTAAATATGCCTAACTTTAAATGGAAACCAGCCAATTATGTCCTAAGATTTAATTATTTTCAAGTCAAAAATATATGTACAAAATATTACATCATGTTACTCATGTAATAATTATTAGCATGTGGGACATTGAGGAAAGTGGAAGGAAGAGGGAAGGAGGGAAGAGGGAAGGAGAGGAGAGGGAAGTGAATGTGTGGGTAAGGATGGGGGGGGGGGGGGGGAGGAGGGAGGGTTGAATACTTGTCACTGTGTTTCTCTTTCTCTTTTATACAGTAGCTACTACTACTCTTACATAAACACACATTTATTTTTAAGCTGCATTGCATCAAAAACTACCACTGACATTTTGTTTTCAATACAAATCTCCCCCATGGATTTAGATAAGAACCATACTATACTTTTGTTTTGCTTTTATACTGTCAGGTATCATATTACTTTAAGCGAGGGGAGGAGAGGTAGAGAGGGGGGGGGGGGGGGAGTGTTGTGGTCAGCGAGGTTTATGGCTCCTTCCTCTATTCCCTTACTCCGCCTTTTCGCCTCTGCTGTACTTCGCTGTCTCTCTCCTGCATACTTCCCCCTGCTGCAGTCGTCCTCTCAGCATTAGCGCCATGCAGAATATTTCGGTCCACTTTCACACGACCAGCTTCTCCATGCAGCCACCACCCACACTGCTGCCACCCATGCCTGTTCCTCCGTGGCCCAGGCTTAGGTCCTACATCAGCAGCTTGGTAACTTGAGCCTGGTCGTGAGACTTGGGCTGCCGTCGACGTAATTTAACCGGGAAAACGAAGAACCACACAGAAAGTTGCAGATGGAGTACGAATGACACTATCCGTCGCGAAGAAACTTCAAACCTCGATTGAGGCACTGAGCTCAGCTCGAGTGAGAGAACTCTATTTCTTATTGCTAATCTGGCAACCTCTGCGTCATATGAGTCTGAAGGGGGTATTACTTACATTTTCTCTAGAAACTTCATCTTGGATGATTCCGGTGCTATCCCTTCCTCTCCACCCCCTCTCTCCTACTTATGCCTAACATCATAATCTCGTCCAAGGATGTACTTTCCACCCTCTCTGGGCTTAATACTAAGAAGGCGTACCGACCGGAAGGTGTTCCTCCTGTTGTACTAAAAAACTGTGCTTCCGTGCTGACTCCCTGCCTAGGCAAACTCTTCCGTCTCTGTCTCTCCTCTAACGTCTTCCCTTCTTGCTGGAAGTGTTCTCTCATTCAACTTGTCCCAAAGAAGGGTGGCCGCTCTCAACCCTCCAACTATCGTTCAATTGCTCTCATTTCTTGCATCTCTAAAGTTTTAAAAACTAATCTTGCCTCAAAATTTATTAAGCATTTATCTTCCCATAACCTACTCTCAGACCGCTAGTATGGCTTCCTTATTGGTGGTCTTTCTTATCATACTGACTCTTGGTCAGCCTCCATTCGGGACTTCAGTAAGACTTTTTTCTGTTGTGCTAGACATATCGAAGGCCTTTGATAGAGTCTGGCACAAATCTCTTATTTCCAAACTCCCCTCCTTCGATTTCTATCCCTCCATCTATGCCTTTGTCTCTAACTTCCTTTCCGCTGGTTCCATAGCTGTGGTTGTGGACGGCCACCGTTCTCTTCCCCATCCTACCAACTCCAGTGTTCCTCAGAGTTCTGTCCTATCTCGAATTTTCTTCCTAATATTCTTTGACGACCTTCTTAATTGCTCCTCCAGCCCCATTCACTCATATGCTGAAACTCACGTAAGGAGACCTTAAAGCACCTATCTTCTAATAGCTCTACTATCTCAAATTGGGGCAAAGAAAACCTTGTTACATGCAATGCTTCCAAAACTCAATTACTCCATCTGTCTACTCGTAGCCCCCTTCCAGAAAACTATGACTTACTCTTCAACAACATACAAATTAACCCTTCATCTTCCCTTAATATTTTTGGTGTCTCTCTTTTTCTGACCTCTCTTGGAAAGATCATAATACAATCTTGCTATAACAGCTTCCCAGAAATTAGGTGTGCTCATCTGCCTCCGTTTTTGTTTACCCCTGCGCAGCTCCTTTGTCTGTACAGGTGCACAGTTCGTTCATGTATTGAGTAATGTTCAAACATGTGGGGAGAATCCTCTCGCACAGCAATTCTAGACAAAGTTGAAAAGAAAGCCTTCCATCTCATTAACTCACGTCCACTCTGCAATCTCTCTTTTGTTGCCGCAATGTTGCATCTCTCTCACTATATCTTCTATTTCAATAATCAGTGTTCCTCAGAGCTCTCTCAATGTATACCGAGGGGCCCCTTCTTCGTAGAGTACATAGCACCTGCCTTGCAACACAATCTCACCCCTACTCTGTGCAACTCGCCAACCAAAGAGTGCAACGTTATTCTCAATCTTTCTTCTATTCAACTGCTGAGCCCTGGAACTCTCTCCCATAATCAGTCGTTCCCGCATCCTATGACTTAAATTGCTTCAAACTCCCTGTGTCCAGGCATTTTGGCTCAAATGTCCCTGGATCTTAGCCCTGTCACTTTTTCAACTCTGGGGGAGGCACTCGTCACAGGCAGTTCTGCCTTTTGTCTCTCTCACTCACATATGCAAAAATATGTAATTATATAAATACCTAAGTGTTACGATCGGGTCTCGTATAAATCAGTGGCTCTTATACATTGGACTAGACTGGCATAAATGCAACAACGGAAACAAATGCTAGATCCAACCCCTGATATATAATCCCGTCGAACAAAGAACACATAATACCCTCCAGAGTTATATCTGCGATAGCGGGGTATCTTAACTCTCAGTATCTATGTGCATCTACTATAGGCTGATGTTCTCTGAAACAGCCTATTACCTATAACATGGTTGCTTAGTTATGGTACACAAGGAAAAGATAGTTAACTTAATTAAATCACAAGAGTGATCTAATGCAAACAAAAAGGTTTTCTTAACGTTACTTTAATCAATAATATCTGTCACTCCTTTATGAAAGAAAGTGTTGTAAAGTCCTCAAGCACCGAACAAGGAATCTTCTGAATAATGTTGGATGCTACTAAGAAGAACGTATCGGAAATGGAACCACAAAATAGCAGGAGGCAGGACAATGCACGTGTAGGCTAAATACACAAAAAGGCTGGACATATAATGTTATTGAACACAAGAATATTATAAGCGGTGCAACTGTAATACTGCTCGCCACGAAAAAGTAGTACTCCTATTAACAAAACCGGTCTATGCTGGTTGTGTCTCTCTACAGCAACCTAGACCTCAAAATGCTTGTGTAAAAATAATGGGTAGGCCCTATGCATAAAAGAGTATATGATCTAATCCAGCTAATGTCTACCCGGGTTAATAAAGTCTAGCTGGGATGCGCAAAGGTACAGAATTCTGGTGGAGCATGGCAGCTCCTAGCCTAGTGTGGACCTTGGGTCTGTGCGGCCTGATTACGTTAATATGAAGGGGTGCTCTCTTGAGGATTCTCGATCGATCACAAGTATCGAGTATCCTCCTGGCGACCCTCAAAAGTAAAAGCAAATAGAGTTAGAACAGTGTTGGGTGGATTAGGCAAGCAGCCCTCACGCACTACACAGTCTAAACTCCAAGGTACTGTTACGACTGGGGTTCAAATATATCAGGGCTCTTATTCATTGGACTAGTAATGGCATAAATGCTACAACGGAAAGCGCTAGATCCAACCTCTGATGTATATTCCCAGTGAACAAAGAACACAAATACTCTACAGAGTTCTATATGCAATAATAGGCTATCAAACTCAATAAATGTGCGTCTACTCTAGGCTTAATGTTATGTGAAAACAGCCTATTACTACCTATAACCGAAGGTGCTTGGTTATGGTATGCAAAGTAAGGTGGTAAGAGAAGTTACAGCTTACGTTACTTTAATCAATAAATGTCAGGCACTCCTGCATGAAAGAAAGTGCACTAAAGTCCTTCAACACTAACAAGGAATCTTCTTTAAATGTTAGATGCTATAAAGATGCTCGTATCGGAAATGGAACCCAAAAAGGCAGGCAGCGGAACAATGCTCGTGCAGGCTATGCACACAAAAAGGCAGAACATATAATGCCGTCGGAGCCAAGAATATCCTAAACACTACAACAATAATAATAATCGCCACGACAATGCAGTATTCCTATCAACAAAAAGAGCCTAAGTCGTTTGTGTCTCAATACATCAAACTAGGCTGCGAAATGCTTGTGTAATAATAAATGGGTATGCATAAAAAGAGTAATTAGGTTAATATACTTAATGTCTACTGTGACTGATAAAGTCTAGCTAGAGTCAATGATACGAGATACTGGTGCGCATGGCATGCTGCATAGCCTAGTGCAAATCTCAAGTCTGTGCGTCAAATATTACGTTATAATGAAGGGTAGCTCTCTTGAGAAACCTTAATACCGAAGTATTAAGCGTTCTCCTGGCGTACCTCAAAGACAAACAATCGAGACTAGAACAGTGCAGAATTGTATAGGCAAAAAGCCCTCATTCGTGCATGCTCTATTCTCAATGGCACACAGACTAGAATTTACTCAATCAACTCTAGTTCTCAGGTATGTCGTGCCGCTTTTAACTGAAGCCAGCACTCATAGGAAACAATACCTATAATATCAGACTCCTAGTCTAGCATTATCTAATCCAGCAGAACACTAATAACTAAAGGAAGCAGTACTAAACAATATAAATGCCAACCAATGCTTCGTGATCCACTTATCTTAACAACTAACATACATAGGCTGTATCAGACTTTAACACACAATACAACTGGCCAGCATGAAGCTGATTTTGCAGAGTTAACCAGAGGGGGTATAATATTAATAAAAGGTGGTGAAGGATATGGAAAATGAGAGAGATAGGCAGAGGAAAAGATTCTCAGGTACGGAGCGGGGACAGATAGCAAGGGAAAAAAGATGGGTGTGTTCTAGAAACCAGATCTGAGGGAGAGAGTGGCGAGGAACTGTATATATACTCGCACTAGCTCGAGCCGCGTGGGAAAACAGCGGTTACAAGTCATCTAACCACTAGCAAAGCTTACAGCATGGTAAGGGCCTCTCTCCACCAACCCCCGCGAGGCAGCCAGCCGTGACGTCATCGAGCGGGACAAAAAACACTGCGCGCCCCCTCTCACTCTGTTCTACTCCCTCTCTCTCTCCCAGATCCCATCATTACTAGTTAATGATAAAACATATACTTTACAATTAAATATATAAAGCCTTGACATGGGCGAAAACAAAGAGCCTTTCTGGACTGCCCATGTCACAAGCTTTCATATGAAATAAAGCACACTCTAATACACAAACTGTAGCCCCATCCACTGCCCTGGCGATCCTAGCGAGTCACTGCAGGACAAGCCATGCGGTTCTAACGGAGTGGTTAACGTCACAGTACACAGACAAAAGATCCACCCAGGTAACCCACAGAGTCCGTAGTGTCGTGTAGCTCAAAAGTAGCCTACACACAGTGAAAACACCAACAGCAAGGTGCCTGATCCCTAGTCTAGCATTATTTAACCCTGTAGAAACATTAGTGATTGATGGAGACAGTCCGAGCAATACAATCTCCCAAAAAGACAATGACTATCTTCAACCTTAACCTAGTACATAAGAAATGTGAGATCCAGCATATAATACAGTCTGGCCACCAATTAAGGTGTGGGTGCAGAGAACCAGAGGGGGATTGCTATTAATGAAAGGTGAGGAAGTAGTGGAAAGGATAGAGGCAGTAGGAGAGAAAGATTTAAGACAAGAGTGTGGAACAGTTCATGGGAGATGCTTAGAGTATGCTGTCTGGGAAGGATCTGACAAGGATATTCCCAGGGACCGCCTGGCTGGAGTCCCAGTTCGCAGGAATGGCATGAGGGCGCGCGACAGTCGCCCAGTAAGCAGCCGCATAGTAGGCAGTGTTAGGCAGGAGGCAACGAATCCCGCGAGGCCTATGTAAGGCGGCCAGCCACGCGCCGCCCTCCCTACCAAGTCACACCACCTGGTCTCTCTCTCTCTCTCTCCCGCTCGCCTTCCCATCATTCAACTACTTAACACAATACTTTCAATTGACTAAATAAAATAGAAAGGATTGTGACAGACGAAAATAAAGAACAGTTCTGAACTGTCTGCAACACAAGCTTTCTCGAGAAGGAAAGTACACAATGATAGGTAGACTGTAGCTACATTCTCTGCCCTGGCGAGTCCTAGCGAATAAGCCATGCGGTTCTGGGGGAAGCGGTGAGCGTCACATAAGGAACAAATATACAAATAAATAACACCTACTCCCTTAATTCTGTTCAATATCGGTGTAAACATTAAACTTCATTAGATCCTAAAACTCGCAAAGGGGCCAATTACACATCTAATGTGTCCAGCTATTCCTATCCCCAGTTTTACAGTCACGAACATAAGTCCCCCCCACCCCCCCGCCAACTCCGACATGGTTTATTTTCTGTTTTGGAAAGGCAAAACATACTCTTTAACCCCTTCTGTACGGTGTATCGGCGACATCTTTTATTTTTTGCCTACTACTAAGCGATTTCCTCCAGTTTAGGAAGGGTCTCTGGCAATTATTAGGCTTCTAACTATCTTATTCAACTCTTTTAACTACCAAAGAACCTTCCCAAGCTGCATACAATTAAATACTAGTATGCTAGTACTAGCATAGAGTAAGGGGTCGGGCGCAAGTTCGACTAGATAATAGTCCATCAGGCGCTTGGCCCGGGGGGACGATTAATATGAAGGGTGTGCCTGGAAGTGTGGTGGGAGGGCTTGTGGCTTTGGCTCCGCTGCATGTCTGCCTGCCGAGATCGGAACCTCTCCGGGTGGTCAGGGGCCGGGGGAGTGCTGGAGCGACCTTGGTAACCCTGGTCTCTGGGTCTTCTCCTGGGTGACCTGGATGTGTGTGAGTTTATGTTTTTTATCTGTGTTTATTTTTTGTTTTATGTTGTTTTTGTGTTTTCCCTGTTCTTGCTCTGTCTTGAGTCGGCTACCCCCAAAATGGGGATTGGGCCTGAGCATATAGATAGATAGATAGATAGATGCTAGTAATTGTAGTATAGCTAGAATTAAATATAACAGACGTCGCTGGTACACAAAGTGTTAATGGGAGATTTTCACTAAAGGGAGTGTATTTTATGGACACCAATCTCCTTCATGTTTAACCTTAATATTTTTTCAGATTTTAAGACGTTCACCCCATTTATCTGGCAATCATAAGATCTTTCATACCATGTAGCTGTAGATTTTTTGCTGGCAAGCGATACTGAGCCAACAATATAGGATACATTTTTCTACCAAATTATGTAAAAACATATCTAAAAGCGGAGCCTTGGGGATGTATATTTTAAAAAGTTTGATGGGGGTCTTGGAAGCAAACTAAAAATCTCCCCTTAAATATAATAGACCACGTACAGTGGTACCAACATGGCGGTGGTTGGTTGATTTCATGGTACTTTAGGATCTCTTGGTATTCCAAGCTATATTTTTCGAACCCCCTTCTCTCTAATGTTAAGCCCCATTAGTTTTGAAACGTTAAAACGTTCGCCCCATTAGTTTGATGATTTTAAGACACTTCCCCCAAGTTCTGTAAATTTTATGACCTTTCGTGCCCTTTAGATGTTGATTGTTTCCTGGAGAGCGAGAGCGAATCTGTAGTTTAGAAGGAACCAGCCTTCGGCCGGGACATATTTCTATCGAAAAATGTACACATTTATCCTAAAGGGGCGTCTTGGGGGTGCTTTTTAAGCTTGATGGAGGTCTAGCGAGGTTACTATAGAAAATATATATATATATATATATATATATATATATATATATATATATATATACTGTATATATATATATATATATATATATTATATATATATACTGTATATATATATATATATATATATATATATATATATATATATAATTATATATATACTGGTATATATATATATACATATATACATATATATATATATATATGTATATATAAGTATATATTACAAATACACGTGAGCCATTAAATGTTTAAATCTCTCGGTGGGGTTCGAACCGCCGACCGTCAGGACGATAGTCGACGCTTTAACCAACTCCACCACGGCAGTTGAAAAGACACTCAACCTTCTATCCTATTTATGTTAAGGAGAAGGCTATTGTCCTGACGGTCGACGGTTCGAACCCCACTGAGAGATTAAAATATATATATATATATAAATGGACCATTAAATCTACACTACCCCCTTAAACATAATAGTCACCAGTGTCACCAATATGGCGGAGGTTGGCCGAGTTCATGTTACTATAGGGTCACTAGGTGTTCCCAGCCCTAACATTTTCCATACCCATTCAATCACTATCTCACCACCATACCTCAACATTTCCCCACACACTCCATCTGTTCCTGGTGCTTTCCCCAACTTCACTCTTTTCATGGCTTCCCACACTTCTGACCTCCTGATCCCCACCTCCTCCTCCACTAGTTCTCCTCTTCTCCCTCCCTTACCCCATCCAACTATGTTTGCTGGCGCTTCATTCCTTACATTTAGCAACTCGTTGATGTACTCCCTCCATCTTTCGACTCTCTCTTGCTTCTTGGCTAGCATTCTCCCATTCTTATCTTTCAAACCCTTACTGTTTCCCTTGCTACCTTCCCTAACTTTCTTGACTTCTCTCCAGAACAGTTTCTTACACTCCCTCCATTTTACACTCAGATTCCTTCCAAATTCCTCATCTACTCTTCTCTTACTTTCCTTCACTACTCTCTTCACCACTCTCTTTCCCTCCACGTACCTCGCTCGATTCTGCCTCTCCAAATCTTCATTCCCTCTACTACCCAACCACTCCCGATACGCCTCCTTCTTGTCTTCCACAGCTATTTTTACCTCTTCAGTCCACCATGCTGTACCTTTCACTCCCCTCCCTCTTCTCCTCACTCCACACACCTCCTCACATGCTGCACAAATCTCTTCCTTAACCCTTGTCTAGTGGGGTGTTTTGGGCTCATTTGGGCATATTCAGGCCCTCCTGCATGATAAATCAAGTATCTGCATGACAAAAAAACATTTAGCAAAAAACTAGGCACTAAAAGCTTCAAAATGAGACCAGAACGAGCTACGTAGCACTCGTGGTTCTCTTGCAGTGATGCCACGAACATGGGAGTTTAGCATATATCGGTATATTTTTCCCAGCTATGCTCACTACTGGCTACACTGCCGGCCTCTCGAGAACACAGGGAACATGAGTTAATGGGCGGCGGTAAGCCCTGGGAGTCGGTTGTCTGGCCCGCTGTGCTTCCGGCCATTTGCACTCGATTTTAACCCTTTAAAAGCCTTAATAATGCTCCTAACTAGCTGCAAATTGGTGCACAACTTAAGTCGAGCGCCGCCAATAAGGGGTTAAACACCTTGCTTATCTCCTCCACTTCCTCCATATTTTCCAGATCGAACCCACCTAGTCGTCTTTCTACTGCTCTCCTGTACTCTTCCCTGATTTCCTCCTCCTGTAGCCTCTCCACCCTCCTCACCATTCCACCTTCCTCTCGCCTCCCTCCAGCTCTCCTCACCCACTTCTTTTTGTATCCTAACCTTAGCTACTACTACATAATGATCAGACAGACCCCCTCCAATATCCCTATACACCCTAGCATCCATCACAGATTTCTTCATTGTTTCATCCACACATATATAATCAATCATTGACTTTCGTTCCACCACTGTATTATCCTTCATCGTCCACACCACTTTCCATGTGTACCTGTGTATCATTCTGTGTCGGAAGAAGGTGTTGGCTATCCACAACCTCCTCCCCACACATACGTCCACAAGTGCACTACCATTCCCATTCACCTCTGACGGTACCCCCCACCCTCCCACCACTCCATCAACTTTCCTGTCACCCACCTTACCATTCATATCCCCAATTAGAAATATTCTTTCGTTCTTGTCAAACTTATCCAGGCACGCCTCCACATTCACTCAGAACTCATCTTTCTCTCTTACAAGTTTATCCTCTGTCGGAGCATACACACACACAATCACCCACGTTTGTATTCCTACTTTCATTCTCACCCACACAATCCTTGAACCCACAGACCCATATTCTCTTACACACTCCTTCCATTTGTTACTTACAAACAGACACGCACCTTCTATTTGGTCTCCGTCATTCCACATACATCCAGCCTGGCATTCACTAACACTTCCAGTACCTCTCTCTCTTTTGTGCCATCATTAATGCCACTCACTATGATGAAGAGGTGCGGGGAAAGGGTACTACAGGGGAAGAGGGTTGTAGGAACGCTAAAAGCAGTAACAAGAAATAGGGTGGTCAGTATGGAAATGAAGAAGTCCTTGCATGACAGTGTGGTAATCCCGACACTGACTTACGGAAGCGAAGCATGGACGTTGGTTGAGAGACTCAGACAAAGAGTGAGAGCAGTGGAAATGAATTACTTAAGGAGTGCGTGCGGAGTTACATGGAGGGATAGACAGACTAATGAGGAAGTAAGAAGGAGGTGTGGTGTGGAGGTAGATGTGCTGGAAAGTGTGAAAAGGAACAACTTGAGATGGTTCGGCCATATGGAACGTATGGAAAGCGAGAGAATGACTAAGAGGGTGTACGAGAGCGAGGTGGAGGGACAGAGAGGGAGAGGTAGACCGAATATGAGGTGGAAGGATGGAGTGAGGAACTACATGAACGAAGGCGGTGCTGGTTGGGGGGAGGGGCGTCGACTGACTGGGGACAGAGGTGCATGGGGGCAGTTCGTTCGTGGCCACCCCTTCGGGGATCACGGCGTCAGGCAATAGATAGGTAGATAGACGTTCCATGTACCTATTCTCCGAATGGCCGTAAGCTTGTCCATAGTCGGTCGGGGTTCGTCAACACAGGTCCGTCCTCATCCGAGGCTGATTGTTCGTTTATCGTTTCTACGTATTTTTCTTTTTTCCGGGTGGGGGTCGCAAGCCCACCGACCCAACCTCTTTAGCCACCTCTTAAGGCAGAAGGCATGTGGGGCATATTCTAATCCCTTACCCCCAGGGGTAAAATAATAATAAAAATAATAATAATAATAATAATAATAATAATAATGAAAATAGTTGTATAGCCAATAATTATCGTCAGTCAGCCATACTATTTGTCCTTCCATTCATACAACTAGGGAGTGTAAACAAACTTCTGCGGCCAACTTTACATCTGGCAATATTCCCAACTGGCCCAGGGCTAATTGTATTTATGTTATTATTGATTAAGGGGGTAGTGGATATGTTTGGTATATTTATTTGTATGTATATGAATTTATTTTATAGACGTAACCTTGATAGTCCTCCATCAACATTTAAACAAAATATCTAAAACCCTTGATAAATCTGTAAATTTGTCGGTAGAAAAATGTGCCGGCCAAAGGCTGGTTCTTCTTAGAAGTACAGGCTCATTATCGCAATCCAAGCAAAAATCGACACCTAAATGGCACAAAAGGTATTTATATCGACTAAGAAATGGGGCGAAAGGTCTTAAAATCGCCAACATAATGGAACAAACTTCTTAAAATCTCAAAGCTATATGAACTAAAAATGAGGGAGAAAAGTCAGCTACGTCCCCATTAAATACCATAAATAACAAAGCCTTTGGCCAAATGCACACCTGAATTCAAAAGTTCACCGGCAACCTAGATGAACAACTTTGTAAATTTAAGAGGATACACTATAATCCAGCTCAGCCAGAGAATAAGTACATAAATATATAGCCCATTTGCTTCAGCTTACCAGATGTTAGGTGTGTTCAACCTTCTCTGTGGGTTCTTTACCCCCACATTGCTTCTTGTTCTGCATAGGGGCACAGTGCGACCATGTATCGAGTACTGTTCCCATGTGTGGGGAGGTTCAACCCATACTGCACTTCTCAAAAGGGGTAGACTCAAAAGCATTTTGTCTCATCAACTCACCTCCTCTCTCTATACGCCGCAGTCTTGCATCTCTCTCAATCTTCTACCGCTTTGACAACAAGCAATACTCTTCAGAGCTCTCTAAGTGTATATCCCCTCCCTTACTTCCACCCCTATTCTGTCCATCTCTCTAACCCAAAATTGAAAAAAAAATCCCAGCCTTTCTTCTACTCAACAAGTAAATTTTAGAATTCGCTCGCTCAGTCTGTTTTTCCCTTATCCTAAGACTTAAACTGTTTCAAGCTCCGTGTGTTCAAACATTTTGACTCTAACGTACCTTGATTTTGCCTCTCTGTCACTCCTTCAACTTTTGGGGACACACTTGTTACAGGCAGCTTTGCCTTTTTTCTCCTTTATCCATATAGAACACAATTTTGCCAGGGCCCTTCAATCAAATTTGAAATCCTTACTGATTCTTCCTGTTGATCATGGATCACGTCATTGAGCAAATATATACTTTTGAATGAAATAAAACAAAAAATGTGTACATCATAAGCCATTGATTACATGATTGTTGAATTACGCCAATATTTCAACTAACTGATAAAAATATATTGGAAATGTTCACATTGTTTGATAGTGGGACCATTGAACTGAGTACCTTGTTGGGTGTGTTACAGGCCAGCTGGGGTATGACGTCATGTACATTATCACATAAAGTGGAGTGTACAGTCAAGGTGTATAGTTTGTCTGTTTATCTTTACTGCACACATTTCAAGTGCCACACCCAAGAATTACCTAATTTGCTCAGTCTTTCTTCTACTCAACAAGTGAACTCGGTGGAAGTCTCTCGATCAATCAATCTTCCCCTCATCCAATGACTTTAAACCTTGTGTGTCCAGGCATTTTGACCCAAACGTCCCTAGAATTTGGCTCTGTCATTCTTTCGGCTTAGGGAGAGACACTCCTTACAGATCTTTAAAGGGTTAATTAATCGATAGCTGATATATATATATATATATATTGTCTAAAATTCACCAATCATTTCAACTTTGGAGTAAAAAAAAATCTCAAAAATATCGTGTCGTAATTTTGTGTTTCTGATCAAGTTAACACGTGAAAAGTATATTAAGTTCAGGGAAGGCTACGTATATAAGGATATAAGTAGTAGGCAACATTTCCAGCTGGCCCAGGGATTATCTTAATTATGGTAACAAATGTATTTACAAATATATAATTTAGAAATAATGCAAAAGACAGAAATTAACAAATTAGTGGGTGGTTTAAGTCTGTATGTTTTGTTTGTCATTACTCTACTTTAATACTCTATATTTTCATATCATCACCAAACCACCAATTAACTTACACATACACCTAATTAATGACATTAATGAAACAATGAATACATGTGGTTCTCCATGGATTCGAACCTAGGATATTCACACCAAAATTCCGTGTACTAAGCATACGCTATCAATACAGTTAAATATAACATATTATATATAACAAAACAAAATATACCAATATTAAATAATAACATATGCTGTATATAACATGAATACAATTACCACTGGCCCATATGAACATTTTGCGGGTGCTCTCTAGTTGTGCCATTATTTCAACTTGCTGGGATCATTGTGTTTGGGTTCTATATTTCCATTGCAGTACAAGCCACAACACTCAGGGGAACATTGTGATATAAGGCCATGCAGACACAGAAAATATATATAGTAAAACAATATTCATGTGCTATGCTGAGGGCACCAAGAAGAAAAGCTATACTGTAAACAAATTGCAGCTGATATATACTGTATATACAGTGTATATATACTGTATATATATATAGATATATAGATATACTGTATATATATACTGTATATACAGTATATATATACTGTATATATATATAGATATATAGATATAGTGTATATATATACTGTATATATATATAGATATATATATATAGTGTATATATATATACTGTATATATATATACTGTATATATATATATAGATATATAGATATAGTGTATATATATACAGTATATATATACTGTATATATATATAGATATATATATATACTGTATATATATATAGATATATATATATACTGTATATATATTGGGAATAATCTTGTAGATATTGTTTTTCATTTGTAGCTTTTCTTATCACTACTGAGATGTCTCTGGGTGCCTCCATATAGATACGCTAATCTATTTTTATGTTACGTAATTCATTATTCAACAAGGCAGCTTAGATACAAACGGCTACATAACATGAATACATAATTTCATGTTTGTGGACGGTATCTATTTTTTTTTGTGAAGCGTTTATCTTTAAAGCTGATGTCGCACGAGCACTTTTTCCGGCAATTTGCTTATGCAATTGTGGTCGAGCATCATCTGAATTAAAGTTGTATAAGATTTCAATCTCTTATAATCATAATATCGACTTGCCTCAGCCAAGAGTTCCGTGGACTACCCCTCCTCTACTCAGGGTTGTCCTCTGTAGAGACCACCTGGTGAGTAGGGAAGTAAACCACAAGCCCTTATAGCCGAAGTGTGTGTTTGCGGACCATGCTACTAATATATCTTGTAACAGTTTCGCGGAGTAGTCACTGGTTTGAGACGTACTTATGCTAGCGATAGCCCATGATCCTGTGAAGATATTTAGTACCAAAGGAGTTTAAGCGTCTTTTCAACTCAATGTTAAGTGTTTATGTCTAACATCCATATAGTAAGACAGGGAGCACCAGTGTCTTCAACATCCACAGCCTCGTCCTTCTGCACAGGTATCGACAACGCCATATTTGCGCTTTTATAGGAGGCCCCGTCACACATTCACGATTTGGACCACGACATGACCGAGAAGTGGTTTTCGTTGAACTCTGCATGCGTTTCGTTACTTCTCGTCATGTGTCACTATGTCTCTCGTTATCTTGTGGAAGGCTACGAAATGTTAAAGGGTCCACTAAATTTGCGTAGCATCTCGTGACCTGACTTTTTATCGTAGTATGCCATTATGAACTTTCAAATCACAGCTTTCGAATGATAGATTTATATATAACTGTGTTGGTATCAGTTTGCATATCACAACTTTGTATCACAAATTTTGTATCACAGTCTTCATATTACAACTTCCATACCTCATCATTTGTTCAAATCGCAACTTTGCCCAGTGTTAATGTATTGGCATACCCTGTATCATTTAATGACGAAGTTTGACTCACGCTGTTCCATTTTCTAACCTAGCCTCTAACACTAAATACCATAAATTATAACATGACGACTGCTTCTAGATATCACACAGTTTTTACAACTTTGACATAACTTAACTTTTGACTCGTCCTTCCCACTTTTTAACCTGACTTTGATATACCCTGTACCAAATGATAACTTAACTTTGATACACCCTGTATAACTTCAAGACTTAACTTTGTCACACCCTGTATAATTTTATGACCTAACTTGGACACACAATGATGATGATGATTTGTTTCGCAGATATATGTCATTGTCCGGGAAAATGTGTAACCAACCCTATATTGATAACAACATTTATCAAACAAAACATCACATTGTTACACATTTTCAGTTTTCTCTTTCGTATAACCGTGTTGTATCACATGGTATATTTTTATGTCATAAACTAAGATATGGCTTCTTTGAATGACATAAGTTAAGACACGCCTTCTTTGGGATGTCGTGGATGTCATAACATAGCTCGTTGTCTGGAAAAACCTGTAACCAATCTTGTATTGATAACAGAAAATATCAAATATCACAACACTTTGTTTACTTTGTTTCACATTAATAGTTTTCACTTTCGTATTACAGTTTTGAACCACATTTTTTGTTTCACAGTTTTCGAATCATCGTTATATTTATTTATATTATTTTGCAGCAAAGCTTTCGTATCACAACTTTTGAATGACAACTCGTATCACAGTTATTTGTATCAGTTTGCATATCACAACTTTTTGTATCAGTCTTCGTATATCACAACTTTCATACCACACCTTTTGTATCACAACTTTGCCCTGTATAAATTTACAACTCAACTGTGTCATACCCTGTAATATTTAATGATTTAGGTTTTGACTCACCCTGTTCCATTTCCTAATATAGTTTGTTAACATGGATGTAATAAGTTATAACATGACTTCTTTTGGATATCACAATGTTCTGACATGGCTCTATTCCAACTTTGACAATGCCTGTATCCTGTTATCACTTAACATTGACTCGTCCTTCCCATTTATTAACCAAACTTTGACATGCACTGCACCAAATTATGACCTAACTTTGACACACCCTGTATAACTTCACGACTTAACTTTGTCACACCCTGTACCTAACTTTGACACACGATGATGATATTTTGTCCGCGGAGATATATAGTATCATTGTCTATGAACACTTTTAACCAGCCCTATATTGACTACAACACAGATATTATCACATATTAACAGTTTTCACTTTCGTATTACAGTTTTGTATCACATGGGTTCTTTTTTTATGTCATAAGTTAAGACATGGCTTCTTTGGATGATATAGGCTAAGTTAAAACACAACTTTGAGATTTCGTGAATGTCATAACATAGCTCGTTGTTTGGGAAAACTTGTAACCAACCTGGTATTGATAACAGCAAAGATAAAAACAAATATATATTTATGAAATTATATCGGAACATATTGATACACATTAACAGTTTTCACTTGCGTATTACAGCCCTGTATCACATTTTGTTCACAGTTTCCTAATCACCATTTGTATTTAGAGATTTTTGTTGCATCAAAACTTTGGTATCAAAACTTTCGAATGACAACTCTTTGCATCGCATTTTTTTTTTTTTTTTATCGGTTTGCATATCACAACTTTTTGTATCACAACTTGTTGTATCAGTCTTCGTATCACAGCTTTGCCCTGTATTAATTTACAACTTAGCTTTACAGACATAGCTTTATTCCAATTTTGACATACCCTCTATCTTGTTATCACTTAACATTGACTCGTCCTTCCCACTTTTTAACCTAACCTTAACATGACCTGTACCAAATTATGTCAGGTGAAACAATTTTGGAATCTATCCTGAGTAAGTGTAGAGCACGTATACAATACCTGTATAGACAGGTGGGATGCTTGCCCGCGGCGACCAAAAAGACCCTCTGCCAAGCGCTTGTTCAATGTCATTTTGACTATTCTGTGTCATCCTGGTACTCTGCATCATCTAAATCAGCACAGCACAAACTTCAGGTCACTCAAAATAAAATGGTTAGGCTCATGCTGAACCTAGGACCCAGATCACATGTTGGCCAGGAACAACTTCAGTCACTAGGTATGCTCAATGTCTCTGACAGGGCCAAACAAATCAGGCTCAATAATGCCTCCAACATTTTCTATGACAGAGCTCCAGAGTATCTAAAGAATGATTTTGTTAAAGCAAATGAGAGGAGTGGACATAATACAAGAAACAGGATGTTTAATTTTAAGGTCCCGAGAATCCAAGGACAGGGTTAGCAAACATTCTTCTTCACTGCCATCAAAGACTGGAACGACCTACCCCAGTCAGTCCGTGGAAAGAGAACACTGTATTCCTTCAGACGTAGCCTGAAGGAACACCTGAACCGGACAGCTGCGAGAAGGGAGCACCAAGCTTATGTCTACTACTAAATACAACATAAGAGATAGACAAACCAAACTGAAATGATTACTGATTACGGATTACTGATATTTACTATAGGATGTAAAGTATCTTAAAATAACCCCCTAGAAATACTTTCTCTAAAGTATCTATTTCTTTATCCTCCCCATTTCCCCAGCTAACCTAATCCCACAAGGACCCCAATGGAAATACGCCTAACGGCCTTATTGGGCTATCCTTAGTTGGAATTATGCAAGGCTGGTACATGTCATATTTGTAACATACTATGTGGTACCAACTCTGTAAATTGCTAACTGAATAAATAGTATTATTATTATTATTATTATTATTATTATTATTATTATTATTAACTTTGATACACCCTGTATAACTTCACGACTTAACATTGTCACACCCTGTATAATTTTATGACCTAACTATGGCATACAATGATGATGAAGATTTGATGACCCAAAGTACAGTATATGGCTGAACTATCGAGGCAGCCATTGGCACACTCAGATATAGTATTGGATTTTTGTTTTCCCCCAGCGGGGGAAGGGGGAGGAATAGTAGAGGTTTGGTCAGGGAGGTAAAGTAGGAAATTATGAAAGAAAGTAGTAGATTAAAAGTTAGTGGGCATACCACCTTGCCTTATTCAGGGTAGGGCAACTGTAATACACCAAAGGTATTACTATATTACATTATGTTAATGAAGTTAAGAGTTATTATTTGAGTCTATTCTGTATTTAAAAGTTAATTTTGAGTCTATTTAACATTTCAGTTGAAATATTATAGTGTTGGCTATCATTGTGTGTTATATTCTACAGGGGGGAGGTTATTAACTTGGCAGTATTTATTGATGTCATATTTTTCCTTCATCTCCACCCATCTCCAGTTATCTCTGGGTTTCTTTGTTCTTGCTACATTGCGAAAAGCCGTGAAGAAGTAGCCTGTTGTTTCTGTTTCCATTCTTCTGATGCACTCATAGACGTCTCGAGTTATTCGTGTTTCATCTTCTTTTGTAAAGATGCTTTTGAGGTTCTTGAAGTCCAGGTGATCAGTGTTTGGTAGGTCCTTTGGGTATTCTTGTTTTTTCTCTGTATTCTTCGTTCGTGATCTGGTGTTTTTCGGAGATGGAACAGGAGTTGGAGTGTGTTCTTCTTCCTTCTCTTCTTCGTATTCATCTTCTTCTACTTCATTTTCATCTTCTGCATAGTTCTGGAGGTCCACTTCTGTCTCGTCTTCTTCTTGTTCTTCTTGAATAGTTGGCTTGTTCTCCTTCCTTGGTGTTTTATTCTTTCTTCCATGTTGAGTGGGAGGTTTCAGAGCTTCAAGAGGGATCTTGATTGTTGGCAGGTCATTGTGGTTAAGTATCAGTGGAATTATCAGACTCAATTGATGTTTATTTGAGCCAGCAATTGCCACTGCAGCTTGAACGCATGCATACATTTTTGCATTAATGTCATGTTCTACATTTCTGCTGTATTGTTTCTTGGGTGTTTTGATGGTAGATCCCTGTGTCCTGCTGCCAGTTGGTCCCGTGACTTCGTGTGCTTCTTGGCCTTTTCTTCCACTTCTGACGATGAACTCCACCTTTTCGCCATCTTCCAGGGATCTGTTAGTGTTATGTTGATGTTTAATTCCCGAAAAATGGACAAAAATGTCTTGTTCACTGTCATCACGAATTATGTAGCCAAAACCACGTTGATGATTGTACCACTTCACAGTCCCGGTGTTTTTGGTGTTCATGGTGTTAGGTGTTAGCAGCAGGTCTTGTCATCTTCACAGCTACCAGCTGTGATGAATAGTCGATTTGTCATTTCCTTTACCTAGAAATGTTCTTTCCTATGATTTTTGTTGTTGTGTTGTACTCCTATGAGGTCCTAGAATAATTTAGGCTTGGTTGCCCAAATGTAAAGTTTGGGCAACTCCGGTAATTTGCATAATACAAGATGGCCGCCAAACGACATCTTGAACATTCTAATTTTGATCCGCTTGTCACAGAATTATGTGTAATACCTTCTTCTTAGGGTTATCATGTGTGTAGAATCCATTTATGATGTTAATTTTATAATAGCAGGTCAATATCACCCACTAGCGGTCAGGTCAAGGTCAAATATGACCTTTGGGTGGGTAGAAACATCTAGTCAATGAACAAACTTGTATGTGCAGAAAAAAAGTCACAAGACCTTTTATTCATAATTATATAAGTGCATACGCATATATTAAGTCAATTCGAATGTTTCTCACAAATATATTATGATACAGCTGCATGCTCCCACTCATAATCAGGATCAAAAAGACCTCCTGGCCCTCGTCCTCTTGGTCAGCATCCTCATCAAAACGTTCTTCCCACACATCTTCAACGTCACCACACTCCTGGTCGGCATCATCCCTAAAAGCCTGCTCAGCATCTTCCATGCCAACCTCCTCATTTGTAGCTTGATCATCTCGTCTGTATGTGTATGGATTTCAGCAGCCTTCTTCACCGGAGCAGTTACAGTATGATGTGCATGAAAGATGTTCTTTGTGGCAACCACACACCTCAGTGATGCACTTCTTATGCTGTGCCTTACATTGACACTGGATCCTGAGAACAGACATTGTCTTGATGGGGGTACTGATGGGATTGTAAAACCCATCAGGCAGGCTGGCAATGTATTTGTTCTCCATCTTCTCTCCGATCACAAACGAATCAGCCACATTCACAAGAGCCGGAGCAATTTGTCCAGTAACTGGACTGTACAGCTGAGGGCGGTGATCTTCCAGTGGATGAGGATAGTTCTCCACCTCTGCATCAACAAATCCTCAATCTTTTGCATCTAAGACACACTGGTACTTCAACTCCTCTTTGTGCTGTTTCTGCACATCTTGGCCTGGTGTGTATGCAGAGTACATATGATCCACACAGTCTGATACATACACTGAGATGGGGAAGGCATCAATCCATTCACAGACAAGTTCAGGGTATAGTGTCATGCCCTTTAAAGCTTCTTTCCCGATCTTTAAGGCAGTTTGTCCACCAAATTGGTCAGCAGAGACAGCGTTCCAGTATCCATCATGGTGCCGACAGACAAGATCTGGCTTAGCCTCTGTGGTATGGAGAGCACACATCTACAGCAGGTATTGAGTCAGATATCGAGCATACAGAACATGACCAGCAAGGAAGAAGTACTTCATCATGCGCTCCATGGTCTGCTGCTTCAAATAAATGTTCACCTTCTCTTTCTGCACGTTCAAACTGGTGGATGAGGAGTGTAGGAAGAAGGAAGTTATCAACCCAGTGTCGGCCAGTGGGATGGAGGCGAGCAGTGCCTACTGTAGGTACTTCTCCATCTTTTCAAATCTCTTTGGCCCAGTCGATAGAAACCGCTTCAAGAGTGCTGCCGATACACTCCGAAAGGCCCGTATAGCTTTCACCCAGGACTTACAATTGAAGATGCCTGTAAGACCTCCATATGCTGCGGCCACATACACTTCCAATGCCGAACCTTTCATCAGTTTCGCAATGCTACTGATGAATGACTGTATAATATGCATCCCACCAGGATGGGCGATTACATTGTTGAAATGTGCTGGTTGATTCCAGCATATCTGCTTGGTTATAACATACAGCTGCATGTCCATGGTGAGGTGAACGTATATCATTCCCATGCCAACAAGCGACCTCTGCATGTATGTTAAGGTTGTGAGTATTGTGTCTGGATGAGAAGGAGGTGCATCAATCAAAGGACCAAACATGTATTTGCTGGCTGGTCTGATTACACCATGGTTCCTGGCTAGCTTATTGTTGAAAGCATTCCACTCCATAGCATCTTGCCCATGGTTCAAGCTGTTGAGCCACTGTGTGTCTTTATCCAGTGCAATCTCCATACTGACCTGTCGAGCACATACCTCCTTGAAACTGAACCCGATGTTCTTGTCTGCTGGCACTGCAGGAGGAATTACCCTCTTGGAGCCAGTGTAGTGTTGAAGTGTTATGGCCTTACTCTGATTCCCAGACTTGACCTGCTTGGATGTAAGGCGAGAGATTACAAGTGTGCTAATGCCAGACTGAGCGTTTCCTGTCTCAATGATCACAGCTGGATGCATCTGAAATTCTGTTGCCATTGCGTGTGTCTCACGGCGACCATTTGGGGTTGATACCAGCAGGTCAAAGTTATCATACCAGCCAAATATGACTCCAACTGTTCGAGTGAGCCCCATCATTCTGTGCAGTGTTGCAACATTATCACCGACATATTTTGCAGCCGACTTACGGAACCGCAATACCTCATCATATGACACAGTGTATCCATGTTCATATAAAATGTGAATTAGATCACTGCTACCAAACGTGATGTAATTTGACACCCAACCCAAGCATTGTTTGGTTCTGTGTATTGGTAATATGATATTGTATAGACTGTGATAAACTCAGTGAGGTCTTTGTGGTTTCACCGTTAGATATGAGCTTTGAGATAAACCTAAGTAGTGTTGCACTAGTGTTTTGCTTCGTTTTTTGCATAGGTGAAATCACCAAGATCATAAGTTTTGTTGTTGGATGAGATGTTACGTGCCTCAACTGTGATCTTTCGCACAAGAGAACTTCACTTTCCTCATCCACATGGTCTTCTTTGGCAAACTTGAAGATTTTGCCTACAAACTCCCAAAAACCAAAATGGATGCACAACCCTCAGTGTAAAGTACCACCACATTATCACCAAAATATGTAATAAGCTTGGTAAACATTTGCTTCCGTGTCAATTGACCATAGCTCACATACTTATTATACAGTTCAATGGATGTCCAAGTACATAGTTTTCTGTTACTGTACATCTCGTCGATAAACAGTTTCAAAGCGGTGTCATCAATCATTGGACTCTGGTCAACATGCACAGGAATTTTCCTGAATTCATCATAGCAGCGAACATGATACTGTGCCTCAGCTGCTGTAAAGTCATGTGCACCGTGACAACTGTGACGCCTGCCAGCGTTGGCAGAATCGCCTCCCGGTAGCCACTAGCGCTCGCCAGGGCAGTGAAATGGGCTACAGTCTATCTACAATGTTGTACTTTCTTTCTTGTGAATCGTCATGTCACAGGCAGTATAGAAGTGGTCTTTATTTTCGTCTGTGACAATGCATTATATTTTATATCATCAGTTATAAGTTTAATGTATAAGACTGAATGATACAGCTAGAGAGTGTGAGTGAGTAAGTGCAGGAGGCAGAGGGTAGTACGCATAATGTTACGTGTTGTCTCGGCCGCGCCCTCTGAGTGACTGGCCGCCTTGCCGCCCTCCTGTTGCGGCAGGAAGTAGTCCCCCCGCACTCCCTGCTGCCTTTGTGCCTTCCTTGCTCAGAGCTTGCCTGACCAGCATAACCTTCACATCTCCCTTGCTATCTGTCCCCGACTTCTACCTATAGATCACTTTCTCTCTCTCTCAACTTCTTACCTCTTATTCTTCTAATCTATTTAACATCATAACTCCCCTTTGGTTCTGCACGATTTCATATATCGGCCATCGTATTATATGCTGAAGCTTTCAGATATTTCGTGTTTAGTTAGACATTTTGGAGGGGTTAACATTTTGTCTGTAGAGGTTCGACATACTCGCGGTGTCTCCCTACCTAGTTCTTGGTTGTCTGCTGGGCTATTTAATGCTAGACTGGGGTGAGGCTACTGGTGTTGTGATTTCCGATGTGTACCAGGTTTTGTTGAACTTGTACAATCGTAACGGATACGTGGGAAGCCTAGGTTGTCTTTCTGACTGTGTACCTCTTGAGTTTAGCACTGTGTTGCGAGTGAGGGCTTTTGCCTCTGCCACCCAACAATTTGCTAACTCGTTTTGCTTTGACTTGAAGAGGGTCGCCAGGAGAGAACCAGATACTAGCGATCTGGATCTCTCAAGAGAGCACCCCGTCATTTAACGTAATTTGGGCGCACAGTCTTAACCTAAGAAGTGCGCATGGGGGTAATTAGAAACGTCCGCCTGTGCTGACGTATTTGAGCTGTTTCCATCACTAAAATATTCATTTTACCATAAATAGCATTAATACTTATCCATACGCGCCTATTATGGGTTGATTATAAAGGTATTAACCTGAAACAACAATAAAACGAGTGAAAACAGCGTTTGGATGGTCAAAATCGGAGATACAGGCCGCGAGTTATATAATGTATGGGTGAGGCAACCTGCTTTCCCGCCAATTTCCCCCAAGGCCACTGAGACACAGTCGATCAATACTCTCTCTCTCTCTCTCTTGCACTCGCTTGCTATCAGAGATGACAATGCCCTGCTTGCAACTCGCTAATGTTAGCACGAAAATATACCTCAGAATAAGGGAATAACAGGGAAAATAGGTGATAACTGAAGGAGGGGAGGAAAGTGGGGAAGGAGGGGAGGTAGAGGAGTGATATTTTGCATGGCCCAGGGGCCATTTTTTTTTTTTTTTTTTTTTTTTTTTTTATGTTTAAAATTTTTTTTTTTTTCTCTGAATCTTAAGAGTCTTCCCGCAGTCCGCCGGGGGAACTCTTAAGAGTTCCCGCAGTTTCCGGGTTAAGGACCTCGCTAGGCTACGAGCCGCTTGTTTCCTACCCTACGACATCCCAGCTAGACTTTATTCGCCTAGCAGACACCCGATTAGGATTATAAGCTCTTATGTTATGTATGCAGCATTTTTATTCACGTTGATTGTAAGCCTTGGTTGTTGTTGAGTTGCACAACCTGAGCAGGCTTTTGCATTGCCTGAGGAAGTACTTCTTTTGTTGTTGGAGATAATACTATTGCGCATTTATCGTTATTCCCGTGCCAGTTAACACTGTATGTCCCTACACTTGTCATATCTTGTTCCTGCTTTATATAACAGTTCAAAATCCTATTCGATCATCTTAAGCAGCATCATACTTTCTTCAGAAGATTCCTGTTCGATGCTTTAGGACTTTCATTCACTTTCTTTAACCCTTTATTAGCGGCTCACCACATAAGTCGTATTTAATAAAGCTGGACTATGTGGCGGCGCTCGACATAGGTCGAGTGGCAATTTCAGCACGTAATGTTGCTGAGAGAGAGAGACAAGTGGTGGCAGGAGAGTAGCGAGCGTATGACTGCTCCAGACCACCGCGGCGAACATACTGACACGAATCCCAGCTGCCTCCTCCCTCTCTCACTCGCTATATAAGGAATTGTATCGGGAAAGTGGCTAATTACATGCTTTTTGCACTCGCGTTGCACGGTTATTGCAAGAAAACTAGCCATCATAAAAGGATCGTTATGGTGTCATTCGAAAGCTCTGTTTATGCCCTTTCAGGGATAGGTACTTGTTTTACGTTCTGGGTCTTATTTAGGCATGAAAATGATCACGTAAACAGCCCTATTTTGGCTAAAAACACCCCGCTGGGCGGTACATATAAATAAACCGCATAGGCTGCTCGTAAGGTGTTAATATAGGAGTGACAGTTTATTATTGTTTAGAGTAACTTTAATTATACCTTCTTCTTGTTTGCATTAAATCATTCCAGTGATTTAATTAAGCTCTCTATCTATTTCCTTGTATACATTATTAACGTAATTGTATGTTGTTGAGATCAGGCTGTATCAGAGATCATCAGCCTGTAGTAGTAGTGCATTTCTACCGAGTTAGAGGATACCCCGCTATTGCAGATTTAACTCTGGAGGGTATAGGTGTTTTTGTGCGCCGGCATTATAAGTTCGAGGGTTGGATCTAGTGTTACCGTTGTGGCTGTGTGCCTTTCTAGTCCAATGATTAAGAGCCCTTGTTTTATACGACTCCCGGTCGTAACAAATGGCGACCTTACTAAGGATTTTGTGAACTTAGAGAAATATTGCAGGAGTGTTGTGGTCATTTGTTTTTTGTTTAAAGGAATATAGTGGACACAGAATTGTTTTGGCAAGTAGTATAACACTTAAGAGTCTTCAAGCATTTTTGAGTGAATAGTGCTACATGAGAGCTTTGGTACTTTTTTTTTATAAACGTTGAGAATTTTCGGTGGACATTATGGACGACGGATCAGTACATAGTGAGAGCACAGGCGAGGAGGTGGAGAAGGTGGAGTTGCCTAGCGGCGCTCGGGTGGTAAACAGTGAGGAGGATGCTCGGATATTTTTGGAGGAGCCGGTGTCAGTGGATCGTGTGTCGGGGCTAGACTGGTACGGACTACAGTGTGTAGCCGCGGTCTTAGGATTTCCTGGTACTAGCAGTTTGTCGAGTGGTGAGCTGGTTACCTGTGTGCTCGGTGGGGTGCGTAGGGCTTCGGGTGGAGTGGGAGCTGCGGCACCTTCTGCCCAGCCCCCATTCCACTCGACTCCTACCATGGCGCCCCCTCGGGCTCCGGAGCCGGGTACGTTCCCGCAGGCCGATGCCCGCTGGCGGTTGGGTATACCTCTAGGTGATTCACGGGGTGGGTCCCCAATAGTAGCACCCCCTCCTCAGGGTTTGTCTGCCGAGATGTTGTTTCAGCTCGAACTCGCCAAACTTAAGCTTCAGGCTGAGGAGAGAAAGTCCATACGTGAGCAGCAGCAGCAGCAGCGAGAGGTTGAGTCTGAGGAGAGAAAAGCCATGTACTGTGCTGACAAAGATCTTGAGAAGTCTAGGGTGGAGTCACCAGGGCAGCATCTCGGTTCTGGGAATCGAGGTATTGATCAGTCTTTAACGCACCTGCTCAAGTTGGTCCCTGTATTTGATGAGTCGGGTGTCACTGAATTTTTCATGCGTTTTGAGAAGAAGTGCCGGGAGCACCAATGGCCCGAGGTTAAGTGGGCAGCCCTTGTTTCCTCTAGGTTGGTTGGCAAAGGACTCAAGGTATATGATGCGTTGCCCTTGGAGTCTTGCGTCGATTATGAGGGATTGAAGGAGGCTGTTCTGCGGGCGCACGAGTTACAACCAGAGACGTACAGATTGAAGTACGATTGAAGGTACAGATTGTACAGATTGTACAGATTGAAGGTGTAACGAAGGGTCGTGAGTGCACCTTTCTTGAGTATGCCCGGGATCTGTCCGATGCATTTAGAAACTGGCTGCGTTCTGAGAAGGCATCGACGTTTGAGGAGTTGAAACAGCTGATGCTTCTAGAACAATTTTTCAAGTGTACGGGCAGCGATTTGACGTTGAATCTTAAAGAAAAAAAAACGAAAACTCTTCAGGAGGCAGCTGAGATGGCTGACCTTCGGTTATCTTTGATTCGTGGTTGCGGTTCTGCACAGAGAAGTGATGCAGGCAATAAGGAGCGTAACCCTCCCCCTCCCCGAAACACTGATACACATAATTACACTAAGAACAAGAGCAATGACACCAAAACTGACCATAAACCTAGTACCGTCCCGTTTAGAAAGGGTCCGGGCCCTCCCTCACCTCAAGGGAAGCCCGAGGGAAAGCTAGAGTGCTTCCATTGACATAAGGAGGGGCATTTTGCAAGAGCCTGTCCAAGCAAGCTACCTAATGCAGTTGTGCCTTTGGCTCGCAACATTGGGGTGTGCCCGAAGTCGTCTGAGTTTGCCCGGGGTATAACGTCAGAGGCTGGGACACAGCCAGTGGAGAAGAATCCGGAAGGCTCGAACCCTGTCCGCGATGTCTTTTGCGGCCATCGAGGGCGTGGCTGCGTGAAGTGGGCTGGAAAGAAGCATGGATTTGAGTTGTTGCGAGACACGGGTGCCTCTCAGACTTTGATGAAGAACTTTACTGGTTTGGCTCGAACGTCCCTTGATTTTGGCCCTGTCACTCTTTCAACTATGGGGGAGGCACTCGCTATAGGCAGTTATGCCTTTTGCCTCCCTCAATCACATAGAAAAAAAAAAATAAAAAATAAAAAAAAAATAAACGCGGCACGGGTGGTTGTGGTGCAAGGTATCAATGCTATCAGGTCATACCCGTTGGTCAGGATGGAACTGGAGGTAGATGGTGTGACACGAGAGTTGGATGTTGGAATTGTGGAGAACTTACCTGTTGGGGGCGTCGACCTCCTTCTCGGCAACGACTTTGCGGTGCCTACTTCTGAGGTTTCACCCTTAGTCGTTGCCGAGAAGCCGGCCGACGTGAGTAGGGAGGAACAGGAGTGGGTAGAGAAGTGTCAAGTACAACCTATGGCGTGCGTTGTTACAAGATCGCTTGCATCCAAAGTGTCACAGCCTATTCCTCAGTCTTCTGATCAACGGAGGAACGGTTGGAAGAAGATGGCTAATGTTGGTAAAAGTTTGGAGAATTTAGTACCAGCAGCTCTTCTTGGCGACTCAGTATTGGCACCATTGTTGGAGTCTGGAGCAGCCCCAGGACCTGTCACAGCTAGAAAGGAGGTAGGGCAGGAAGAGCCTTCGAGGCAGCAACGTTACACACAGAGAGAAAAAAGGGTTGCTCAGTTTGATATTGGGGGAGGACATGGGTTGCTTCAGAAGCATTTAGACAGGTTGGCTCCCTCGGATATTAGTAAACTGCAGTTGGAGGATCCGGAAGTTCAGAAGTGTGGTAATGGTGCTGTCGAGCTCGAAGAGGACGGGGATGCAAAGCCAGGAGATTTTTTTTATATTGAGGGAATATTGTATCGGCGATTTCAAGACCCGAAGAGAAGTTGGGAGGGTGGGTCAGGAGTGGTAGACCAGCTGGTTGTGCCGAGGGCGTGCAGGGATAGCCTACTAAGGTTGGCCCACGATGTGCCATTGGCAGGACACTTGGGAGTACGCAAGACGGTAGCGGCTTTGGTTAAGTTGTTTTGGTGGCCAGGTTTAAAAGCACAGGTTGTGTCATGGGTGGGAATGTGCAGTACCTGCCAGAAAGTGGGGAAACCGAACCAATGCATCCCAAAGGCTCCGTTACAACCTATTCCTGTAATGGGGCCCCCCTTCAGTAAGGTAGTTATAGACATGGTTGGTCCCCTCCCTCCTACTAGTGCCGGTAATAAATTTCTCCTGACGATAATGGATGTAGCGACCCGTTATCCTGATGCATACCCCATGAGGAATGGCATGGCAAAGACGGTGGTTAGTAACTTGCTTTCGTACTTTTCCCGGTATGGTTATCCGCAAGAAATACAATCTGACCAGGGGTCTAACTTTACCTCAAACATATTTACACAGACAATGCAGCAACACGGGATTAATACTGTAGTGTCGTCGGCTTATCACCCTGAGAGCCAAGGGGTGTTAGAGAGGTGGCATTCGACCTTAAAGTGTATGCTCCGTTGTTATTGTCTGGAGAATGGTAAGGACTGGGACCTGGGTTTGCCCTACGTATTGTTCTCTGCGAGAGAGGTACCTGGTGAAAGCCTCGGGTTTAGTCCAAATGAGCTTGTTTTTGGTCATCGCATCAGAGGCCCTCTCAACATGGTTAAGGAGATCTGGGAGGGTACTACTAAGCCGTGTTCGTTATTGAAATATGACCTCGAGAGCAGGGAACGGATGTTGAAGAGCTTGGAGTTGGCTGGTCGGAACCTGGTGGGATCCCAGGCCCTGATGAAGGACAGGTATGATGAGAAGGTGAAACTCCGGGAGTTTCAGGTGGGTCAAGAGGTGTTGATCTTGCTACCTTTGGTGGGTCATCCCTTATCCGCTAAGTACGCTGGTCCTTATAGGGTGGTGGAGAAGATCTCAGATCTTGACTACCTGGTGGCCACTCCAGACAGGAGGAAGAGAAATCAGTTGTGCCACGTAAATCTGATGAAGGATTATGTGAAGCGGGGCCCTGAGCCTCTCACTGTCCCAGTGATGACTTGCAGCGGTCAAGGTGGAGAAGGAGGAAGGGACAGTCATGCTCAGGTGGAGGATAATTGGGATTGTCATGTCTCCGCAGACCAGTGGGCGGGGAACTCGAGACAGGTGGCTCACGAGGCTCTAGAGCACCTGCCTGAGCAACAGCGTGTAGCCGTGCAGCACCTGTTCGGTTCATACCCTGCTGTGTTTGCGGAGCACCCAGGCCTCACAACTCATGCGGTGCATGATGTGGATGTAGGAGATCACCCACCCTTTAAATCAGTGCCATACCGAGTCCCTCCTATCAAACTCCCAGCACTCAGGAACGAGTTAGCGTATATGTTGGATCGGGGACTGATAGAAAAGGGTGCGGTTAGGTGGACATCTCCCGTCACTCTGCAGCCCAAGCCTGATGGGAAAGTTCGTTTTTGTGTTGATTTCCGGCGGTTAAACGTTTTAACCCCCACAAATGCATACCCCCTTCCTCGTGTAGATGACAGTGTCGACAAGATCGGAAAGGCACAGTATTTGACCAAGGTAGACCTAGTGAAAGGTTACTGGCAAGTGCCGCTGTCGGAGTGAGCGAAGGAGGTTTGCGGGTTTGTGGTGGATGGTAACACCTACCGTTGTAATGTCATGCCCTATGGACTCAAGAATGCACCAGCGACTTTCCAGAATCTGATGAATGACCTAGTAGCAGAAATCCCTAACTGTGTATTTAGACGATGTGATAATTTATGACGATGACTTTGAAAGTCACTGTGCACACATTGAAGCCTTGTTTAACCTGACAAGCGCGAAATAGACCTAGGGGCTAGGGTAGTTATTTGTGCATTTCTAGCCTTGGATTCTGACAGAATTCGTTATATTTACAATATAGAGCATTATTTGTTTTCGGTATGCTTTTATTTTACATATATGATGTATATATGAACCTTCAAGAGTGCTAAAATAAGTGGGAAAAGCATTTGGGTGGTGAAAAACGAAGATATTGGCCACCCGGTCATAATCTCAGGCGAGAGAGAGCCACAGGCAACCCTCCTCTCTCGCTGTCTGTGAGGTAACTGAGACGAGCGGGGCGGTGTGGGCCGGTGTCTGGGTGTTGCATAACGATCTTTTCTGCAACCCATTTGTGCTACATTATCGCGGGAGAGAAAAATAACCGATAAATGATGATAATAAGAGGAAAAATAGGTGATAATTGAGGAGGGGAGGGAGGGAGGAATAAGGTGGGGAAGGAGGGGAGGGGGGTGGGTGAGATTTACATGGATGAGTACTGGAGGGGAATGATCTCACCTAGAGACAAATTCCTTTGTTTTGATAGGCCCTTTTTTTTTATGGAAGGCTTTTTTTATGGTCTTGCTTCCGTGAGGCCTATCGCGTTCCCTATAGGAAGCCTTCCGTGAGGCCTATCGCGCTTGCCGGGTTAACAAGCTTAGTGAAGCGGGCTTGGTGGTGAATCTGAAAAAGTGTGACTTTGTAAGGGCAACTGTGCAGTATCTAGGATTTGTGGTCGGGAGAGGCCAGGTTTGCCCTCCTCAGAATAAGATACAGGCTATCAATCAGTTCTCTAGACCGACCACCAAGCGGCAGATTATGAGGTTTTTGGGTATGATCGGGTACTATCGCCGCTTCATTCAAGGATATTCAACTGTGTTGGCACCTCTGACTGACTTATTAGCGAAGGATAAGAAGTTTCTGTGGGCGCTGGAGTGTGAAAAGGCATTTTCCCTTGTTAAACACCTTTTATGCACTCATCCAATACTCAGGGCCCCAGACTTCGACAGGCCGTTTCAGTTGGCAACTGATGCCAGCGGGGTTGGGGCTGGTGCCGTCTTGATGCAGACAGACGAAGAGGGCCTGGAACACCCAGTAAGTTTTTTTTCCAAAAAGTTTAATTCGGCCCAGAAGAATTACTCAGTGGTGGAGAAAGAATTACTGGCGATAGTGCTGGCGCTCAGGCACTTCGAGGTGTATGTTCCGGCCTATGGACCAGTCGTGGTAGTGTATACTGATCACCACCCTCTTAAATTTCTCAATCAGTTTCACAATCGGAATATGAGACTGACACAGTGGTCATTGATGTTACAGGAGTACAATTTAGACATTCGCCATATTGCCGGTAGTGATAACGTGATTGCTGACTGTTTATCGAGGGTGGATGATCCGAGTTAGGCTACCACAGGTGTGCGGGTTTGTGTGGAGTAAAATTGGCTTGCCCCTGTAGAGCAGACGCCAAAAACAACATTAAAATTAAATACAAAAAATCACATAAAAACTCTTTCTTTTGATAGTTAATTGTAAGTTGCCTATGTTATAGCTAAAGTCCTAAGTTGAACCTGTCTTTCACTTAGGAGGCTGGGCTCTGTGAAGCTCGCTCAGGGAGCATAGTAGGCTAAATTATACTATTATGTTTGGGAGGGGTTATAAGATTTTCTTTATGTTGATATGTTGTTTTATGTAAGACTTGAGCTTTGCATTTCATTTCTGGTGGAGTGGCTATGTGTGACGGGTCTTGTCGGCATTCTGCCTTGTCAGATAACGTGCTCACCTAATGTTGAGCGTCCTATATCTTGGGCGGGGTGTGACGCCTGCCAGCGTTGGCAGAATCGCCTCCCGGTAGCCACTAGCGCTCGCCAGGGCAGTGAAATGGGCTACAGTCTATCTACAATGTTGTACTTTCTTTCTTGTGAAGCATCATGTCACAGGCAGTATAGAAGTGGTCTTTATTTTCGTCTGTGACAATGCATTATATTTTATATCATCAGTTATAAGTTTAATGTATAAGACTGAATGATACAGCTAGAGAGTGTGAATGAGTAAATGCAGGAGGCAGAGGGTAGTACGCGTAGTGTTACGTGTTGTCTCGGTGACGTCATGCCACGGCCGCGCCCTCTGAGTGGCTGGCCGCCTTGCCGCCCTCCTGCCGCAGCAGCAAGTAGTCCCCCCACACTCTCTGCTGCCTTTGTGCCTTCCTTGCTCAGAGCTTGCCTGACCAGCATAACCTTCACATCTCCCTTGCCATCTGTCCCCGACTTCTACCTATAGAACAGTTTCTCTCTCTCTCAACTTCTTACCTCTTATTCTTCTAATATATTTAACATCATAACTCCCCTTTGGTTCTGCACGATTTCATATATCAGCCATCGTATTATATGCTGAAGCTCTCAGATATTTCATGTTTAGTTAGACATTTTGGAGGGGTTAACATTTTGTCTGTAGAGGTTCGACATACTCGCGGTGTCTCCCTACCTAGTTCTTGGTTGTCTGCTGGGCTATTTAATGCTAGACTGGGGTAAGGTTACTGGTGTTGTGATTTCCGATGTGTACCAGGTTTTGTTGAACTTGTACAATCGTAACGGATACGTGGGAAGCCTAGATTGTCTTTCTGACTGTGTACCTTGTGAGTTTAGCACTGTGTTGCGAGTGAGGGCTTTTGCCTCTGCCACCCAACATTTTGCTAACTCGTTTTGCTTTGACTTGAAGAGGGTCGCCAGGAGAGAACCAGATACTAGCGATCTGGATCTCTCAAGAGAGCACCCCGTCATTTAACGTAATTTGGCCGCACAGTCTTAAGGACCTCGCTAGGCTACGAGCCGCTTGCTCAGCCATTGTTTCCTACCCTACGACATCCCAGCTAGACTTTATTCGCCTAGCAGACACCCGATTAGGATTATAAACTCTTATGTTATGTATGCAGCATTTTTATTCACGTTGATTGTAAGCCTTGGTTGTTGTTGAGTTGCACAACCTGAGCAGGCTTTTGCATTGCCTGAGGAAGTACTTCTTTTGTTGTTGGAGATAATACTATTGCGCATTTATCGTTATTCCCGTGCCAGTTAACACTGTATGTCCCTACACTTGTCATATCTTGTTCCTGCTTTATATAACAGTTCAAAATCCGATTCGATCATCTTAAGCAGCATCATACTTTCTTCAGAAGATTCCTGTTCGATGCTTTAGGACTTTCATTCACTTTCTTTAATATAGGAGTGACAGTTTATTATTGTTTAGAGTAACTTTAATTATACCTTCTTCTTGTTTGCATTAAATCATTCCAGTGATTTAATTAAGCTCTCTATCTTTTTCCTTGTATACATTATTAACGTAATTGTATGTTGTTGAGATCAGGCTGTATCAGAGATCATCAGCCTGTAGTAGTAGTGCATTTATACCGAGTTAGAGGATACCCCGGTATTGCAGATTTAACTCTGGAGGGTATAGGTGTTTTTGTGCGCCTGCATTATAAGTTCAAGGGTTGGATCTAGTGTTACCGTTGTGGCTGTGTGCCTTTCTAGTCCAATGATTAAGAGCCCTTGTTTTATACGAGTCCCGGTCGTAACACAACGCATAGCAAGTTCCCTACTCCACACATCATTGCGATCATCACAATACTGCAATACAACAGCCTTGAAAGGTGGTGCACCATTGACCCCCATTATTTCGCACTGTACTACTCTGTCCCACCTATCAGGATGTTTAGGATCTACGGGTTCACAAGCTGCAGCACGAAACACACATTGTTTCTTGAAATGAAACTCATTCACCTGTGATCATCTAATTCTGATAGCAGATCTTTCATCACTGTCTATTGAACCATCCTTCCTTTTCTGAGCCACTACTTTTCTTATATGATCCTTGGAGGTGAATGAACAGCCTTGATGAACTTCTACTGATGCTTCATCACCTTGAGAGACCAAACTATCCTGAATGCTTGGGAGGGTTTCATTGTCATGCCGCTCTGTTGCACATTCAATAAGTCTTTTTACTGCTTGTAGCTTGAATATAATTAGTTTTCCAGACTTGCTACAGGTTGTAAGGATACACTTCCCAGCAACAGGCATCGTTTCCGCAATATCATCATGCAAAAGAAACACCAAATTTTGAATTTAATATTCATAAGTTCATACCAACTTTTTGTATGTAATATTCTAAGGATATTTTGTTGTTGCCATACAAGAGTCAGAATCAGAACTTTATATATTGTTATTTTAATAACATTATGTAGTTATCATAACCAAAAAGCTAGCTCCAGCTCCCGTCCACCACTGATCAGCATCATACGAATATTTTGCGCACAAGAGAACCTTATTGTCTTAATATATGGTTTCCCCCCACTCAAAGGTCATATTTGACCTTGACCTGACATCTAGCGGGTGAGATTGACCTGCTATTATAAAATTAACATTATAAATGGATTCTACACACATAATAACCCTAAGAAGAAGGTATTACACATCATTCTGTGACAAGCGGATCAAAATTAAAAATTTCAAGATGTCGTTCGGCGGCCATCTTGTATTATGCAAATTACCGGAGTTGCTCAAACTTTACATTTGGGCAACCAAGCCTAAGTTATTCTAGGACCTCATATGAGTACAACACAACAACAACACTTCATAGGAAAGAACATTTCTAGGTTATGTATTGAAGAGAATTGGATTGTCAAATCAACTAGACGATCCTTTACGCCGTGAAGAATATGTAGCCGTACACCTACGTTAATATATGGCATCTTTGGGATGTCATTAGTTTAGATTATATATATTTATTTATTTATATATATATATATATATATATATATATATATATATATATATATATATATATATATATATATATATATATATATATATATATAGGGGAATGCTGGTTACCAGGCGCACTGACGGGTCTGAAGGCTAGCCTCCTTGCAGTGACCCCATCAAACAAGAAGAAGAACAGACTGTATATATATACAGTATAATGATGAAGAGGATCACCAGGGAGAACACAAACATCTTGAAGAAGTAAGTAGTTTATTTGCTTGCATTTCGGAATTAATACATATTCCATCATCACAGCCTAGAACAACAGAGATAAAGTATCGTATAGTTGTGTGAATACAACAACATATTTTAATATTTCTTTACTCGAAGCCATCAAGTGAAAGGAAAAGGAAACGAAATGGAAAAAGAGGGCACAATGTTACGTCCTGGGATATATAAACACTGGGCTCTTTCTATTGGACTAGGTATGCGGCAACAAGCAACAACGGAAAACGCTAGATCCCACCCTTATCTATAAACCCAGGCAACAAACCACCCTAAACCGTCAAGAGTCCTGCCTGGACAACAAGGTATCCTATGACTCGGTTACAGGGTGCACGCACTATAGACTGCTGATAGTCAAGCAGGCTATATAAAAGATCACACAATTAAGTTGACTTAAAGCTTCAAGGAAAAGATAGATAACGGAATTAAATTGCAGAAACAATTTAATAACAAACTAGAAGAAAGTACATTTAACGTTACGTTAATTAATACAACTAATCACCCCTGCGTGAAAGAAGGTGAAAGCAAACAGTCCTCAAAACATCGTACAGGTAGACAAGATGCAGGTTTCTAAACTGCATGCGGCTACTGTAGGATTTGATGCTTAGCAAAGAAAGTAAGTTACGGATTTAGAGAACTCTTAACTCATAAGCAGGAATAAATACTAGTGATAGGCCCATACAGTGTATAATGGCATAGGTATAATTAAATAAAGGCAGCAACTCGCAACATAACCACATACAGGTGTGCTTCTCACTCTTAGTCAGGCAAGCATGCTCGGACAGAGTCTCTAAGCCACACCCTGACTCACAATGCTCACAAAGACGGTAAACTGTGGCACAATAACAAGCATATAGATATAATAAACCCCTAGCTGTTAATCTGCCAGGTGGCAGAGGTCTAGCCGGAAGTATAGGCTTCGGATACTCGGGCTGAGCCACCTGCTCTAGCCTAGGGACGTTCCCAAGTCTGTGCGCCAAGTTACTCTAATTGAAAGGGTGCTCTCTTGAGAGACTCAGATCCCAAGTATCTGACTCTCTCCTGGCGACCCTAAAACAAACGCAAGACGTGCTAGCGCAGTGCTGAATGGACTAGGCAAGGGCCCTCACACAACACAACACTAGACACACAGGCACACAGACAAGAAAATGCCCCCAGACTCCCACGGGTATCCTAGTAAAGTCGTGCAGGTCCACAGGACTTGCACCAGCAGACTTTACTTAAAGAATCGCAAAAAGCCCCCCCTCCGGTCTAGCCCCTGCTCACCTGCCACAAGAACACACTAGCAAGCATGAAACCACCAAATATGAGACAACAAAAAAGCTTCCTAGGTCTCATTAACAATTATATCTCTGCATAAGGCCCAAAATCCTATCTAGTTATCTGAGAGCTCGTCGTTAATACAATGATAGATATAAGGTCTATCAAGGGGATGGGGTAATTAAATAGACTGGTGAAGTAGTGGAAAGAAGGTATACAAAGTAAGAGAGAAAGTTTCTAAGTGGGGTTGAGAGGGATAGATATCAAGGGGGTCCGAAGGGTACGACAGTGAGGTGAGCTCTGAGGAGAATAGCTCCTCTGGAGTCTGGACCCCTCCAGGATCCCACACAAAGGCACGGTGGTCAGCCAATCACAGGCCGCTACGTCACCCGGCAGCAGGCCTGCAGAAGGCGCCAGGAACCACCAGCCAATCAAAACCGAGAGAAAAGACCACGCGGCGACCAACTCCTCCGGGAGGGAGGAGGGAGGAGGAAAAGCAACACTCACCTCCCCCACCCTGCTCGCTCGCTCTCTCTCTTTCTCTCGTCTCCTCCCACTCTCACTAGACTTACATCTTATATATTATAATGAAACCATCAACTATCGAGAATAAAATATACTAAGATGTGTTGGTTAAGAATAAGGGCAGCTTCAAGCTGTGAAACAACATAAGAATATCCCAGACATTAGTTACATTGTCGTAGGATATATACTAAGGAAAAGCCGGCCAGCCGGCTGCCGCCAGCCGGTTTCTAAATGGCTGGGCAGCCGACGCGCGCCTGCCCGCACGTGGCTACTATGCAGGAGCGTCACACCTCCCCCAAGATATAAGACACTTGACTAAGTTCTTCATATCTAACAGAAAGCTTCTCATAGTACCACACACTGTTGCGACACAAGGCACTATATATAAAAATAAAAAAAGACTGTTGCACTCCACCGAGCAAGTTCAACTAACTTAGCGACAATAAGCGAAAACATTCAACTTAGATACTGCTACAACATCTTATACAAAATTCTACACGTTATAAAAATAAAGAGTTTTTATAAGGTTTTTGCTTTTTTATTTTTATTTTTTTTCGGCTGAACTACAGTGACAGCCCATTTTCCTCCACCCTCAACACACACTGACTGAACGGCGAGGGTTCTCCTGCAAACAAACCCTCCCGTGACAACCAATCAGCCAAACCATTATCAGTGCCCTTAGCATGCCACACATCCAACTTGTGTCCCGGCAGCAAAACAACACCTGGCACTGATAAACTGCCCAGTTCATCACAAGACTGGCATTTCTCTTCGCTCTTTCCGGCAACGGGGCCTGCCAATAACCTTTCACTAGTTCTATCTTCGTGATAGGCGATGCAGCCCCGAGGCGGTCTATGGTGTCGTCAACTCTTGATAAGGTATAGGCGTCTGTCAGGGATAATGCACACACACTCTCGCAATCAACACACTCACTGATCTTGCCACTTAACACCGGTTGCAAAGTTACAGGTAACGACCACTCACGACATTCCTTATCCCTCAGACCCTTCGTCAACACGTAATCCAGCTCTGCTTGCACCACAGACTGTCGAGCAGGATTTATACGGTAGGGAATTAAACTGAGCCTTGCACTATCTCCAGCCTGCATGTCGGATTCTACACCGTACATCAGGCCTGGAGAAGCAACAAACATGCGAAAGTATTGCCATAGCCTAGTAAACAACTGCCTTGCACTGTCTCCACGAACAACATGCCTAGTGCCCTCCCACAACCCAGCCGAGACCTCAGCTTCTAACCTGTAGTCTCCCTCCTTCTCCACCTTCGTCCCTAGAACAGCCAGGTCATGAGAGGGACAATCAGTACCACCTGTGCAGTCACTCCCATAGTTCATTATTGCTAAGGCTTCCCCGCCGATACCGTACATGCGCACCCCCGCATTCCTTGTGACGACATCTGCCTGCGCAGCATCACCGCTTTTAGCGACATGGCCAGATACAGTCGGTCTATGGTAGGGCTGTTGCATTAGACTAGAGCAGCATTGGGAGGCTATGCGACGACCGGGCACATCCACTCCACAGCCAACCTCACCAATCTGCTCAATGTCCTCCTTTTGACCACCACCCTTGGCAGCCATGAGTCGACCCTGACCTGGCAACCATGCCAAAGCCTCGACGCCCACCTTGAACCACCGAAACAACGAGGCTAACGGTTTTTCAACATCCACGTGACCTGCCCACGGAACATCTTGCACCGCCCGAGTTGTGAGACTCAGGGGCTGGGCACGACCAGTGGGGTATGAACCGAGCTGGTGCTGGAGCGCTGCACACTGCTGCTCAGGCAGGTGCTCTAGCGCTTCCACAGCCACCAGACTCGTGTCCCCCGCCCACTGCTCCGCCGAGACATGACAATCCCTACTCTCCTCCACCTGTGCCCTACTGCCCCCCTCTCCTTCTCCACCTTGACCGCGGCAGACCAACGCAGGGACAGTAGGCTGCTCAGGTGGTTGCCTCACAAACTCCTCCAACAGGTTCACATGACATGTTTCCCCGTCCTCGTGTTTGATCTCGACAGCACCATTACCACACTTCTGAACTTCCGGATCCTCCAACTGCAGTTTACAAATATCTGAGGGAACCAACCTGTCTAGATGCTTCCGAAGCAACCCAAGTCCTCCCCCAATATCAAACTGAGCAACCCTTTTTTCTCTCCGTGTGTAACGTTGCTGCCTCGGAGTCTCTTCCTGCCCTACCTCCTCACTAGCTGTGACAGGTCCTGGGGCCTCTCCAGACTCTAACATAGGTGCCAATAATGAGTCACCAAGAAACACTGCCGGCTCAAAACTCTCCAATTGACCAACACTTCCCGTTTTCTTGTGACCTTTCCTCCGCGGTTTGATAGACTGAGGTGGTGGCTGCAAGGCTCCGGATGTCTGAGAACGCGTCACAACACACGCCATGGTTTGTACGCTACACTTCTCAACCCGCTCGTGTTCCTCCCTACTAACGTCGGCCGCCTTCTCGGCAACGACCAAGGGTGAAACCTTAGAAGCAGGCACCGCAAAGTCGTTGCCGAGGAGGAGGTCGACGCCCCCAACAGGCAAGTTCTCTACGATTCCGACATCCAGGTCCTTCGCCACACCACCCACCTCCAGCTCCATCCGCACCAGCGGGTAAGACTTCGTAGCATTGATCCCCTGAACTACCACCACCCGAGCAGCGTTAATCGGCCTACCAGTAAAGTTCTTTAACAAGGTCTGAGAAGCCCCAGTATCACGCAATAGCTTAACTCCTCGCCTTTCGCCAGCCCACCTCACAAAACCATGCCCTCTATGACCCCCAAAGACGTCGCGGACAGGGTTCGAGCCTTCCGGACTCTTTAACACAGGTTGTGTCCCAACCTCTGACAAACTACCCTTGGCAAACTCAGAAGATATAGGCGACACCCCTATGCTGCGGGCCAATGATACAACCTTGTTTGGTGGCTTGTTCGGACAAGCATTTGCAAAGTGACCCTCCTTGTGACATGCAAAGCACTCTTTACTCTTTGGATTCCCTTGGGAGTGGGAGGTACCATTAGACTTCTTATACGGGACGGTATTTGGTTTATGTTCAGTTTTATTGTCAGTGCTAGATGGTTTTGTGTATTTATGTGTATCAAAATTCTTGGGAGGGGGAGGGGTACGATCCTTTGCACCCGACTCACTCCTAGCTGCTGCTTCGCACCCTCGAATTAATGACAGTCGGAGGTCAGCCATTTCTGCTGCCTCCTGGAGAGTTCTAGGATTTTTTTCCTTTATATTTAATGTTAAGTCCCCGCCTGTGCACTTAAAGAACTGCTCCAAGAGAACCAGCTCCCTCAACTCCTCAAAAGTAGCTGCCCTCTCAGAACGCAGCCAATGTCGTAGTGCATCAGACAAATCCCGGGCGTGTTCTAGGAAGGTACTATCCTTGCCCTTAGTAACACCCCGAAACTTCAAGCGGTAAGTTTCTGGTTATAACTCATAGGCCCGTAGCACAGCCTTCTTTAGGTCATCATAAACTAAACAGGACTCTAAAGGTAGTGCATCATACGCTTTTAGCCCCTTTCCTAGGAGTCTTGATGAAACTAATGCTGCCCACTTTTCCTGAGGCCACTGGTGTTCCTGACACTTCTTCTCAAATCGCATAAAAAACTCAGTTACACATGATTCATCGAACACAGGAACTAGTTTAAGCAGGTGCGACAATGATTGACCCCCAATATTTCGGCCTGTTACCTCCACTCGAGATCTCTCCAGCTCCCTGTCAGCCCGATACCTAGTAGACTCTGCCTGCAGTTCAGCCTCTCGTACGGCAGCCTCAACCTGAGCTCTAGCAACCTCAACCTTGGCCATCTCAAGCCGAAACGACAAATCTGGAGTCAACCCTTGAGGAGGGGAAGGTGCATTTAATGGAGAGGGTCCCTGTGATTGAATTCCACGCTGCCATTGACCATCAACTTGGGGGTATGTACTAAATTCAGGCACCCTGACGTTTGATATGGGGGTAGAGTGGAGGGGGGGCTGGGGACCGGGGCCCCCAGTCGCCTCTCCACCCGGGTCTCTCCCTTCTAAACCCAATATCAAAGTCCTCAGCTGATCTTTCCTCATGCCACTTAAACCCTGGTGACCCTGAAGACCTGCCACACACTTTAAGCCATACTTATTCAGCTTCAACACCCTGGCAGCGGTAAGGGGCACCTCTACAAATCTTCTAGCACCCTCCTCGCTATCGACTAGCCACTCCACAGTTCTTTCTCCCTCCGAGCCCGTATCGTGACCTGACCCACCACTGTGTTCTGATGTATTAGACATGTTTGTGTACTGCAGTAATTATCACGGTTATAGAATGTGCCTTATCTCCTATGCAAGTATGTGTATACTAATGTTATTTAAAGTCTTTAATGTGTTATATTGGTTGCTCCAAAAAACTATATGTCCACTGTATTCCTCCAATCATAAGGAATCTCAAAACAAATGACCACTATATTCCTCTGTTCAGTAAATCCTATGCAAGGTCGCCATTTGTTACGTCCTGGGATATATAAACACTGGGCTCTTTCTATTGGACTAGGTATGCGGCAACAAGCAACAACGGAAAACGCTAGATCCAACCCTTATCTATAAACCCAGGCAACAAACCACCCTAAACCGTCAAGAGTCCTGCCTGGACAACAAGGTATCCTATGACTCGGTTACAGGGTGCACGCACTATAGACTGCTGATAGTCAAGCAGGCTATATAAAAGATCACACAATTAAGTTGACTTAAAGCTTCAAGGAAAAGATAGATAACGGAATTAAATTGCAGAAACAATTTAATAACAAACTAGAAGAAAGTACATTTAACGTTACGTTAATTAATACAACTAATCACCCCTGCGTGAAAGAAGGTGAAAGCAAACAGTCCTCAAAACATCGTACAGGTAGACAGATGCAGGTTTCTAAACTGCATGCGGCTACTGTAGGATCTGATGCTTAGCAAAGAAAGTAAGTTACGGATTTAGAGAACTCTTAACTCATAAGCAGGAATAAATACTAGTGATAGGCCATACAGTGTATAATGGCATAGGTATAATTAAATAAAGGCAGCAACTCGCAACATAACCACATACAGGTGTGCTTCTCACTCTTAGTCAGGCAAGCATGCTCGGACAGAGTCTCTAAGCCACACCCTGACTCACAATGCTCACAAAGACGGTAAACTGTGGCACAATAACAAGCATACAGATATAATAAACCGCTAGCTGTTAATCTGCCAGGTGGCAGAGGTCTAGCCGGAAGGATATAGGCTTCGGATACTCGGGCTGAGCCACCTGCTCTAGCCTAGGGACGTTCCCAAGTCTGTGCGCCAAGTTACTCTAATTGAAAGGGTGCTCTCTTGAGAGACTCAGATCCCATGTATCTGACTCTCTCCTGGCGACCCTAAAACAAACGCAAGACGTGCTAGCGCAGTGCTGAATGGACTAGGCAAGGGCCCTCACACAACACAACACTAGACATACAGGCACACAGACAAGAAAATGCCCCCAGACTCCCACGGGTATCCTAGTAAAGTCGTGCAGGTCCACAGGACTTGCACCAGCAGACTTTACTTAAAGAATCGCAAAAAGCCCCCCTCCGGTCTAGCCCCTGCTCACCTGCCACAAGAACACACTAGCAAGCATGAAACCACCAAATATGAGACAACAAAAAAGCTTCCTAGGTCTCATTAACAATTATATCTCTGCATAAGGCCCAAAATCCTATCTAGTTATCTGAGAGCTCGTCGTTAATACAATGATAGATATAAGGTCTATCAAGGGGATGGGGTAATTAAATAGACTGGTGAAGTAGTGGAAAGAAGGTATACAAAGTAAGAGAGAAAGTTTCTAAGTGGGGTTGAGAGGGATAGATATCAAGGGGGTCCGAAGGGTACGACAGTGAGGTGAGCTCTGAGGAGAATAGCTCCTCTGGAGTCTGGACCCCTCCAGGATCCCACACAAAGGCACGGTGGTCAGCCAATCACAGGCCGCTACGTCACACGGCAGCAGGCCTGCAGAAGGCGCCAGGAACCACCAGCCAATCAAAACCGAGAGAAAAGACCACGCGGCGACCAACTCCTCCGGGAGGGAGGAGGGAGTAGGAAAAGCAACACTCACCTCCCCCACCCTGCTCGCTCGCTCTCTCTCTCTCTCTCGTCTCCTCCCACTCTCACTAGACTTACATCTTATATATTATAATGAAACAATCAACTATCGAGAATAAAATATACTAAGATGTGTTGGTTAAGAATAAGGGCAGCTTCAAGCTGTGAAACAACATAAGAATATCCCAGACATTAGTTACATTGTCGTAGGATATATACTAAGGAAAAGCCGGCCAGCCGGCTGCCGCCAGCTGGTTTCTAAATGGCTGGGCAGCCGACGCGTGCGCCTGCCCGCACGTGGCTACTATGCAGGAGCGTCACAACAATAAGAAAAATAATGTTTATGGTCTAAAAGTTAAGTTGAAAGTATATCTTAACCCTTTCGCTGCAGGTGACGTTCTGGAATGTTTTGGCAATTTACAGCAATTTCCAGGCTTTAAAAGCCTGTAAAAAACGTAGAAATTGAGTGTCAGTGGGCGGGAGCGTGAGGGGCCAACCTCCGACCATCAGAGCAGCGAGCGGCTCACTCAGGTAAACTGTGTCTCGCGCGGGTCTCTCCCTGCGTCTCACAACAGTGTTTCCGAGCGAGCGAGTGCTAACAAATAGCGGGTTTCCCGCGTTTCTATGGCATCGCTGCGGGTGAACCAGGCCACCTACGAGGCCCGTTCTGGTCTCATTTTGAAGCTATTTTCGCTTAGTTTTCGGCAGAATACAGTTCATTTAATGCAGATGCTCGATTTATCATTCAGGAGTGCCTGAATATGCCCTAAATAGCCCAAAACACCCCACAGAGAAAGGGTTAAACTAAGGGAAATACCTAAGTGACAAAGCTAAACTATATGAATATATAAAAAAGGGGGGAATATGTACAGTACATACATGAAGTTAACGTGGGAAGCAGAATAGGTCGGTAGATGCCGTGTCGCTGATGGATGGGTTGTGCCTATACTGGTGAAGGGCCTCCATGATGGGAAGGTCTGTGTCGTTGTTGCTACCACCAAGAACTGCGAAGTCTGACTGAGTAAAAGAGTGGTCGTGTTGGTGGGAGTGGTTGCGTATAGCTGAGTGAGACGGGTTCGTGATAAACCGTCCTGTTCGAACTGAACGGCCTAGGTGTTCGTGTATACAGGATTTTAGATGTCTTTTTGTTTTACCTATATATTCTGCCTTACAGCTAGCACACGTACATAAATAAACAACTGATGACTGTAAGTGTAGTGGAATAGTGTCCTTGAATCTAAACAACCTTTGGGTAGTACAAAATGATCTAAAGGCGGTTTTGAAAGAAACTTGTGGGTAAAATTCATTTAGAAGCAATTTAAGCTTTTTCTTTAGGGTGTGGCTTAGAGGTCCTGTGTATGGGATAGGGAAATATATAGTATTTTTAGGAACAGTGGACACAGGTGGTTTGTCTGACGTAAAAAAACTATTAAGGGTTTTTCCTATATAGGTGTCTGTGAAGTTTTTAGGGAAGCCATTGTTAAATAGAAGTTCCTTGAGGTATTTGAGTTCGGTGTCAAGGTGAAAATAAGTGGAATAGATCTCATAGGCTCTATGAGGGAGAGCACCAACCAAATTACGTTTATAGCTAAGTGGGATGAACGAGGAGAATTTCATGTAGAGACCCGTGAAGGTAGGTTTTCTGTAAAGAGATGTTACGAACTTGTCGTGAATGTGGGGGATGAATACATCAAGAAATTATATTTAATCTCTTGTTCCAGTTCACAAGTTAAATTAATATTACTGTGTTTTAAGTTTAAGTAGCTTAGGAACTGGGGGACATGATCAGGGGATTGGAAGATTAGGAAGGTATCGTCCACATAGCGGCGATAATGATGTGATTTGAAATTAGTAGGGCATTCATCTAACCAACGTTGTTCATGGAACCATAGGAATGAATTCGCAATCGAGCTGCCTAACAGAGATCCCATAGAAATACAATCACATTGCTTATAAACCTTGTTGTTAAATAAAAATACACAGTCATTAACTGCTAACTTCAAAAGGTCTTTAAATTGTGAAGATCTAAAACCATTGACCAGGTCAGTATCTGGGAACAACTCCTTCGTACAGATATCAATAGTCTCTGCTAGGGGAATATTAGTGAATAGTGATTGAATGTCAAAACTAGACATGACACAGTTTTTAAATGACAACTTTGTTATTTCTTTAACAAAACTAAAGGAGTCCTTCACAGTGTACATATTACTGGTGATTGGTGATAACAAGGGGACAAGAAATTTGGATAAAGAATATTTAAAAGTACCAATAGCAGATACTATAGGGCGCAAGGGGCCGCCTTCTTTATGGATTTTTGGAAGGCCATAAAGAATGCCAAGTTTTGAGCCACTACTATATAACTGGGAAAATATTGAACCACTAATGACATCACTGCTTTTAAGTTTACGTGGCAACCGGTCGAGCTTATCTTCATACCTCAGAATTAATGCAAATAAGTCATCGAGTATGGGGCAAAATTTGGTGCGATTTCACTCAGAATATCCGACCGGTTGCTACGTAAACTTAAAAGCAGTGATGTCATTAGTGGTTCAATATTTTCCCAGTTATATAATAGCGGCTGATTTTAAATCAACACATTTGGGATAATTGAGACCAAAATAATGTGGCTGGTAAACTCGGGAGCATTGTCTGAATGAATGGCTTCAGGTGATCCGAATATGGAAAGACATGTTGGATGAGGGCCTCGGCAACTGCTATGGCTGAGTGTTCTTTTGAAGGGCAGGCAATGACATACCTAGAATAGGTATCCACAAAGGTTATGATGTATTTAAACCCTTGGTTTCCTTCCATTGGTCCCATCACATCTACTGCAAGTAATTGCCATGGTGTGGAGGCTACTAGTTTGCCAGCAGGTCCTGCTGTGCGGGTTCTATCTTTGCCTAACGCACAAGCACGGCAAGCTTCTGTTACTCGTTTCGCAGTTATATAAGAGGAAGGGGTCCAATATGCTTGCTGAAATGTGTTAATTAGTTTTTTTTGTGCTAGGTGAATGCCATTATGCATATGAATAGATTGCATGGTGGATAGGGCTGCTTGAGGTGTGTTGAAACATTTTCCATCAATGGTAAATAAATTGTCTCCTCGCCTGGTTAGTTGTGAAAATATCTTGCGTGGTATCCAGTCTGGTTTATCCTTTCTTTGAAAGCAACCTAACAGATCTTATTGATCATCATCCAACGAATCATGATGATGGATGGCTAATATGGTTTGATTCTCCACTTGATGTTGTAGTTGGGGTTCTGTTGAATTGATGGGAAGTCTTGATAGGGTGTCTGCATTGGTATAGAGTTTTCCTGGCCTATAAACAATATCCACGTCGAATTCCTCTAATGATTCGCGCCATCTGAAAGTCAATGCATTTTTTTTGTCAGATTTACGGAGCCATTGAAGGGCGTGATGATCTGTTATTATGGTAACTTTGACACTGGCCAAGTATGCCTTGAAGTACTGAAGGGCCCATATCATACTAACTTAAGCACTCTCTTTTAGTTACCGGATAATTGACTTCTGCCGGATTGAGAGTGCGACTGGCACATGCAATGATGTGTTCTTTTCCATCTCTAGTTTGACCAACAATGGCTCCTATTCCGAACTGTGAGACGTCTGTGTAGAGTCTGAAGGGATGAGTGTAATCCGGAAATGACACTACCGGAGATGCCACTAGTTTATTTTTTAGACTTGGTTGGAGTACTGATAGTAGCAGAGTAGAGTAGACGTGTGCCGCCTGAGCTCTGCCTCCCATGTTACAAAGACTGTTCTATCGAAACCTTTAATTGCTATTGGGATGGCTCCTGACGTAAAGTGTTATAAATGCGATAAAACTGATGGGGAGAGAGAGAAGTTAAAGTGGATTGGATGCTCAACTTGCAAAAACTGGGCCCATATCAAATGTGAACACTTGATTGGCATAAAGACTGAAAACGTAACGCACATAAACTATGTCTGTGATCCATGTAAGACAAAGCTTGGAGTGTTAACTTCATATAAGAATGAAATTGAAAACATAAAGAAAGAAATGATGAAAGAATTGATTGAATTCAAAGAAACGATGGCCCAAGGTTTTGATGTAATGAGCGATAAACTAAAAAACATCAGGAGTGAATTAAATGATAAGATGACCCAAGGACTAGACGGTATAACTCAAGAACTTTCAACTCAATTGAAAGTAGTGAAGATGGAGATGCAAGGAGTCACTAGTGGTATGGGAAATGTTGTTGATGCTATAAGTGCTGACCCCGCGCAAACGTCAGCGGTTTCTGACTCGCCTGGCTGGGTGGTCGGATGTGGTGGCGGGGAGAAGAAAGAAGAAAGAAAAGAAGAATCTACTCGTTCTGAAGGCGACGGATGAGAATGAAAAGGCAACTGACAAGAGAGGAGAAATTTCTCAGGCGCTAGAGGGGGTTCAAATTCAGGATACGAAATTTACCCCTAAAGGGAACATGGTGATGAATTTTGGCACTGTGGATATGCTGAATGATGCAGTTAAAAAGTTGATAGAGGTGCCAGCTGTTACTACAAAGAGTGTGAAAAAATTAAACCCAAAAGTGATGATTTGCAATGTTCGACCTGAAGAGTCCAAGAGTGAGATAATTGATACATTAATTGCAAGGAATGATTTTCTTGATTCGATTGAAGATATTACGGGAAAGATTGCCATGATTTTTGATAAACCAGCAGCTGGAGGTACAGTCCATTATATCCTGAAATGTGAGCCAGAAGTCCGTGCGGCTTTCAGTAAAAATAATGACAAGGTGAAACTTCTATGGGGAGTATATAATATAAGAGACAGGTACCATGCATTGGTTTGTTTCCATTGCCAGAGATTTGGGCATGTAGAAAATAAGTGTGCTGCTAAACTAAACAATGAAGTGCCTGTTTGTTTTAAATGTGCTGGAACACATAGGTCGAAGGATTGTAAAGAGACTGTGAGAAAGTGCATAAACTGTATGAGATACAGGAAACAAGACGTGTATCATTCATCATCAGATACCCGGTGCCCGGTCCTTTCGAGTGAGATAGTCAAGGTGAGAGACTTAACTGATCATGGAAACTAGTGCTTTAATAAAGATAAATGGGGGACTGATAAACATTCAATCAGTGGGAAATAAAACCTTTGAAATTTGAGACTTAATTAATGAGGCAAAATATGATGTACTAGCGGTAATTGAAACATGGCTGAGTGAATACGATACTGCTAAAATACTTGAAATGACTCCTTTAACGCATACCTTCTTGCACGATCCACGAAGAGGGAAGGGAGGTGGTGGTGTGGGAATTTTTCTTACAAACACGTTTAAGAAGATGAAAATATGTAAATCTGCAAGGTTCGGTAGTTTTGAACATATACAGGTGGGCTGTGAGATTGGAGGCAGGAAATGTACTTTTATTGTTGTATATAGACCCCCAAATTTAAGTGCCAGTACATTTATTGATGATTTTAGATTATACTTGGAAACAATTGATATGGTTAGTACGAATACATTCGTCTTTGGTGACTTTAATCTGTGGGTGGACGTTCCGAATGATTACTATGCTACTAAAAAGTCACTTAAAACACATTTGTTCAGGGAGTGTTATGACTTAGAAGATGGCACTGTGAGACAAGACTATAAGTGCTAGATGGTTTAAAGGGCAGCTGCGACGAGCGTCACATCTAGTGACAGAGCGCGGCTGAGAAACTCCACACCAAGTAACCAAGTAACCAAGTAACCAAGACTATGAAATGCTTGAAGGCGTTGTTCAGTCCACTGGAATGGTTCGTCTTTTTTAGTAAGGTCATGTAAAGGTTTGGCAATAGTAGCAAAGTTCTTGACAAATCTACGATAATATGATGCCAATCCAAGGAAAGCTCTTACTCCTTTGACATTAGTGGGAGGAGTAATTTGGTTTTAGCTAGGATCTGGTGAAATACCCTGCTCTGATACAACATGTCCTAGAAAGTTTACTTTAGTTTTGGCTAGGGTACATTTGGACGGCTTGAGTTTTAAACTGGCATCCCTGATTCTCTGGAATACTTGTAGCCTTTGTAAATGTTCGGCCCAAGTTTTTCCAAAAACAATAATGTTGTCTAAATAGGCCAGGCATGTTTCCCAGGTTAATTCTTGTAGAACAGATTCCATTAACCTGGTGAATGTGGCAGGGCCATTGCATATACCGAAAGGTAGTACAGTAAACTCATAGAGTCTACCTTCGCTGGTGAAGAAAGCTGTCTTTTGTTGATGATCTGGCAATACTGGAACTTGCCAATATCCTGCCTGAAGATCTAAGGTAGTGAACCATTTTGCTCCAAGCAGGGAATCTAAAGAATCATCAATTCTGGGAAGTGGTGTAGCGTCCTTGATGGTGATATCATTCAGTTGTCGGTAGTCAATACAGAAACGAGTTGATCCGTCTTTCTTCCGGACGAGTACTACCGGAGAAGACCATGGGCTGGTAGAGGTTTTGACTACTCCTGTGGCAAGCATATCTTGTACTTGTTTCTCTTCTTCTTGTCTCTGAATTGTGTTTTTCCGACGGATTGGTTGCTTTATGGGCCGTCCTATGGTTTGTATAGGATGGTGAAGCATGTCGGTTTTCCCCATGTCTCGGCTGGAGTTAGTGAATATGTCTTGATATGATATCAGTAAGTTTCTGACATCAGTTTGTTGACAAGTAGTAAGATTGAAAGGAATATCAGGAAGGGGGGTCTTATTTTGAGGGGGAGTATCTGCAGGTACAGATAGTTCTTCTGAGTATACCTCAAGCTCACCAATGGCTAGTTCCTTTGGTAATGTAACTGGCTTATCTGAGATATTAGCTATTTTGATACAATTTAACTGGTTTGGTAGCAGGCTAGGAACGGTTAGGCAGGCTCCATTAAAAGGGCTTTGGAGGTGTGGGGTCATAATGACATCTCCCATGACGGTGGGCACCAAAGGTATCCATCTTTCATGATGAGGAGGAATTGTCACAGTTGTGGAAGTGATAGCTGGAGAAATGATATGAGGATGGTATTTCACTTCTTCTGAAGTTTTTGGGGGTTGGATTTGCTCATTAGATGAATGACAAATCGATGACTGTAACTTAGCTGTTTGATCAAGGGGAGCAGGTAAGGAGCTTGAATTTAACTGTTGAAGCGGTTTAAGGCAGATTTTTGTTTTCTATGTGGTTGTATGTGGGGCAAAGGTTAAGGTGCGGTGCCCACAATTAATAGAGGCACTCAAAGAGATTAGGAGATCGAGGCCTAAGTATCCATCATACTTAGTCTCATTAGGATTATAGATTACAAATGAATGATCTACTCCGTGATGGGGAACAGGGGTACTAACGTATAGGGGAAGAGCCTGTCCTAAATTTGGAATGACTTGATCATTAGCACTGACAAGAATTATGGATGAATATTGTATCTTCCCGAAAGCATTGTGGTGCTTTCGAAAAAACGGAAGGAACAGGCATGAACGGGAAGCTCCCGTATCTATTAGAAGTCGGACTGTCACCCCGTTGAGTGTGATCTTTTGATATATTGGGAGACCATCTGAAGATGTCCCATCATGAGCCCCTGCCATTGTGATGACTATTTGTTTGGGGGGGCATTTTAAAAATCTTGAGGGTCTGGTTGCACAGTCTCAGGTAGATACTGCTCTGCCTCTTCTTCACTGTGTACATCTTCTATCCCTGCTGTTCCGTCTTCCGTGATAGTGGCTATCTTATGTGGCTTTATCTAGGGAATTTGTGCCCACCATCTTGGTGTCCTAGTCCATTTCTTAGTTAGTTCCTAGAAGGATCTCTTCAATGACCATAACATGCACGGTCCAGAGCATGGTTTCCAATCAGCTGGCCTGATTCTGGCCCATTCCTCGGCTTTATCATTGAGACGAGGAGCCACTGGACCATTTATGGGTGCTGCTGCTGCTGATGGATGTGTGGTCACCTTGCTGATCACGGCTATTTTGTCTTGTTCCCTGGATTTTTTAAGAGCCATGATACGCCTTATCACCGGCATATCCGTGTCATAATTCGTAGGCTCAATAATGGAAAAGTGATCCGCCACTGTTTCCGGCAATATTTTCACAAGTGCCTTGAATACGATCTTCTTTTGTTGTGCTGCGGTTTCTTCTGGGAACGCATTGATCGCTATTTGTTGCAGTTTCTCAATTGTGCCGTCTAAATCTCCTGAATATTTGATCTCATGACATTTTTTATCGGCAATGGTCTGACCAAGTACTGGATTAATAGCGGTCTTTACTTACGCTTCAAATTGTGCCCAGGTTAACCCAGGCATGTTATCATGCACATATCCTGATACCTTGGTTGCATATTTCCCTAGTTTCACTACTATCGTGTGAATCTTGGAAGCGTCCTCGTTTCCGAACATAATGTCCAGGACTAGGTTGACTATTTCCAGGTATGTGTATATGTCATAATATTCTGGCTTGAACGCCGGAATATCAAGTGATCTAATTGCTGCCATGGTGAATATTGTGTGATAATGCTGACTGAGTACTTTAAAAAAAAAAAATTATATAAGAAACTCTCGTTGATATGCCGTATCGAGTCACCGCTGCCGCCAGTGTTATGCCGGGTTGTAATACAACTTAGCTTCGTTATGGTCTTTATTCAAATCCAACTATAGACTTTTAGACTCAATATATGCTCAACAGGAACACATCGAACACGTTCTTATTCACAATTATGAACTCAATCAGGTGATAATAAACACAATAAACACACATGGATAATTCTATACTCTGATTTATTAAAGGACATAGAATGAGATCATTAGGTTCGCTTTGCTACTATTTGTGAATAGCAAGAGAATCAGATATACTTAGTTATAATGCAGTTGGTATATAAATCACGTATGTATCTGGACCTGAAACGTGAGGTAAAACTTAACTTAACTATTATAAGGAATAGTAAGTAAATCATTAAATACATTTAGAACACGCAAGGGTCTCTGAATAACATACCAATGAACATAAATTATAGTATTATTGTGGAAATATGCAATTATATATAGACATACATATACATAGAATAAACCCTTGATAATAATATATATGTTAGTTGAGTATCTATTGTGAAGTACTTTAAGTAAGCTCAAAAATAATGGTATGCACACTGGAATTGTTTACTAAACAATAAGGTTAACCGCACGAAGATTTCTATAGTTATTGTTCAAGTACGCGGAACGAGATGCGTTCAAGAAATATAAAAGGAGGCCTCGCGTAAATAAGTCTGGCAAGGTAAGACTCTTCTAAAGATGTACTTTCTACCCTCTCTGGGCTTAACACTAATAAGGCGTACGGTCCGGACGGTGTTCCTCCTGTTGTTCTCAAAAACTGTGCTTCCGTGCTGACTCCCTGCCTAGGCAAACTCTTTCGTCTCTGTCTATCCTCTAACGTCTTCCCTTCATGCTGGAAGTTTGCTCACATTCAACCTGTCCCAAAGAAGGGTGACCGCTCTCAACCCTCCAACTATCGTCCAATTGCTCTTATCTCTTGTCTTTCTAAAGTTTTTGAAACTATTCTTGCTTCCAAATTTCTTAAGCATTTCTCTTCTCATAATCTGCTCTCAGATCGCCAGTATGGCTTCCTTAAGGGTCGCTCTACTGGTGATCTTCTTTCATATCTTACTAACTCTTGGTCATCCTCCTTTCGGGACTTCGGTGAGACTTTTTCTATTGCACTAGACATATCGAAAGCCTTCGATAGAGTCTGGCATAAATCTTTAATTTCTAAACTACCCTCTTTTCGGTTTCTATCCCTCCATCTGTGCCTTTGTCTCTAATTTCCTTTCCGGTCGTTCCATAGCCGCGGTTGTGGACGGCCATTGTTCACTTCCTCACTCTATAAACTCCGGTGTTCCTCAGGGCTCTGTCCTATCTCCTATTCTCTTTCTAATTTTTATAAATGATCTCCTTAACTGTACCTTAATTCCCATCCATTCATACGCAGACGACTCAACCTTGCACTACTCCATTAGTTTTTCAGAACGCCCCAGCCAGCAATCCCTCAACGACAAACCTAATGAAGCCATAGAACTCTTAAATTCTGATCTAAATACTATTTCCAATTGGGGCAGAGAAAACCTTGTTAACTTTAATGCTTCCAAAACCCAATTTCTCCATCTATCTACCCGTCAGGATCTCCCAGCGGACTATCCCTTATTCTTCAACAATACAAAAATCAACCCTTCATCTTCTCTCAATATTCTTGGTGTCTCTTTTTCTTCTGCTCTCATTTGGAAGGACCATATTACCAGTCTTGCTAAGGCAGCCTCCCAGAAGCTGGGTGTGCTCAACCGCCTTAGGGGGTTCTTTTCCCCTGCACAGCTTCTTGCTCTGTACAGGGGCATAGTGCGCCCTTGTATTGAGTATTGTTCACATGTGTGGGGAGGTTCCTCTCACACTGCTCTCCTAGACAAAGTTGAAAGGAAGGCCTTTCGTATCATTAACTCCCGTCCACTCACCAACTCTCTGCAATCTCTCTCTCTGCCGCAATGTTGCATCTCTCTCGCTATTCTATCGCTACTATAATAATCAGTGTTCCTCAGAGCTATCCCAGTGCATACCACCTCCTTTACGTAGGGCACGTGGTACCCGTCTTGCAACTCAATCCCACCCCTACTCTGTGCAACTCTCCAACCCAAGAGTGAAACGTTACTCTCAAACTTTCTTCTACTCAACAGCTGAGCTCTGGAACTCTCTCCCAGAATCAGTCTTTCCCTCTTCCTATGACTTAAATTGCTTCAAACTCTGTGTGTCCAGGCATTTTGGCTCGAACGTCCCTTGATTTTGGCCCTGTCACTCTTTCAACTATGGGGGAGGCACTCGCTATAGGCAGTTATGCCTTTTGCCTCCCTCAATCACATAGAAAAAAAAATAAATAAAAAATAAAAAAGTCCACAGGTCATCCGCTGGACTGAGGTGTGGAAAATAGTTAGTGCGGTTAATGCGATATTTGTCTTGAATATGGGGGGAATGATTTACTTTAAGAAGTAGAAGGGAGCTAAATTGTTTTTACAATTAATTACGTATCTAGTTTATTGCGAGAAAATTATATTATGCACACATAATTACTTAACTGGTATATGCAATAATAATCTCTCGGGTCGAGGAATTCAAATTTAATGATATAGATCTACTGACTCGGAATTAAATGTTGAATACAACCTAACCTGAATCAATTGATATTTTGACTACAGGCGGTAAAGGAACGCAGAATAAAATAGCGTGTACTAATAGTTATAATAATACTTATAGTAGAAAATGGCGTACACAACGAAGTTGCACTTGGATATAAATACTGATAAGGCATGAAGGAGTTCTGAACAAGTTAACAGATTCCTATAAGGAATACAGAACGATTTGGCATTGTATTCGAGATGGTGAAATAATTAGATAAAAGATCTATACAAAGCTAGAATTCATAGACGAGATGGATCGAAATTATCTATTTCATAACTGAATAAGAAAATAAGTTATTCGTAAATGAATAAGTTAACGCACAGGATCACAAAGCGTAAATTGGATATTTGAAGTAATTATGTTCAGATTAAGATTTCTAATTAATAATAACTCTTCCAAAGGAACGAGAGTCTGAGTTTAATTAAATATGAAATTGAGCGTAGGTTCTAGGTAATAGTTGGACTTGAATAGGGAATAGATACACGATATATACTTCAACTTCGACTTGATACATACACAATAGAATGGACATATACAAGGAAAATCTGTGAGTATTCGGCTAGATATCAGTTAACACGAGTATGTAACGTATGCATATTCTGATTTATAAGATAGTAGACACAAGTTAAACTTAGATCTTGGGCACAGATCTACTCAATAATTAATATGGTTCTGAAGGATTAATACATAACGCAATAAATATCGATCTTGGGCACAGATCTAAATATGAATTAGCTCTGGAATACTCGCATATTTCACCTTACCTTCACATCAATAATCACAACGTAAGACACTCAGAGACACTTAGGGTAGGTTTTGGGAGGGTAGTAGTTCGAGTACAAGTCTGGCCGACGTGGATCGTAGATTCGGCTGGCTGGACGTCAACGGGAACTGCCTCTCACGAACAGGAATCCAAGGTCCTGGCATCAGATGGCAACAGCAGGTCCGACTGTAGTCTCGAGGGGGGAGGGGGAGGCAACTTCTAATTTAATTTTATAGCATGTGTTTTTTAACAGTGATGATATTATTGCCAAAGAAGTGCTTACTTTCTCTAAATTTCAGTGAGACTATGTTAGAGTTATTTTGTAGGTTTAACTTATAGTAACTCAATTTTAGAAGGACATAGTGAATGGTTGTGATGTCATTTCCGAAGGTAAAACTTAGTCTAAAAATACATGGTGATTATAGGTTTGTACCATGGTTTGTACATATTCATTTTAAGTATTTTATTTAATACTCTCGTTGTGGTTACGAGGTCTAGGTCAGAGATAATTGTAACTTTAGTGATTCTACAATAATCAGGGGTTATTCTTGTTTAGCTAAATATCTCTGTGAGTTTCTAGTTTCCCCGGATTACTTATAGTTATCCGGAACGGTACTACAAGGGAGGTCCTAGTATCCCCACTTGTTTCGATAACATTCCAGTCTCTGATGTTGAATTTGCATAAACATTTTTTTTTTTTTTTTTTTTTTTTTCTATATTCCAACTTACTTCCTCTCGGGCATAGGCTGAGAGCCTTAACATTCACCGCTTTACAATGAACAGTGAAGCCTGTGAGGTCTTGTTCCAGTCTAGGGAGTGAGACATGTGAAGCACGTAGAGTACAACGAGCACCTGCCATCTTGCCTTCACATGAGGCACGGTGCTCACTCATGGCCCGAAACGACCCCATCTCTGAAGCCACCTCGTTCCCGTGCTTCACTGTCTCACCCCCTACACTCGGACTCTCACACTTACACACACACAACGCCACCTGTTGAGCAGATAACTCACCAGGCATTGCACCCCTATAGCATATTTTGAATATGGGAATATTCATACAGTGCTATTTAATCAGGGAACAATGAGGGTATTTTATTGACGTTTCGGTGGGCTTGTGGTAATGCACTGATACTAGGTACAGCACAAATTCCATCCCAATAATATCTTCCCATTGATACATCGGGATTTGAACCCGTTGTTCGTTATACTGTAAGTCTGGCTGCTGGTCGAATGAAGGCTGGTGATAAGTCGAGATGGTTTGAAAGCTTGTTGGTGATTGGTCCAGTTCTCCCGTCCTTAGTCTGGGAGACTGACCTAAATTCTTGGTTCTTAGAGAACGGGAATGACCTGAGGTCAGGGGGCACTCCTCTGTTCCGTTTTCCTTTAGAGTATGCCAGTATGGGAAACTTGTGTATGTTCCCATTTCTCTTGTTGGCTGCTTCTCCTGTCCTTTCTATTTTCTTGTATGGTAGCAATCCTACATGCCTTTTTCAACCCCGTTACTTCAATATATATATATATAATTATATATATATATATATTGTCACATGTCTGACTGACTGCTCAGCCACCTGACCGCTTCATATATATAGGTGAAAGTAACTCTGCCTTAGACCCACACGCTACATTAGAATCACGTTTTGTCCCAAACAATTTATTACACACATATTCTCCGTGCTTATATGTATCTACAGTCTCTAGATTTGTAAATAGCATTGCATTGGTTCTATTGTATATGATGCCTTTATGTTTAGTGTTTGTATGTAATCCAAAAAATAATCCATACCAGTCACTCACTGTAACTTGATAAATAATAACCTACAAGAATTTTACACCCATCCTTGTATTCTTCTGCATGCCTTTCCCTCAAGATTTTGGACAAAGTTTCTAAGTTAATTTATCCAAATTCCATTCCACTTACACAAAATAATAATAGTTATACCAGGGATTTTACTGGGTTTGTTTGGACAATGGTAGGTTCTTACTCGACTGGAGAAACTAAAGTCAGGCTATACATGCACAACAGTCGTAAAGGATGAATATAACACTGCGTACACACATGAGTTTTCTTATTAATGATTACTTGATACAATGAGATAAATACACTTGAGATACGTAATACACTATTTCATAGGTTCCCAACCTTTTTAGCAGGTGACCCCAATCATGCTCCTCCAGCCATAACCGCGACCCCACTGGTTTTATGCAGTGTATATAACTATATAATAATTATAATGTATGTGTTGCATGTTACTATATTACTGACTGTAGGCTGTAAAAGCAAAGAACAAGTATAATTTTCTTGTAAGAGGTGCTGTAAGGCTGAAAAAAAAGAGACAACATGAACATGATTAAATTTAATTAACTTTAATATGAACATTTTCATCAGAAAAATGTGTTACATTCCACAAAGTGACAAAGGCAAACTAAAGATAAAACTGTTTCTTATCAACTGATAACTTATTTTAATGGGAGCCTTGGGGCTGGAATTTACTGATAAGTTTGTCCATTCGTGGCTCAATCGTAGAAAGTGCTACTCTTAAATCATGTTCAGGCTGCAACCGATTTCTGCTTTTTGTTTTGATGGCAGCTAGGGATGCAAACCCTGATTCACACAAATAGGTTGTAGCGAACGGCAACAACACTTTCTCAGCCTCCCTTCCAAGGACTGGCTTCTCCTTCTTCACAGCAGTCCAGAACACGCCTAGTGATTGTTGCTGAAAGTTGAAGCGGAGAGTTTCATCATGTTGCACCTCGATGAGCTCCTCTTGCAGTTTTGAATGGAAGATTCTTCCTCTGAAAGGTCTTCGACGTCGACCTCGAAGGGTCTGATCACCCATTTGTATTTGTCATGCAACTCTTCATCCGGAATATACTTCTCAAATTCCTCACTTAGCTTTTCAAGGTGCTCAACAATGGTACTGTGTATGTCCAGAAGTGAGACGTCTTCTTCGTCTTCCAGAAAAAGGTTTAAGAGTGGAAAGGACGCAGTCTTCCCCCTCTCAATCTTTCCCTTCCACAACTTCAGCTTTGACTTGAATGCTTTGAGCTTTTCTGACACAGAGATATGAGTTTCATCTTTTCCTTGCATGGATATATTCAGCAAGTTTAACTCTGAAAATATATCTGTCAGATATGCCAATTTAAGTAACCACCTTGGTTCTGAAAGCCTTGATGACAGTGCATGTTTCTTCTCGATCAAGAATATTTCAACCTCTGCACGCAATTCAAAAACTCTCTGGAGCACTTTTCCTCGGGATAACCACCTGACAGAAGAGTAGTAAAGTAGGTGTTCATATTCCGACCCGATATCTGAGCACATCTGCCTGAACAGCCTTGAATGCAGAGCAGATGATTTAATAAAATTCACTATTTTAATCACATCTTCCATCACAGAGTTAAGTTCAAGTGATAATTTCCTGGAGGCAAGGTTTTCCCGGTGGAGCAAACAATGGGTCACTATCACAGCAGGGCTCACTTGCTTTACCCTAGTGGTGAAGCCTTGACGTGCCCCCAACATCGCAGGTGCTCCATCCGAACACACACTGAAGCATTGTTCCCAACTTAGCTCTTGTTCTTTGATGAAGCTGTCAACCAACTTGAAAAGATCTTCACCTGTTGTTCTTGTCTCCAGTGGTCTACAGAACAGGAAATTCTCTTCCATGTCATTCTTCCCTTGGTACCGCACATACGTCAAGAGCTGTGCGTCATCACTTATGTCAGTTGACTCATCCAACTGCAAGCTAAATTTTCCACTTTCCTTGATAGCAGCCACTACCTGTTCTTTGATGTCTTCTGACATCTCTTGAATCCGTCGGCTAATTGTGTTGTTTGACAACGGAACAGTTTCAATTTTGTTCACAGCATCATCTCCAATAACAGTACGTACCATATCAATGACTGCTGGCTTCACCAACTTTTCCCCAATTGTGTGTGGCTGTTTGCACTTAGCAATTCTTTTTGCAACCAGATAAGATGCAATTGTTGCTTGTCGAACAGAATACACTCCTGTGCTCACAGGGGTGTCTAACCGCTGACGCTTCAGTTGTTCTTCTTTCCTCTTGAAATACTGGCGGTCCTTCCCTGCCAGCGTTGGGTGTTTTCCCTGTAGATGCCGTTTGAGCTTGTTTTCTTTAAGCGACTCATGGCTGAGCACTTCACCACATATAACACACTGAGGTTTTTCGATGCCATGACTGATGAGAAACGTAAACCCAATGTCAAGAAATTCTTCTTTGTACAGCCGCTTTCTGGACATCACTAAAGAATCTGAAAAGAAAATTATACTGGCTTAATAATAAATCAAACAAAAGATGTAATTTGGTACCATCCACCAGGAGGGGAAAGAGGAATTAAAAGGGCAAAGGAAAGAGGAGGGAAGTTGGCTAAGGAAAGAGGAGGAGGGGAGGGGAGGGGGGCAAGGAGAGGAGAGGGAGGAGCAAAAAGAGGAAAGGAAGTGAACAAAGAAAGAGGAGGAGGAAGAGTAAGAGGAGAGGGCATGGACAGATGGGAAGGGAGTCGGGACAAGGGAAAAGGAAGGGGAGGAGTAAAGAGGATGACGGCAAGGAAAGGAACAGGGGTAAAGGGACTAAGAAAAAGAAGGGGGAGGAGTAAAGAGTAGGAAGGGGAGATATAAGAAAAGGGAGGACGGAGGAGGGACAAGGAAAGAATATGGTGAGGGTATCTTTTGGTTTTAGAAGCCTCAGTATTATTGTGATCTAATGACACCATTCATTGACAAGCTATGGTGCAATATTTCGTTGGCAAGTGAAGTGTTCAATTTCTGTTGACTGTACACCACTTTTACATACTGTATTTCAGAATTTTAAAGACAGCAAGACTGTGAAACCTATACTGCACATTCCAATTCAGTATATGGGTAAAAATACATCAGCTTACCAACAGAAGATGAGAAAGTTTCTAGAGATCGCTTCTCTTCTTTACGCCCATGCAGCTCAAGTGACAACTGACAAGTCGACTGTGTGGCTGCCTGGCTCAGACTGGACGTGTACGATTCACGTTCGGAGGACACAAGATTCTGTTCACCTACCAAACCAGTACGACACTCAGGGAAACCAGCATTAAACATATGTAATTAAAATGTTCTATATATAAATATAAATATATACATGAGTAGATTTATGAAGCCAGCAAAGTTGCTTATAAATGTCTTGAGACAGTATTGGTGGTTAGGACATTTGCGTTAAAATTATAATACCCAAGACATTTTGTTTACGCATAATCAGCAGTAATATATAATATATATATATATATATATATATATATATATATATACCTCGGCCCTTTCCCCCTAACTATGCAGGGGGGTGGCTGGTGTCAAGGCAATTCCACTTACTCAGTACACACACACACTCAAAATCAGCAGTAATATACTCTATATTAAATTATGGCAACATACAAATATAGCATATGCTGAAAACATCTCATAATGGGGAATTCATATTTTTTGATGTTGTGAGACTTGTGAGTGCTTGGCGACCCCAGCAAAAATGCTTGGTGACCCCATTGGGGGTCGCGACCCCAGGGTTGGGAAAGGCTGCACTATTTACATGGAATAAAGCACAATAATATAACACCGAGCACGAACGAGGATCCACGACGAACTTAGAGAATCCACTAGCACTTCTATTCCAACACTGGGTAGAGTCTTGAATTAACACTAAACACTGATGAGCGAGGTGTTTGTTGCTGAGTCCTTTCTTCTGGTTTCGTCGAGCCGCTTAGGTGGTCCTGCAATGTGGTCAATGGGGAGGGGGTTACAGATGGACTGTTTGGTTTGGGGCTTTTAATAGTAGGTCCTTATGTCATGACACAGGCGGCGTACCATCGGACTAATGCGAGCATGAGTAAGGACATGTCCCGCACTATGGCTGCTCGACTATCATGATATTAAGAGCGTTTTGGGGATATGTCCTTATTTCCACTTTTAATGTCAAAACTGCAAGACTAGAACAGATGCTAATGTATCTCAGGCACCATGGTGGGAGAGACAATAGTTCTTAGGTAGGGAAAAGAACTCTCAGACAATTAGGTCTACAGTCATGGCATGTAATACTCAGGTGAATGAGAGGGTAATTCTCGGACTCAAGCCTCACATGTAAGTCTACCTAAGCCCTTCGAATTGCTGACTTTACCTTGATTAAGTCGAGATGGTCATGACTTGTGATGCTATGTCCCAGGTACGTTGGTTGAGGGTCAGAAGGTCACAGGTACAGGTGACAGGTGGGAGGGATTAGGGGGTTGAGGTAGACCCCTCAGAAGTTTCCGCCATGATTTGGGAGGAGCTGCGCGGAAGAGCGTTGCATGTGGAGAGGAGATATCCGAGGCCTTTTGTATTTTTGTAAGTCTTCGGGTTATGCCTTCTTTTTGCTGGACCCGGAATTGGTGATGGTAATGCGTATATTTTTTCCGGGCGTGGGCGGCAGAGAGAACGTGATGGCGGCGACTCGAGCACATCGGTTGGTGAGGTGATGTTTAGTGGGGGTGGTGGTTAGGCGGCCATGTTGTTGCTTCTCTTCTTTCTTTCCTCCATTCTTCGTGGTTATGTTTATCTTCCTAGTGTTTGTATTGCCTTCTTTCTCTCCACGGGACTTCTGATTCTTCTTCTCTTCCTTCTTCTTGTTCATTGTTGGTATATTTTCTGCTGCGGTTTTCCCTTCTGTTCCCGTTTTCCTCTTCTGTCCCTTACTTCCCCGACTTGGTAACTTATTTATTTGTAAATCCCTTACTTTAATAATAATAATGATGTTGAACATTTTCTTGATCTAAATATCAAAATCATTAATGATAAGTGTACACTCAAAATACGTAAAGTTCATGATTTGAATTTCAATGTATTTAACTGTCCTTTCCCTGATAACAATATTGATAATAAAATTACTTATAACTATTTTTGTTCACAAATAGTACATTTTTGTCAAATATGTTCAGAGCTTAACAAATTTTGTGCGAAAGCTGGGTCTTTATTTAAAATTTTAGTAAATAGAGGTTTTGATAAAAATATATTGATACACAATTTGTTCTCTTTAAAATCAACTACTGTGATTGTATACTTAAATTCGAGTTTTATAACTTCAACCATACATTGTTTTATGTACCAGTAATATTCTTGAAAAACCTCTTTTGTATATTTTGTAATGTTGTTCTAATATAAATGTTCATGGGCAGGGCATGTTGATAGTGTGTTCATGGGCAGGGCATGTTGATAGTGTGTTCATGGGCAGGGCATGTTGATAGTGTGTTCATGGGCAGGGCATGTTGATAGTGTGTTCATGGGCAGGGCATGTTGATAGTGTGTTCATGGGCAGGGCATGTTGATAGTGTGTTCATGGGCAGGGCATGTTGATAGTGTGTTCATGGGCAGGGCATGTTGATAGTGTGTTCATGGGCAGGGCATGTTGATAGTGTGTTCATGGGCAGGGCATGTTGATAGTGTGTTCATGGGCAGGGCATGTTGATAGTGTGTTCATGGGCAGGGCATGTTGATAGTGTGTTCATGGGCAGGGCATGTTGATAGTGTGTTCATGGGCAGGGCATGTTGATAGTGTGTTCATGGGCAGGGCATGTTGATAGTGTGTTCATGGGCAGGGCATGTTGATAGTGTGTTCATGGGCAGGGCATGTTGATAGTGTGTTCATGGGCAGGGCATGTTGATAGTGTGTTTATTAAATTTGTTAGTTGATAATATATTCCAATTATTTGTTTAATAATGTTCATTAGGTGTAGTATTAATTCTTACTTTTGTAACATATATATATATGTTTTTATTTGTACAATATATACAAGTTCGTTATAGAGTTTGAATTAATTGGGGTCAATTGTGCATGTCAAGCTCACAAGCGCTTACCCGATGACACTGTTCCTAGGGAATATGTTATGTGATTGTATCCTAATTTATCAAGTTGTTTTAACTTTGCATATTTTTTTGTATTTTGTTAATATAGAATTATTCAAAACATTTTATGTTCTTTTGTACTTTATCAAATTGTATAACTGTCTAATTTAAATAAAGTAATTTATCAGTATCGAATTATCTTTCACTAAGCACAATTTAATCTGCCTACAGTATACGTATTTTGATTACGGTTCCTGATTGCACTTCGTACTAGTTGCCTCGATACACCAACACATAATTTTGTTACTAGGGTGGCGTGGGAAACTAACCTACTGTCTCGTGTAGTGGTATACAGATATGTGGATATTATAAGTTTTTCGTTTTCAAAGTTTAATTTCCGATAAATGTAAAATAATTTGTCCACATATAGATTGTGTTTAGTGTGTTGTCGTTTCAATAGTTCTTAATTCTAATGAGTTCGTTATATTAATTTGAACAGTAACTTTTGAGTTCGTGTTCAAGTTTTATATTTTAATAAACCCCATGAAATACGGTGAAGTTTACTGAAGCCCCATCATCGAATAAAGGGGTTGGTATTTAAATATACATACTCATAATAATCATTATATTTAACATTTCTAGCAACGTTGTCCTGGGTTCAAGCGATTTTGTTCGCAGGTTATTAAGTGTTGGATACAAGGGCTGTGTTTCATATTATCTTAATATCATTTATCTTATCAGGCATGGAGAAACTACAGAAGGAACAGATTATAACCATTTTGGCTGTGGACATTTAGGAGTGTAGCTCTTTTGGTTGTGGCCGTTTATGAGTGTGGCTGTTTTTGGTTGTGGCCGTGTATGAGTGTAGCCATTTAAGTTGTGTTGCTTTTTTTATCTCTGACTTTTGCTTCAGCTAATGTGGCATTGTCCTTATATTATACAGTTATTACTTTAGCATTTCTAAATACATTAATGTAATGTACTAAATTTTATGTTTTGAATATTACTGCATAACAAAACAAAAATGTTTACCTAAAGTAACCTTGATATTGTTTGATTATGTGGAGGTGATTCACTGATATAGATACATTATTGGGATAGGAATAGCTATGTTATGGCCTAGATGTAGAAATAACAATATGTATTAATAAAATATTATGTAATTTGAGCATTACTACATATTGAAAAGCACTTAAATTTATGTAAAGTATATAACATAGATATCGTATAATAATATGGAGGTGATACATTAATTTAATATATTCTATGGCATAGGTGTAGATGAGTTAAGGCAAGTTAATTATTATGAGTGAATATGAAGTATGTGGCCGTTGTAGTAGTTGCCATTAAGGAGTGTGGTTGTTTTAGTTGTGGCTGTTTATGAGTGTGGCCGTTTTAGTCAGGAAGGAATGTGGTCACTTTGGTTGTGATCGTTAAGGAGTGTGGCTGTTTAAGAGTGTGGCCGTTAAGTAGTGTAGCCATTTTGGTTGTGACCGTTAAAGAGTATGACGTTTTAACGCATACTGTCCCAACAATGTACGTTGGGCGACAGTAAAAAAGCCAGTCCAGCGACAGACGTTCGTTCGTTCATTATATGCGGTCCTTGTAACTGCCCGTATCGATCGTTACCTGGTACCAAAACTTGTACGCATTGCTCTGAGACCTTGGCAACACTTCTCAGATTATATCCAAGCTCCCAACGGCTAAGAGGATCAGTATTCCTCCATCTTTTGGGGTGGAAGGGTGTTCTCTCTCGACTCTGAAGCCATTTTAGCCACATTGCTTGGTACTGGAGGGTGCATTTATGGTTGTTGTTGTTGTTGTTCCCCAGGCTGTCTGGTCGAACAGCCCCAAGGTCTCGAGCAAGGCCAAGGCCATAAACGAGCGCCCCCACAAAACCCTCCCTGCTTACCACTAACAAAGCCCGGGTGACCGAAGCCACTCCAAGGCAGGGAGCTGAGGAGGGTGTTGAAATGCCTGGGAAATCAAAACCCCACCCAAGGCCCTGTGCCCCTCAGCAATTATGAAGGGAATGTTGAGGGGCAAGGGAAAAATGTGACGCTTCGGCTCCTAATCTGCCAACTTCTAGGTTGGCAGCAGGGAGGTCAATCCACGGAAAAGACGCAGTCACTTGAGATCTAGAAGATATATAAGTAAAAGGAACAGTCAGAGTAAGCTATAGGTATGGCAGAGATCGCTCAGCTCTCACTCTGATAGACCAGCCCATCACCACATGGCTAGAACCCAATCCTCTCAGCATCAGCTAGGAAAGGCCCTAGAAAGCCGCCTTTGGCGGGGGAATAGCTCCCCTATTTCAACTCCTTTCGGGGTTGGGCACCCGCCCAATACCCTCTGGTACAGTAGTGGTTAAGAGTGGCATTTGTATTGTGACCGATACTTAATGTAGGCATTTACAAGAGTGGCCATTTGGTTGCCCTAAGCTAGCCTAGTTTTAAAGAAAAGGGTTGTTAGGACAAGGCGGGGAAGGAAGCAGCTGTGCATTCATAGGTGTGTTATGACTCCCCCTCGCCGTAAATTAAGGGAAAGTTTTTGTTATATTTTTCTGGACTCCCTTTTCCCTCGTGTTTCGCCCTTTAAATTTTTGAGATTTCAAGATGTTTATCCCATTACTTTAGCTACTTTAACCCCTTACGAGCGGGCATATTGGCCTAAATTGACCATCATTCCCTTCCCATTTTCATGCATAAGCATGAGCCAGAACGTAATGCAATGATATATATGTAAAGGTACAGTAATAGAGCTTTCAAATAACATCTGAATGATCTCTGTACGACGTCTGGTTATCTTGCAACGATCGTGCATAGGTTGGCCAAAATTGCTAAAAATTTTGCCTTTTTGAGCGGTTTTCGCTATGCGTAATGTGATGGTGGGAGAGAAGGCTATCTCACAACCCAATGCACCCCCAGAGTTGGTGAGCACTGGATAAAGCCCTCCAGTGCTGCTTAGTCTCGCTTGCCTCGCTCCCAGACTACATAATAGGCGGATTTCGGTGTCCGTCATGTGATGGGCACCGCAGTAATTGTGTTAAGAACTTTCACCCCATTTATTTGTCAATTTTAAGACCTCTTGTGCTATTTAGGTATCAATTGGTTCCAAGCAAGTGATAACTAACTGGCCCTTGGCCGGGACATTTTCTACCCAAAACAATACAAATAAATCTGATGTACAGTCTTTGGGTCGGGGTGGGGAGTGCGGGGGGGGGGGGGGGGGGGGGATTCTTTTAAGCTTTATGGATGTCTGGGGAGCAAACACAGACACAAATAAATAGATAAATACATGAACAAGTAAATACAAATCTCCCTTTAATGAATCTTTTAGTATCCGGGCTCAGTATTGTAATTCAAATTTGTCTAAACTATTCCGAGCAGTGACATTGGGCCAAATTGGGCATTGTTGAACTGGGTCAAATCCAGAGACCGAACGGGGCTGAGTGGTCTAATTGGGTTGAGTGGTTAATTTGGATTGAGTGGTTGTTTTGAGTTGAGTGGTTGAATGACTTGGTTAGTTGATTTGGGTTGATTGGTTGATTTGGACAGAGGGGTTGATTTGGGTTGAGTAGTTGATTTGGGCTAAGTTGTAGATTTCGGTTGAGTGATTGATTTGAACTGAGTAGTTGATTTGGGTTGAGTGATTGTTTGGGGTTGAGTGCTTGATTTGGGTTAAGGGCTTGATTTGGGTTGAGTGATTGTTTTGGGTTGAGTGCCTGATTTGGGTTAAGGGCTTGATTTGGGTTGAGTGGTATATTTGGGTTTGGTGGTTGATATAAGTTGGGTGGTTGATTTTGGCTGAATGGTTGATTTAGGCTGAATAGTTGATTAGGGCTGAGTGGTTGAATGACTTGGTTAGTTGATTTTGGTTGATTTGGACTGAGTGGTTGATTTGGGTTGAGTGGTTGATTTGGAATGAGTGGTAGATTTGGGCTGTGTGGTTAATTTAAGTTGAGTGGTTGATCTGGGTTGAGTGGTTGATTTGGGCTGAGTGGTTTATTTGGGTTTGGTGGTTGATATAAGTTAAGTGGTTGATTTGGGCTGATTGGTTGATTAGGGTTAAGTGGTTGATTTGGACTGAGTGGTTGATTTAGGTTAAGTGGTTGATTTGGGTTGAGTGGTTGATTTAGGTTGAATGGTTGATTCAGATTGAGTGGTTGATTTAGATTGAGTGGTTGATTTGGGTTGAGTAGTTGATTTGGGTTGAATGGTGGATTTGGGCTGAGTGGTTGTGTTATGCCTGGTTTTTGCTGGGGTTAAGTGGACTATTTAGGTAGGTTCTTACTCGACTGAAGAAGTTGAAACCACAAATGTAATAGAGGATAACAAATATAATACAGAGTATAAACATAGATTATCTAATTCAACGTAATTAGAATGCTTATATAAAGTTACGTTCAGATATGGATAGGTGTATTCACAATTTCATAGCACGATCAAGGATCCACAATAAGTTGTAGGGGGATGACACTATGCACTTCCGGTGATGAAACTAGGCACTTCCGGTATCATTACACTTATGTGGAACTTCTGACGAGATTATTGGGCCGTGGTGGTGGTCCTGTCATATGGTGAAGACAGCAGGATAGAAGATGTTGTAGAACTCTTGGGTTTGGGGTCTTAAATGAATATGTTACTAAAATAACACAATTATTAACACAACGAACAAAAGGAATTATTAGAGACCCCCACAACGAACAAAGGGAAACCACCTGAGGAATGGGAAACTAAACAACTGGGAAAACGTTTCAGGAGTAAGGAAGAAGGAGGAACTAAAGCAAAACCAACAATAACGAAGGCGGGAATAACAAGAAAGGAAATCAACGCGATCCCCCAAATACCAGCCCCACACATCACTATGGAGAGTAACGAGAGCAAGAATAATAAAACCAACTCGCCCACAAAGAAGATAAAGACATCAACAGCATCAGAAGATACACAAACAGTGAAACCACGAGGAAATAATAGTAAACAAGAGATACAAGACGCCCGCCCCGATCACCAGAGAAAACGTGCCTAAAGAGAAGACGAAGGAGAAACTAAAACAAAACCAACAACACCAAAGACGGGAATAATTAGTAATAAATTAAACACGCATACCAAAATTACCCCACATCACCCGCAAGAAGAAAGAGAGCAAGAATAATCAACTCGAGACATACATCAAGAAGATAAGGACATCAACAACACCAAAAGATACACAAATGGTCAAACCACGTGTACGGGATCACCACCAGCATACTACAAATAATACCCGCACTTATAAACTAGTTACCACTTCTTCCACGCCCTCTACGAAAAACGGACGGGACGTCAGAATTGCCACCATAACACCAGTTTCCATCAACACCAGGAAAAACTATCAACATGATACCACCACAACATGAGGCTCCCAGGAAGAGAATAATATTCAGCCATGGACAGAAGGACCAACATCACCATCAGAAGAGAAGCCACTTACGCCCTACTTTCACCCAAAGCCCGAATCACCTGTCTGCGAACTTCTAGGGCCCCCTCCTAATCCCCCTAGATCCGTCCCCTACTGGACTTATGACCTTTTGACCCCGCACACCTACCCCGGGACATCTCAGCCAAAGTCGTCACTACTCTGATGAAACCTGAACAAGGCAAGCAATTCTAGGACTTCATAACACGTGCACACTAGTGATGAAGTCCTACAATTACCCTCCCATTCAAGTAAGGATTGAAGGCATGCCGAATATCCCGAAAGGTCTGAGGAGTTCCGTTCCCTATTGAGGAATTATTGTTATATGTACCATGGCATAGTCATAACATTGAGATCCCCAATAGGCTGCACTTTTAATATTAGAAGTATACCTTACGGACATGTCCCGAATTTACTTCTCTTATTTAATACGCACTCTACAATCTATCGAAGGATACTTGACATGGCAAGGTCATTCGACTATTTCAGGTCTTTGCGAGACACCATAACTGGCACTCAGCTTATAGAAGTCCTTAGTGCATCTGTCCAATAACATGTTTGCGGACACTTGCAATAATAGGTTTGAACACCGCCCCCGAGTTCTTTGAACCTCTTATAAAGGTCAGTTGGCAGATCGAGGAACATAGTAATGGTCATGACCTTATTATCTATTCGCATTAGCTCGATATGTTGTCAGTGTGTCATGACATTTGAGACATCATATTAAAGACCCCACACCAAGAGTACCTGAACGGAACTTCATCACCGATTAGTATAACGGTCAGGATAGTCGAGTAACTCTAGCTCTTTGCTAAACATACTCGCGTTCGTCCGATGAATGTGCCCAGTGTCATGACATTAAGGAGCTTCATTTAAGACCCCAAACCAACTAATCCAACTGTAACTTAAACAACTGATCCACACGACATGCCAACCTGGACGGCCCAACAGAGACTCAGACGACCCCAGCTGTTACCTCAACTCATCACCTCTCCAGCTCCAAGTGTTAGCTCAGGAGTACATATTGAAAACCAGTAAATAAGTCGATACCCAGCAACGAGGTATATCCCTCTGTGCGAATTTTCGATGGCGAACGCCCTGCAACTGTGTTATTTTGTCTATGTTCCAAAGTTCCCCATATTCGCTCTAGTATTCTCCAAATGACGCGGAAAGCACACAGCATTCGTCGTAGCTTCGCCCCTGTTCGCCCAAATTCACCCAGATTCGCCGTTAATTTTGAGCATGTTCAAAATCAGGGGGCGGATTGCGAATGGTGGCGAATGTCGCACATCATTCACCCTTTGTCTAACTGCATTCGCCCTTGTTCGCACGAGATTCCTACAACTCGTAACATTGTCGCCATATTCGCCCCTTGTGGCGAACGTTGACGAACAAGGCGACAGTCGGACGAATATGGCGAATGTTTTACGCATGCCGGGCGAATGCCGGATGAATATGGCAATTAATGGCGAATGCCCGGCGAAATTTCTGGCGAAAGTGTCGAATTGCAATTATTGGCAACGCTGCTTTTGAGCGAATGGGAGCGACTATGGCGATAACCAGACACCTGTTGTGCGAATACAGCGAATGCTTCGAGTAATGTCAGCACATGCACTGCGACAGCAATATGACAGGGGTCGAATGAGGGCGAACATTGGGAACAAGTGGCAATTTCGGTACGCCTTGACCCTTTCGCCACTCTTATCTATGGTCGCTCAAGATTCACTGGCCATATATTGTGACGCTTCTGCATAGTAGCCACGTGCGGGCATGCGCGCGCGTCGGCTGCCCAGCCATTTAGAAATCGGCTGGCGGCAGCCGGCCGGCAGGCTTTTCCTTAGTATATATCCTACGACAACGTAACTAATGTCTGGCATATTCTTATGTTGTTTCACAGCTTGAAGCTGCCCTTATTCTTAACCAACGCATATTAGTATATTTTATTCTCGATAGTTGATTGTTTCATTATAATATATAAGATGTAAGTCTAGTGAGAGTGGGAGGAGACGAGCGGGAGAGAGAGACCGGCTGGGGGACGTTGCTTCGCGCGGAGAGTCCAGCTTGGGACGAGCCTGATGTTGCCACGTGCATTTGATTGCAACGTTAGGCTTAGTTTCGACTCACGCACGGGGTAGAGGATTTTGACCCGGCAACTGTGTTGAGTGTTGCCAAGCATGGGATGTATTTTGCATGCCTAGGGTGGGGTCCAGACAGATTCAAGACTCAGAGCTCACCTCACTGTCGTACCCTTCGGACCCCCTTGATATCTATCCCTCTCAACCCCACTTAGAAACTTTCTCTCTTACTTTGTATACCTTCTTTCCACTACTTCACCAATCTATTTAATTATCCCATCCCCTTGATAGACCTTATATCTATTATTGTATTAACGACGAGCTCTCAGATAACTAGATAGGATTTTGGGCCTTATGCAGAGATGTAATTGTTAATGAGACCTAGGAAGCTTTTTTGTTGTCTCATATTTGGTGGTTTCATGCTTGCTAGTGTGTTCTTGTGTCAGGTTAGCAGGGGCTAGACCGGAGAGGAGGCTTTTTGCGATCCTTTAAGTAAAGTCTGCTGGTGCGAGTCCTGTGGACCCGCACGACTTTACTAGGATACCCGTGGGAGTCTGGGGCATTTTCTTGTCTGTGTCCCTGTGTGTCTAGTGTTGTGTTGTGTGAGGGCCCTTGCCTAGTCCACTCAGCACTGCGCTAGCACGTCTTTCTTTTGTTTTAGGGTCGCCAGGAGAGAGTCAGATACTTGCGATATGAGTCTCTCAAGAGAGCACCCTTTCAATCAGAGTAATTTGGCGCACAGACTTGGGAACGTCCCTAGGCTAGGGCAGGTGGCTCAGCCCGGGTATCCGTAGCCTATATCCTTCTGGCTAGACCTCTGCCACCTGGCAGATTAACAGCTAGGGGTTTATCATCTCTGTATGCTTGTTATTGTGCCACAGTTTACCGTTTTTGTGAGCATTGTGAGTCAGGGTGTGGCTTAGAGACTCTGTCCGAGCAGGCTTGCCTGACTAAGAGTGAGAAGCACACCTGTATGTGGTTATGTTGCGAGTTGCTGCCTTTATTTAATTATACCTATGCCATTATACACTGTATGGCCTATCACTAGTATTTATTCCTGCTTATGAGTTAAGAGTTCTCTAAATCCGTAACGTATTTTCTTTGCTAAGCATCAGATCCTACAGTAGCCGCATGCAGTTTAGAAACCCGCATCTTGTCTACCTGTACGATGTTTTGAGGACTGTTTGCTTTCACCTTCTTTCACGCAGGGGTGATTAGTTGTATTAATTAACGTAACGTTAAATGTACTTTCTTCTAGTTTGTTATAAAATTGTTTCTGCAATTTAATTCCGTTATCTATCTTTTCCTTGAAGCTTTAAGTCAACTTAGTTGTGTGATCTTTTATATAGCCTGCTTGACTATCAGCAGTCTATAGTGCGTGCACCCTGTAACCGAGTCATAGGATACCTCGTTGTCCAGGCAGGACTCTTGATGGTTTAGGGTGGTTTGTTGCCTGGGTTTATAGATAAGGGTTGGATCTAGCGTTTTCCGTTGTTGCTTGTTGCCGCATACCTAGTCCAATAGAAAGAGCCCAGTGTTTATATATCCCAGGACGTAACAAATGGCGACCTTGCATAGGATTTACTGAACAGAGGAATATAGTGGTCATTTGTTTTGAGATTCCTTATGATTAGAGGAATACAGTGGACATAAAGTTTTTTTTTTGGAGCAACCAATATAACACATTAACACCTTACGAGCGGCCTATGCGGTTTATTTATATGTACCGCCCAGCGGGGTGTTTTTAGCCAAAATAGGGCTGTTTACGTGATCATTTTCATGCCTAAATAAGACCCAGAACGTAAAACAAGTATCTATCCCTGAAAGGGCATAAACAGAGCTTTCGAATGACACCATAACGATCCTTTTATGATGGCTAGTTTTCTTGCAATAACCGTGCAACGCGAGTGCAAAAAGCATGTAATTAGGCACTTTCCCCATACAATTCCGTATATAGCGAGTGAGAGAGGGAGGGAGGAGGTGGGATTCGTGTCAGTAGGTTCGCCGCGGTGGTCTGGAACAGTCATACGCTCGCTACTCTCCTGCCACCACTTGTCTCTCTCTCTCAGCAACATTACGTGCTGAAATTGCCACACGATATATGTCGAGCACCGCCACATAGTCCAGCTTTATTTAACTCGACTTATGTGTCTCGCCGCTAATTAAGGGTTAAAGACTTTAAATAACATTAGTATATACATACTTGCATAGGAGATAAGGCACATTCTATAACCGTGATAATTACTGCAGTACACAAACATGTCTAATACATCAGAACACAGTGATGGGTCAGGTCACGATACGGGTCGGAGGGAGAAAAACCTGTGGAGTGGCTAGTCGATAGCGAGGAGGGTGCTAGAAGATTTTTAGAGGTGCCCCTTACCGCTGCCAGGGTGTTGAAGCTGAATAAGTATGGCTTAAAGTGTGTGGCAGGTCTTCAGGGTCACCAGGGTTTAAGTGGCATGAGGAAAGATCAGCTGAGGACTTTGATATTGGGTTTAGAAGGGAGAGACCTGGGTGGAGAGGCGACTGGGGGCCCCGGTCCCCAGCCCCCACTCCACTCTACCCCCATATCAACAATGACATACTACACCATCTGGAACACAGAGACAATCTGTTAAAAAGGCTAGCGAAACATAGACAGGATCAAGGTCTGAAACATGAGTTCAACAGGGCCAGGAATAAACTAAGTAGGAAAATGAAATCAGCGAAAAATAATTATTTTCACAATAAGGCAGAGGAATATCAGAATAACCCAAAGAAACTATGGAGGCACCTAAAAACAACAGGCTACAGCAACAAGACAAGGGATTCGTCTAACACTAATATTGCTCTCACCATTAATGATCAGGTTTGCCACGATAAACGATAAATTTCAACCTACTTCAACTCCTTCTTCACTTCCATAGCAAACACACTTGCACAGAACCTACCTCAACCTCTCAATAAATACACGACAACAACGGCCACCTTTCGTAATTTCTACAGAGATAAAGACATACACCCGAACACATTTAGATTGCAAAATGTTACACCAAAATACACTTTTGACGAGCTGTCTAACCTAAATGTACATAAGAGCACAGGACCAGACAAAATTCCTGCCAAATTTCTACGAGATGGAGCCATTGGTATAGCAGGCCCCCTAACCCACATCATCAACTTGTCAATTAACACCAACACAGTACCTGCTGAACTGAAGGAAGCTATTGTAACCCCTCTATTCAAGAAAGGAAATAAACTAGAAGTTGGCAACTACAGACCAGTTAGCATATTATGTATTGTATCTAAAATCCTTGAAAGAGCGGTATACACCCAAATTGAACACTACCTCAAACAAAATGATCTATTCTATAAGTTTCAATCAGGTTTCAGATGCATGTACTCGACAGACTCCTGTCTCATCCACTTAACGGATCACATTCGTAAAGAAATGTCTAAAGGTAACTACACCGGTATGGTTCTTCTTGATCTACAAAAAGCGTTTGACACAGTAGACCATGATATCCTATGTAATAAACTACAAGCTATGGGCATAGGGTCTGTGAACTGGTTTAAATCTTATCTTAGTGGTAGAACCCAAAGAGTCAAAATTGATGATAATATTATCTGATCCTATGCCAATTAACTGTGGGGTCCCGCAGGGAAGCATCCTTGGTCCCTTACTCTTTCTCTGTTATGTGAACGACATGGAACTGAGCGTCTCATGTAAATTATTACTGTATGCAGACAACAGCGTGCTTCTGGTTTCAGGAAAAGACCCAATAAGTATTGCCGCTTCACTTTCCAAAGAACTAGCATCATGTAGTGAATGGCTAGTGGACAATAGACTATCTCTTCACCTGGGCAAGACGGAAGCCATCTTATGTGGAACAAAACGCAAACTGAAAGACATTGTGGGCTTCTCGGTCAACTGTAATGATATTCCTATAACAACAGTGTCACAAGTTAAATATCTCGGACTGAAACTGGACGCGAGTTTGTCAGGTGAAACAATTTTGGAATCTATCCTGAGTAAGTGTAGAGCACGTATAAAATACCTGTATAGACAGGTGGGATGCTTGCCCGCGGCGACCAAAAAGACCCTCTGCCAAGCGCTTGTTCAATGTCATTTTGACTATTCTGTGTCATCCTGGTACTCTGCATCATCTAAATCAGCACAGCACAAACTTCAGGTCACTCAAAATAAAATGGTTAGGTTCATGCTGAACCTAGGACCCAGATCACATGTTGGCCAGGAACAACTTCAGTCACTAGGTATGCTCAATGTTTCTGACAGGGCCAAACAAATCAGGATAACTAATGCCTTCAAAATGTTCTATGACAGAGCTCCAGAGTATCTAAAGAATGATTTTGTTAAAGCAAATGAGAGGAGTAGACATAATACAAGAAACATGATGTTTAATTTTAAGGTCCCGAGAATCCAAGGACAGGGTAAGCAAACATTCTTCTTCACTGCCATCAAAGACTGGAACGACCTACCCCAGTCAGTCCGTGAAAGAGAACACTGTATTCCTTCAGACGTAGCCTGAAGGAACACCTGAACCGGACAGCTGCGAGAAGGGAGCACCAAGCTTATGTCTACTACTAAATACGACATAAGAGATAGACAAACCAAACTGAAATGTTTACTGATTACGGATTACTGATATTTACTATAGGATGTAAGGTATCCTAAAATAACCCCCTAGAAATACTTTTTCTAAAGTATCTATTTCTTTATCCTCCCCTTTTCCCCAGCTAACCTAATCCCACAAGGACCCCAATGGAAATACGCCTAACGGCCTTATTGGGCTATCCTTAGTTGGAATTATGCAAGGCTGGTACATGTCATATTTGTAACAAACTATGTGGTACCAACTCTGTAAATTGCTGACTGAATAAATATTATTATTATTATTATTATTATTATTATATCAAACGTCAGGGTGCCTGAATTTAGTACATACCCCCAAGTTGATGGTCAATGGCAGCATGGAATTCAATTACAGGGACCCTCTCCATTAAATGCACCTTCCTCTCCTCAAGGGTTGACTCCAGATTTGTTGTTTCGGCTTGAGATGGCCAAGGTTGAGGTTGCTAGAGCTCAGGTTGAGGCTACCGAAAGACAGGCTAGAGCTCAGGTTGAGGCTGCCGAGAGACAGGCTAGTGTGCAGGCTGAGGCTGCAGAGAGAGCAGCTATACGAGAGGCTGAACTGCAGGCAGAGTCTACTAGGTATCAGGCTGACAGGGAGCTGGAGAGATCTCGAGTGGAGGTAACAGGGCGAAATATTGGGGGAGGTAACAGACATCGGGACCAATCATTGTCACACCTGCTTAAACTAGTTCCTGTGTTCGATGAATTAGGTGTGTCTGAGTTTTTTATGCGATTTGAGAAGAAGTGTCAGGAACACCAGTGGCCTCAGGAAAAGTGGGCAGCATTAGTTTCATCAAGACTCCTAGGAAAGGGGCTAAAAGCGTATGATGCACTACCTTTAGAGTCCTGTGTAGTTTATGATGAGCTAAAGAAGGCTGTGCTACGGGCCTATGAGTTACAACGAGAAACTTACCGCTTGAAGTTTCGGGGTGTTACTTAGGGCAAGGATAGTACCTTCCTAGAATACGCCCGGGACTTGTCTGATACACTACGACATTGGCTGCGTTCCGAGAGGGCAGATACTTTTGAGGAGTTGAGTGAGCTGGTTCTCTTGGAGCAGTTCTTTAAGTGCACAGGCGGGGACTTAACATTAAATATAAAGGAATAAAATCCTAGAACTCTACAGGAGGAAGCAGAAATGGCTGACCTCCGACTGTCATTAATTCGAGGGTGCGGAGCTGCAGCTAGGAGTGAGTCGGGTGCAAAGGATCGTACCCCTCCCCCTCCCAAGAATTTTGATACACATAAATACACAAAACCATCTAGCACTGACAATAAAACTGAACATAAACCAAATACCGTCCCGTATAAGAAGTCTAATGGTACCTCCCACTCCCAAGGGAAACCAAAGAGTAAAGAGTGCTTTGCATGTCACAAGGAGGGTCACTTTGCAAGTGCTTGTCCGAGCAAGCCACCAAACAAGGTTGTGTCATTGGTCCGCAGCATAGGGGTGTCGCCTATATCTTCTGAGTTTGCCAAGGGTAGTTCGTCAGAGGTTGGGACACAGCCTGTGTTCAAGAGTCCGAAAAGCTCGAACCCTGTCCGCGACGTCTTTGGGGGTCATAGAGGGCATGGTTTTGGGAGGTGGGCTGGCGAAAGGCGAGGAGTTAAGCTATTGCGTGATACTGGGGCTTCTCAGACCTTTGTGGGGTAATTGGAAACGTCCCCCTGTGCTGACGTATTTGAGGTGTTCCGAAAATATTCATTGTGCCATTAATAGCATTAATATTTACATATGCGCCTATTATGGTTGATTATAAAGGATTAACCTGAAACAACAATAACGAGTGAAAAAGCGGGATGGTCAAAATCGGAGATATAGCCCGCGAGTTGTATAATGTATGGGTGAGGCAATCTGCTTTCCCGCCAATTTCCCCCAAGGCCACTGAGACACAGTCGATCGATACTCTCTCTCTCTCTCTTGCACTCGCTTGCTATCAGTGATGACCACACCCTCCAATCGGATTTCTAATGTTAGCACGAAAATATACCTCAGAATAAGGGAATAACAGAGAAAATAGGTGATAACTGAAGGAGAGGAGGAAAGTGGGGAAGGAGGGGAGGTAGAGGACTGAGATTTTGCATGGCCCAGGGGCCAAAAAAAAAATAAAAAAATAAAAAAAAAAAAATATAAAATATTTTTTTTTCGATGTCAAAAGTTGATTTTTATTTTCTCTGACTCTTAAGAGTCTTCCCGCAGTGCGCCGGGGGAACTCTTAAGAGTCTCCCCGCAGCTCCCGGGTTAAAGAACTTTACTGGTAGGCCGATTAACGCTGCTCGGGTGGTGGTAGTTCAGGGGATCAATGCTACGAAGTCCTACCCGCTGGTGCGGATGGAGCTGGAGGTGGGTGGTGTGGCGAAGGAGCTGGATGTAGGAATTGTAGAGAACGTGCCTATTGGGGGCGTCGACCTCCTCCTCGGCAACGACTTTGCGTTGCCTGCTTCTAAGGTTTCACCCTTGGTCGTTGCCGAGAAGGCGGCCGACGTTAGTAGGGAGGAACAGGAGTGGGTTGAGAAGTGTAGCATACAAACCATGGCGTGTGTTGTGACGCGTTCTCAGAAATCCGGAGCCTTGCAGCCACCACCTCAGTCTATCAAACCGCGGAGGAAAGGTCACAAGAAAACGGGAAGTGTTGGTCAATTGGAGAGTTTTGAGCCGGCAGTGTTTCTTGGTGACTCATTATTGGCACCTATGTTAGAGTCTGGAGAGGCCCCGGGGCCTGTCACCGCTAGTGCAGGTGCAGGGCAGGAAGAGACTCTGCGACAGCATCGTTATGCGCAGCGTGAGGAAAGGATGGCTCAGCGGGACATTGGAGGTGGAAATAAATTATTTAAGATGAACTTGGATAATCTCGCACCTGCTGATATATGTTCCTTGCAGCTGGAAGATCCTGAAGTCAGGGCGTGTGGTAATGGTGCTATCGAACTGAAGAGAGGTGGGGATGCGCAGCCTGGTGATTTTTTCTTGTCCGAGGGGATCTTGTATCGGAGACATCAGGATCCCAAGAAAAAGTGGGATGGCGGGTCAGGATTAGTGGACCAGTTAGTAGTACCGAGGGTGCGCTGTGAGAGCTTATTGAGATTAGCTCATGATGTGCCTTTGGCAGGGCACCTGGGGGCACGTAAGACGGAGGCAGCTCTGAGCAAGCTTTTCTGGTGGCCTGGGTTAAAGGCGAGTGTCGTGTCATGGGTGTCACAGTGTCACACTTGTCAAGTTGTTGGGAAACCCAATCAGGTCATCCCGAGAGCCCCGTTACAACCCCTCCCTGTCATTGGGCCGCCCTTCAGCAAAGTAGTTATCGATATGGTTGGCCCATTGCCCTCCACTAGTGCCGGCAATACACTTTTACTAACTGTAATGGATGTAGCAACACGGTATCCAGATGCTTACCCCATGCACAATGGGATGGCTAAGACTGTTGTCAAAAACCTGCTTGTCTATTTCTCTCGTTATGGCTACCCTCAGGAGATCCAGTCTGATCAGGGATCCAATTTTACTTCTGCTCTGTTTAAGCAGACCATGCAGCAACATGGGATAGTGTCTGTGGTGTCATCTGCCTACCATCCCGAGAGTCAGGGAGTTTTGGAAAGGTGGCACTCGACTCTCAAGAGTATGTTGCGGTGTTATTGCATGGAAAATGGGAAGGACTGGGATCTAGGTCTCCCATACGTTTTATTTGCTGCGAGAGAAGTACCTGGGGAGACCTTGGGATTTAGCCCGAACGAGTTGGTTTTTGGACACAGGGTCAGGGGGCCCCTCCACATAGTCAAGGAGATCTGGGAGGGAGTCACAAAGCCATGCTCGCTTCTAAAGTATGTAGTTGAAAGCCGTGAGAGAATGCTAAAGAGCTTGGAGGTAGCAGGTCGGAACCTTAAGAGTTCACAAGCTCAGATGAAGGACAGATACGACCAGAAGGTGAAGCTGAGGGAGTTTGAAGTAGATCAGGAGGTACTGATACTACTGCCTCTGGTGGGACACCCCTTGTCTGCCAAGTATTCTGGTCCGTATCGGGTTGTAAGGAAGGTTTCTGATCTCGACTATTTAGTAGCTACTCCTGATAGTAAGAAAAAGAACCAACTTTGCCATGTAAATCTGATGAAAGAGTATGTGAGGCGCCCCTCCGAGCCTCTCACTGTCCCGGTGTTGATCTGCAGGGATCGTGGTGGAGAAGGAGGAAGGGACAGTCAAGCTGCGGGGGAGGATAATTGGGATTGTTATGTTTCCGCGGATCAGTGGGCGGGGAATTTTAGACAAGTGGCTCACGAGTTGATATTGCACCTGCCTGAGCAACAGCGTGTAGCTGTACAGCACTTGTTTGATTCAAACCCAGCTGTTTTCGCGGTGCATCCTGGCCTCACTACTCAAGCGGTGCACGATGTCGATGTTGGGGACCACCCGCCCTTTAAATCAGTGCCATACCGTGTTCCCCCTATTAAATTACCAGCACTTAGGGAAGAGCTGGATTATATGCTGAAACGTGGGCTGATTTCTGAGGGTGCAGTAAGGTGGACTTCCCCCGTCACACTGCAGCCCAAACCAGATGGCAAGGTGCGGTTTTGTATAGATTTCCGCAGGTTGAATGGTTTAACCCCCACAAATGCCTACCCTCTCCCTCGCGTGGACGACAGTGTGGATAAGATAGGAGAAGCCAAGTTCCTCGCTAAGATAGACCTTGTTAAGGGTTATTGGCAAGTGCCCTTGTCTGAGCGAGCACGAGAGGTGTGTGGGTTTGTGGTGGACTGTGCCACATATCGTTGCCATGTTATGCCATACGGGCTGAAAAATGCCTCTGCAACGTTTCAGAAATTAATGAACGACATTGTAGCCGACATACCCAATTGTACGGTGTACCTAGATGATGTCATAATATACGACGATGATTTTAACAGTCACTGTGCTCACATCGGACAGCTTTTTAATAAACTGAATGAAGCAGGTTTGGTGGTAAACCAGGGTAAGTGCGATTTTGTCAAAGCCACAGTTTTGTACCTGGGGTTCGAGGTGGGGATGGGTCAGGTGTGTCCTCCACAGACAAAGATCAAAGCCATCGATCAGTTTCCCCAGCCTACGACTAAGAAAGAAATCATGCGGTTTCTAGGTATGATAGGCTATTATCGTCGCTTCATCAAAGGCTATTCGACTGTACTTGCACCTTTAACCGACTTATTATCTAAGGACAAGAAGTTCCGGTGGTCTCCTGAGAGTGCAGAGGCGTTTTCCTTGGTGAAACACCTGTTATGTACCCACCCCATACTCAGGGCCCCGGACTTCAGCAGACCTTTTCAACTGGCGACTGATGCCAGTAGCGTAGGGGCTGGGGCTGTCTTGTTACAGACAGATGATGAAGGTATCGAACATCCAGTGAGATTTTACAGTAAAAAATTCAATAGTGCACAAAGGAATTACTCTGTAATTGAAAAAGAACTCCTGGCGATAGTGCTGGCGCTCAGGCACTTCGATGTATATGTTCCTGCTTTCGGACCAGTCGTAGTGGTTTATACCGATCATTACCCTCTGAAATTCTTGAATCAGTTTAATAACCGGAATATGAGGCTGACCAGGTGGTCACTCATGCTTCAGGAGTATAATCTGGACATACGCCATATTGCCGGTTCTGATAACGTGATAGCGGATTGTCTATCAAGGGTGGATGATGTTGGTTAGACTGCCACAGGATTGAGCGTTGAGTGTGGAGGAAAATAGGCTGTCACTGCAGTTCAGCCGAAAAAAACAAATTCAAAAAGCAAAACCTTATAAAAACTCTTTATTTTTATAACGTGTAGAATTTTGTATAAGATGCTGTAGCAGTATCTAAGTTGAATGTTTTCGCTTATTGTCGCTAAGTTAGTTGAACTTGCTCGGTGGAGCGCAACAGTCTTTATTTTTGTTATATATAGTGCCTTGTGTCGCAACAGTGTGTGGTACTATGAGAAGCTTTCTGTTAGATATGAAGAACTTAGTTAAGGGTCTTATATCTTGGGGGAGGTGTGACGCTTCTGCTTAGTAGCCACGTGCGGGCATGCGCGCACGTCGGCTGCCCAGCCGTTTAGAAACCGGCTGGCGGCAGCCGGCCGGAAGGCTTTTCCTTAGTATATATCCTACGACAACGTAACTAATGTCTGGGATATTCTTATGTTGTTTCACAGCTTGAAGCTGCCCTTATTCTTAACCAACGCATCTTAGTATATTTTATTCTCAATAGTTGTTTGTTTCATTATAATATATAAGATGTAATTAGTCTAGTGAGAGTGGGAGGAGATGAGCGGGAGAGAGAGACCGGCTGGGGGATGTTGCTTCGCGCGGAGAGTCCAGCTTGGGACGAGCCTGATGTTGCCACGTGCATTTGATTGCAACGTTAGGCTTAGTTTCGACTCACGCACGGGGTAGAGGATTTTGACCCGGCAACTGTGTTGAGTGTTGCCAAGCATGGGATGTATTTTGCATACCTAGGGTGGGGTCCAGACAGATTCAAGACTCAGAGCTCACCTCACTGTCGTACCCTTCGGACCCCCTTGATATCTATCCCTCTCAACCCCATTTAGAAACTTTCTCTCTTACTTTGTATACCTTCTTTCCACTACTTCACCAATCTATTTAATTATCCCATCCCCTTGATAGACCTTATATCTATTACTGTATTAACGACGAGCTCTCAGATAACTAGATAGGATTTTGGGCCTTATGCAGAGATGTAATTGTTAATGAGACCTAGGAAGCTTTTTTGTTGTCTCATATTTGGTGGTTTCATGCTTGCTAGTGTGTTCTTGTGTCAGGTTAGCAGGGGCTAGACCGGAGGGGAGGCTTTTTGCGATCCTTTAAGTAAAGTCTGCTGGTGCGAGTCCTGTGGACCCGCACGACTTTACTAGGATACCCGTGGGAGTCTGGGGGCATTTTCTTGTCTGTGTCCCTGTGTGTCTAGTGTTGTGTTGTGTGAGGGCCCTTGCCTAGTCCACTCAGCACTGCGCTAGCACGTCTTGCTTTTGTTTTAGGGTCGCCAGGAGAGAGTCAGATACTTGCGATCTGAGTCTCTCAAGAGAGCACCCTTTCAATCAGAGTAATTTGGCGCACAGACTTGGGAACGTCCCTAGGCTAGGGCAGGTGGCTCAGCCCGGGTATCCGAAGCCTATATCCTTCCGGCTAGACCTCTGCCACCTGGCAGATTAACAGCTAGGGGTTTATCATCTCTGTATGCTTGTTATTGTGCCACAGTTTACCGTTTTTGTGAGCATTGTGAGTCAGGGTGTGGCTTAGAGACTCTGTCCGAGCAGGCTTGCCTGACTAAGAGTGAGAAGCACACCTGTATGTGGTTATGTTGCGAGTTGCTGCCTTTATTTAATTATACCTATGCCATTATACACTGTATGGCCTATCACTAGTATTTATTCCTGCTTATGAGTTAAGAGTTATCTAAATCCGTAACGTATTTTCTTTGCTAAGCATCAGATCCTACAGTAGCCGCATGCAGTTTAGAAACCCGCATCTTGTCTACCTGTACGATGTTTTGAGGACTGTTTGCTTTCACCTTCTTTCACGCAGGGGTGATTAGTTGTATTAATTAACGTAACGTTAAATGTACTTTCTTCTAGTTTGTTATGAAATTGTTTCTGCAATTTAATTCCGTTATCTATTTTTTCCTTGAAGCTTTAAGTCAACTTAGTTGTGTGATCTTTTATATAGCCTGCTTGACTATCAGCAGTCTATAGTGCGTGCACCCTGTAACCGAGTCATAGGATACCTCGTTGTCCAGGCAGGACTCTTGACGGTTTAGGGTGGTTTGTTGCCTGGGTTTATAGATAAGGGTTGGATCTAGCGTTTCCGTTGTTGCTTGTTGCCGCATACCTAGTCCAATAGAAAGAGTCCAGTGTTTATATATCCCAGGACGTATAAATATAAACTCCACTGGGGCCAGCGTGTCATTACCCTAGTATACTCGCTCGGAAGCACGTGTCCCAACTTCATTGCTACTTCTCGCACACGCTCGCCACCATGGGGAAAGTTAATAAGAAATCGGTCAAGAAGGCACTGACAAAACAGCAAAAAGTGAAGGAAAATGTGTACACACTCTCATTAGAACAATCTCCCACACCAGGCCCTAGTGGAGTGCCAAGAACAAGTAGCACCAACTCAACACGTTCACGGTCACGCTCCCGGTCACGGTCACCTATATATCGGAATTCACCTGCTGAGGAGGACACGCGTGTCGCCACACCTGACAATGGTAATCATTCTGCCACCACCGATTCCACGTCTCCCAGAGACAGAAACTTTGTTATGTTCACTGATGAACAGGAACAAGATTTGGCAGAGTGGTATCAGGAGCATGACTACCTCTATGATAACCGCTTTAAACATCGCAGGAACACAGAGAGGAAGGATGCCGCCCTCGCAGAGAAGTCGAAATCACTCAATGTTACTGGTAAGTTGAAAAACTTAATTTATGTGTGCGTGTTAACCCTTCCCCCCCGGGGGCCCCCTCCTAAGGACAGTGTCAAGTACCCGGGCGATTTGGCCGGTAGGCCTAGGTTACCATATCTTTGTTATTTTAACTGCTAGAAATTTCCCACGCATCTCGAAACGTAGTGCGGTTTCCAATCTGTAAACTGGCGTTGAGTAGAGCTCTGTAAGTCAACTGGTTCAGTTGTGATGACAATTTCCGTGGAGCGAATTTTTCCGCGATGTTGACAATATCGGAGCTTTTCAGACACTAATTTTGTCATACCATACAACAACAACATTGATCCGACGTCTCCTTCTTGTTTTCGGAGGTGCGGTGACGCAATGACCGGCTTTGTTTACATGCGTCGGACGCACAGCGTTCAGACCAAGCTGAATAGGCTTTCAAGCTTACTGCCTGATATAAGGACACCCGGGGTCCTGCCCATCTGCCGTGGTGTCCTTATAAAAGGACAGCCGGGCTGGAAGGGTTAAACTGTGCAATAATGTGAAAAGTATGCCCAAAACAAAGTGTTTTGCATTTCAAATAGCAGTGACACTGTGTGCGAAACAATGATGGTTTATGGATGTGAATAATCGGCTGCCCGGGTTCAAAGACATTTGTCATTTGCATATTTTTATTTATTACACAGTCATGCACACACGCTCGAAGAGTATTAACTCCTTCAGACATAATATGTTCCAGTAAGTCTACGGAGGCGGGAGCCCGGTATCATTGCCACTGCACCACACAACTGTCAAAACCACACTGCTGACCGTTAGAATTGTCGGAGAAACCTGGGGTTGCCACCAACCGACAGATCTTCATCTAACTTACCGGACTTACTGAGCTCCATATGACGCTAGGGCGTCATATAACTTATTCTAGTCACAAGAGTTTTTGGTTCACCCTGTCATATGACGCAGTAGCGTCATATAAGTCTGAAAGAGTTAACAATGTTATTTGTGATATATGTTATGCTTTTCACAAGTGTAGTACATTATACCCAGTGAGACGATACTTTCTTTGACATATTTATTATACCGACATATGAAGTGTTTAAAGTGACAAGGAATAATTGCTGTTGCTGATCTCCAGCAAATTGTTCCTGTGTCCTACACTTTCAAGACAGTTTTATGTATATGTTTACTAAAAGTTTTGATTTTTCTTCTTCAACAGTTCGTCACCTTAAATATGGTTCAAGGGAATTCACACAAGGTTTTGGAAACTGAAGTCGGATCAGAAGGCCAAACACCACATGGAGAGGGAGAAGTGGATCCTTGAGAATTTTTCGCTTCTTGCTCCCTCATCGGCACATCAGCAGGGTGAAAGGTCGATCCAACGAGCAGGTAATTATACATATTTATGTAATATTCCTACAATAATTTTTCCATTTCATCACTTCCACATTAGATTTTTCACACAAAATTCGTTTTTTACTCTGTCTCACCAAGTATAATTTATTTGTTATTAACATGTTTTTTAGTGTTTCAGTATTCAGGGATATATTTTTTGATTTCGTAAATGAGTATTTTAAATACATCTCCATACATTTTTCAAACTAAACTACTTTATTCATTTACATTTTATTTATAATAATTTGTTTGTTCATCTTTCTCAACGATCCATGTCCAAGGCCAGATTCCCCGAGTTCCGCAGGCACCACATCTGTAAAGAAATAAGGACATATATTATTACTTAGTTTAAAGATAATTAAAGTTGGGAGACTGGTACCATGACCAGGTTTCGAACAAATTGACAACAGGTATATCTGGGAAACCGGGGAACTGTCACCATTCTTAACCGAGTGCTGACGGTGCCCACCTTTCCGTAATGTACGAGAGGTCAGTGGGTTCGAAACCTGTTCATGGTACCTGTCTCAACAAGCATTATTATTTATATTCCTGTGCATAATATTATTATTTTGTTTTTGTAGCAGTTTGAAGATCGTACACGGGCTAAGATGCTCGTTAATATAGAACAGAAATAATGCAGGGGCAGGACACCAAAGCGTGTATCTTAAATACACCAATAAGTAGGATACATATATATAATGTGACGCCTCCCGGCGTTAACAGAATGGTTGCGTGGGGAATTGCAGCTCGCTAGCGCTCGCCAGGATGGGGGGATGGGCTACAGTTGTCCTAGAATGATCTGCTTTGTGTGATTGGTGTCGTGTGGCCACAGACAGTCTAGAAATGGTCTTTGTTTTGGTCTGTGACCGCGCCTTATATTTTATATTCGCTATAATATAAATGTTGCTTGTGTGGGAGGCGAGCGAGAGAGGGTGAGGGGGTACACCTGGCAGCGGGGTGAGCAATCACGCGGCTCGCTTGGGCGCTGACGGCGTTGGCGGCCGGGTGGTCAACTAGTCCCTGCCCATCGCGGCCTCGTGTTTTTTACCAGCTCAGAGCTTGCCTGACACGCGTACCGCCTATATCCTTTGCAATTCTGTCCCCCATACTCGCCACTTTGCATACTATTTCTCTCTCTCGACTTCTCCTTTCTCATTCTCTAATCTTTATTAAACTCAACATCCCTTCTGGTTTCAGCATAGACGTTCACCGTCGACCAGTCGTATTGTACGCGAAGCTCTCAGATATTTCCATGTATTAGATTAAGGAGGTATTAGCCTTTATTGCGGTTTGGAGAGACGGACTTTTCCGTATGTGTCCTCTCTCGGGAAGGTTGTAGACCGGTATATGTCTCCCTGGCAAGGTGTTGAGTGATTCTGCTTGGTTATCTAAAGCTAGACTAGGGGTAAGGTTACTGTGTCGTTGTCTCCGATGTGTGCAGTGTTAGCTAAGCCCTGCACGACATCGACAGGTACTGTGGGAGCCTAAGTTGTCTTCGGGTAGGTTTACTTTGCGAGCACAGCGCTGTGGTGTGAGAGGGCCATAGCCTATCCCTCACAACATAGTGCTGCCTCTTTGTGTTGACTTCTGAGGGATCGCCAGGATAGAACTAGGTACTAGAGACCTAGATTTATCAAGAGAGCATCCCCGTCATATAACGTAATCTTCATTATACCACCTTCGGACAACGTTAGGCTACGAGCCGCATGCTCACCCATTGTTGCCCTGCCTTGATACCCCAGCTAGACTTTATTAACTGAGCAGACACTGGTTAGAGATAAGCTCCCATTATTATATGTATGCAACATTATTATTCACTGCACTTTTGAGCCGAGGTTGTTGTTGAGTTGCACAACCCTAGTAGGCTGTTGCGTTGTGTCACGAAGCATTTCTTTAGTTGTCGAGCATTACTACCTTTGCGCAGTCTTTATTATTCGCCTGCCTATTATTACTATATGTCCTAGTATTTATTGTGACCCGTATTCTGCATTATAATTGTTCAAGATTCTTTACGAACATCTTCCCAGCATCAGACTTATTTCAGAAGTTTCCAGTTGATGTTGCAGGACTAGCATTGCACTTTCTTTAATACAGGAGTGCCAGTTATTTGAGTATCTACCGTAACGTTAATTAATCACGTTAACTATCTTTTCTTTGTGTAACCTAATCGAGTAATCTTTTACTGTTTGAGAATAGGCTGTTTCATCGAGCGTCAGCCTAGTGTGTGTGCACCAGTTACCGAGTCATAGGATACCTCGTTGTCCAGGCACAACTCAGGGCGGTAATGGTGTTTTGTTTTCCAGTGTTTAAGGCAGGGGTTGGATCTAGTGTTACCGTTGTTGCATTTTGCCATTATCTAGTCCAATGTTGAAGAGCCCTGTGTCTTTGAGAACCTGGATCGTAACAAATGGCGACCTAGCTCAGGATCTTGTGAACTAAGAGATAATTGCAGGATTGTTGTGGTCATTTGTTTTATTGAGGAATATAGTGGGCACGTTATTTTTTTTTGGCAAAGTAGTATAGCACTTGAGAGTCTTCAGACATTTTTGGCAAGTGAATAGTGCTACATAAGAGTTTGGGGTACTTCTTTTCTGAATATTGTGGTGAGAAATTTTTGTGAGCATCATGTCTTATACCGGGTCAGAGGAGAATGGAGACACAGTACGTAATGTCGAGACTGAGGAACAACAGTATATTGAAAGGGTTAATCGGGTGAACTGTGAGGAGGATGCTAGGATATTTTTGCAATTGCCTGTTACTGCCGAGCGGTTGGAGGGTATGGATCGGTACGATCTTCAATGCCTGGCCACAGCTATCGGTCATGCGGTTACTAGCAGAATGACCAAGGATAACTTGATAACGTGTGTACTGGGCAGGGTGACTGGTGAACGAGATGGGTTGAGTGCTCAGAGCCCTTCGGCCATGCTTCCCCTACACTCGACTCCCAGCCATCCCAGTAGTTTGCCGACCCCAGGTACGCTTCCACAGTTGGGTGGTGACTGGCAGGGTGGGTTGCCCCTGGGGGGACCACCGGTAATTTCAAACATTGTAGCACCTTCACCTCCTCCAGGGTTAACTCCAGAATTATTGTATCAGCTCGAATTAGCTAAGATCGAAGAGAGAAAGGCTATCAGGGTATCTGAGCTTCAGCTTCACCAGCAACAAAGGGCAGGTGAGCTCCAGCAGCAAATAGAATTAGCCAAGATAGAAGAGAGAAAAACTATCAGTCATGAGCACATAGAGCTAGCAAAAATTCAAGCTGAGTCGACTAGGTACTGTGCCGACATGGACGTAGAGAAGTCGCGAGTAGAGGCAACGGGACAGCGACTTGGGGCTGGTAACCGTGTTCATGAGCAGTCTCTCTCGCACTTATTGAAACTGGTTCAGGTGTTTGATGAGAGTGGTGTAACAGAATTTTTCACACGCTTTGAGAAGAAGTGCCAGGAACACCAGTGGCCAGAGAATAAATGGGCAGCACTTGTATCCTCTAGATTAATAGGCAAGGGTCTTAAAGCCTACGATGCGTTGCCTATAGAGTCTTGTATTATCTATGAGGAACTCAAGGAGGCTGTCCTGAGAGCATACGAACTACAACCAGAGACGTACAGGTTGAAGTTCCGGGGTGTTACCAAGGGTCGGGAGAGCACCTTTTTGGAGCATGCCCGGGAGCTGTCCGATGCTTTTTGGAATTGGCTGAGGTCGGAGAAAGCTACTACGTTTGACGACATTAAACAGTTGGTGCTTTTAGAGCAGTTTTTCAAATGCACGGGCGGCGACCTGACGTTAAACCTTAAAGAAAAGCAACCAAAAACTCTACAGGAGGCAGCTGAGATGGCTGACCTCCGGCTATCACTAATTCGTGGGTGCGGGTCTGCCCAGCGTAGTGAGGCAGGTAACAAGGGGCGTGACGCCCCACCCCCCCGAGTTAGTGATATACATTATGCAAACAAGTACAAGAGCCATGATACCAAGACTGACCACAAGACTAGCACCGTCCCATTTAAGAAGGGGCCGGGCCCTTCCCAGTACCAAGGGAAGCCCAAAGGGGAGTTGGAGTGTTATCATTGTCATAAAAAGGGGCACTTTGCAAGAGTCTGTCCTAGCAAACCACCTTCAGCAGCTGTGTCTTTGGCCTGCAACATTGGTGTGTCTCCGAAGTCATCTGAGTTTGCCCGGGGCAGTTCGTCAGAGGCTGAGGCACAGCCAATGCAGAAGCACCTGGGAGGCTCGAACCCTGCTCAGGATGTTTTTTGCGACCATAGAGGGCGGGGTTGCGTGATGTGGGCGGGGCGCAAGCATGGAGTAGAGGTCTTGCGTGATACAGGTGCTTCCCAGACTCTGATGAAAAACTTGACTGGCTACCCTATAAACGCGGCTCGGGTGGTGGTGGTGCAGGGTATTAATGCAACTCGGTCATACCCGCTGGTGCGGTTGGAGTTGGAGGTGGATGGTGTGGCACGTAAATTGGATGTCGGGATTGTGGAGAAACTGCCAGTGGAGGGCGTCTACCTTCTTCTCGGCAACGACTTTGCAATGCCCGCTTCTGAGGTTCTACCCTTAGTCGTTGCCGAGAGGCCGGCCGACGTGAGTAGGGAAGAGCAAGAGTCGGTCGAGCGGTGCCAGACACAACCCATGGCGTGTGTTGTCACCCGAGCTCGGGCAGCTAAAGTGTCACAGCCTAGTCCTCCGTCTTCAGACCAGCGGAGGAACGATCAACAGGAGGAGGCTAAAGCTGGAGTTGGTTTTAAGAGTTTTGACTCGGCGGCTCTCCTGGGTGATTCAGTATTAGCACCATTACTTAATTCTGGAGTAGCCCCTGGGCCTGTCATCGAGAGTGACGACGCTGGGCATGACGAGTCTCCACGACAGCAACGCTATGTACATCGAGAGAGACAGAGGGAGCAGCCCAGTATCGGGGAAGGTCATGCATTGCTCCGGGAGCAGTTAGATCGCTTGGCACCCTCAGATATACGTCGGTTGCAACTAGAGGACCCTGAGCTCCAAACGTGTGCTAATGGAGCTGTAGAGCTCGACGAGGACGGTGATGCACAGCCAGGAGATTTTTTTTATTTAGAAGGCATCGTCTATAGGCGTTTTCAAGACCCTAAACGTAGTTGGCAAGAGGGGTCCGGAGTAGTGGACCAGTTGGTGGTGCCATGGGAGTGCAGGGATAGCCTACTGAGGTTGGCGCATGACATACCACTGGCAGGACATCTAGGGGTGAGAAAAACGGTGGCGGCTTTAGAAAAATTGTTTTGGTGGCCGGGGTTGAAGGGGCAGGTGGTAACCTGGATAGCAAGGTGTCATACGTGCCAGAGGGTTGGAAAACCTAACCAAACAATTCCGAGAGCCCCGTTGCACCCCATTCCTGTCAGTGGACCGCCCTTCAGTAAGGTCATCATTGATATGGTCGGACCCCTAACCCCTACTAGTGCCGGTAATAAATTTCTATTAACTATCATGGATGTGGCCACTCGTTATCCTGATGCATATCCAATGAGAAATGGCACGGCGAAAACTGTTGTCCGGAACCTGCTCTTGTATTGCTCGCGGTATGGTTACCCGCAAGAGGTGCAATCGGACCAAGGTTCTAATTTTACCTCTAATCTGTTCAAACAAACTATGATTCAGCATGGCATCAGCACTGTCGTCTCTTCTGCGTATCACCCGGAGACTCAAGGGGTGTTGGAGAGGTGGCACGCCACGCTGAAAAGCATGCTTCGATGTTATTGCGCAGAGAACGGAAAGGATTGGGACCTGGGTCTGCCGTATGTTTTGTTCGCGGCAAGAGAAGTACCTGGAGAGAGTCTCGGTTTCAGTCCGAATGAGCTTGTTTTCGGGCATCAGGTGAGGGGCCCTCTCCACATGGTGAAGGAGATTTGGGAGGGTACCGCTAAGCCATGTTCTATGTTGAGATACGTCCTCGAGAGCAGAGAGAGAATGCTAAGAAGTCTGGAGCTGGCCGGGCGTAATTTGGTGAGTTCGCAGGCCCGGATGAAGGACAGGTACGATACTAAGGCGAAACTCCGGGAGTTTCAGGTAGGTCAAGAGGTGTTGGTCCTGTTGCCTTCGGCAGGTCATCCTCTGGCTGCCAAGTACGCTGGGCCTTATCGGGTGGTGTCAAAGAACTCCGATCTGGATTACCTCGTTGCCACTCCAGACCGGAAGAAGCGTAACCAACTATGCCACATTAATTTGTTGAAGGAGTATGTGAGGCGCCCACCTGAGTCACTAGCTGTCCCTGTGTTGACCTGCTGCGGTCATGGTGGAGAAGGAGAGGGGGGCAGCAATGACCAGGTGGGATAACTGGGATTGTCATGTCTCGGCTGATCAGTGGGCGGGGAATTCGAGCCAATGTGCGCATGATGCTCTGGCGCACCTGCCGGAGGAACAGCAGGTGGCAGTGCAGCGCCTGTTCGATTCATACCCCACTGTATTTGCCGAGCACCCAGGCCTCACTACTCAAGCGGTGCATGACGTTGATGTAGGAGAGCACCCCCCCTTCAAGTCGATACCTTATCGGGTGCCACCCATTAAACTCCCAGCGCTCAGGGATGAGCTGGAGTATATGCTGGCGAGAGGCTTGATCGAGAAGGGGGCAGTACGGTGGACTTCTCCTGTCACTCTGCAGCCCAAACCTGATGGAAAAGTTCGGTTCTGCATTGACTTTAGGCGGTTGAACGGGTTGACCCCCACCAATGCATATCCTCTTCCCCGGTGGATGACAGTGTGGATAAGATCGGGAAAGCAAGGTACTTGACCAAAGGTAGACCTCGTCAAAGGCTACTGGCAAGTACCACTGTCTGAGCGGGCTAAAGAGGTGTGCGGGTTTGTGGTGGATGGCAGTACTTACCGTTGCAACGTGATGCCTTATGGTCTGAAAAATGCACCGCCACTTTCCAGAGCTTAATGAACGACATCGTAGCAGACATCCCAAACTGTACTGTCTACCTTGATGACGTGATCATTTATGACAACGATTTCCAAAGTCACTGTGAGCACATAGAAGCCTTATTTAGTCAACTTAGTAAAGCAGGCTTGGTGGTTAATCTGGGCAAGTGTGACTTTGTGCAAGCCACGGTGCAGTATCTGGGGTTTGTGGTTGGGTTAGGGCAGGTGAGCCCGCCCCAACAGAAGATACAGGCTATCGACTTGTTCCCCAGGCCGACCACCAAGCGGCAGATCAAGAGATTTTTGGGCATGATTGGGTATTACCGCCGCTTTATAAGAGGTTATTCTACTGTGTTAGCTCCTTTGACAGATCTACTAGCTAAAGATAAAAAGTTCCGCTGGGCACCTGAGTGTGAGCAGGCGTTTCGTGTAGTTAAACACCTTTTATGCACTCACCCTATCCTCAGGGCCCCGGACTTTGAACGACCATTTCAGTTGGCGACTGATGCCAGCGGAGTAGGGGCTGGTGCCGTACTTTTGCAGACAGACGAGGAAGGTCTTGAGCATCCAGTCAGTTTCTTTTCAAAGAAATTTAATTCAGCACAGAAAAACTATTCGGTTGTTAACCCTTAATTAGCGGCGAGCAACATAAGTCGAGTTAAAAAAAGCTGGACTATGTGGCGGCGCTCGACATAGGTCGAGTGGCAATTTCAGCACGTAATGTGGCTGAGAGAGAGAGACAAGTGGTGGCAGGAGACTAGCGAGCGTATGACTGCTCCAGACCACCGCGGCGAACCTACTGACACAAATCTCAGCTCCCTCCTCCCTCTCTCACTCGCTACATACTCAATTATGTACCGAAAGTACCGAATTACCTGCTTTTTGCACTCGCGTTGCACGGTTATTGCAAGAAAACTATCCATCATACAAGGATCGTTATGGTGTCATTCGAAAGCTCTGTTTATGCCCTTTCAGGGATAGGTACTTGTTTTACGTTCTGGGTCTTATTTAGGCATGAAAATGATCACGTAAACAGCCCTATTTTGGCTAAAAACACCCCGCTGTGCGGTACATATAATAAACCGCATAGGCCGCTCGTAAGGTGTTAAAAAGGAACTGCTGGCAATCGTGTTAGCGCTCAGACACTTTGAGGTCTATGTTCCTGCATATGGGCCAGTCGTGGTAGTGTATACCGACCACCACCCGCTTAAATTCCTCAATCAATTCCACAACCGGAATATGAGGCTGACCAGATGGTCGCTCATGTTGCAAGAGTACAACTTAGACATTCGCCATATTGCCGGTTGTGAGAATGTGATTGCGGACTGTCTGTCGCGGGTGGAGGATCCGGGGTAGGCTACCACAGTATGTTGGTATAGCCTCCTGTCTTGACTCGCGGTGTATTTTGCGCTGGTGCTTGTTGGCTCGCGTGTGTAGCATCAGCGTAGGGTCGCAGGGCAGGAGATGTTGGCTTTGATTCGAAGAAAATTAGGCTACATCTATAGTAGCCGCCAAAAACAACATTAAAATAAAATATGAAAAATTAAATAAAACTCTTTCTTTTTGATAATTAATTTTAAGATAATATTGTAGCTGAGTACTGAGGGCAGATGATTTTCCCTCAGTAGGCTGTGCTTCTTAAAGCTCGCTCTGGGAGCACAATGTTATGAATTAATGTATTATGTTTGGGAAGGGTGATAAGATTTTTGTTTACATATATATATAAATGTTGTTGTATTTTTTTTGAGGAGACTGAGCTTGCATTCCATGAGTGGCAGAGTGGTTAGGAGTGGCAGATTCTAGCGACATTCTGTCTGTTCAGATATGGGCACATGGTTGAGTGTCCCATATCTTGGGGGGGGGTGTGACGCCTCCCGGCGTTAACAGAATGGTTGCGTGGGGCATTGCAGCTCGCTAGCGCTCGCCAGGATGGGGGGATGGGTTACAGTTGTCCTAGAATGATCTGCTTTGTGTGATTGGTGTCGTGTGGCCACAGACAGTCTAGAAATGGTCTTTGTTTTGGTCTGTGACCGCGCCTTATATTTTATATTCGCTATAATATAAATGTTGCTTGTGTGGGAGGCGAGCGAGAGAGGGTGAGGGGGTACACCTGGCAGCGGGGTGAGCTATCACGCGGCTCGCTTGGGCGCTGATGGCGTTGGCGGCTAGGTGGTCAACTAGTCCCTGCCCATCGCGGCCTCGTGTTTTTTACCAGCTCAGAGCTTGCCTGACACGCGTACCGCCTATATCCTTTGCAATTCTGTCCCCCATACTCGCCACTTTGCATACTATTTCTCTCTCTCGACTTCTCCTTTCTCATTCTCTAATCTTTATTAAGCTCAACATCCCTTCTGGTTTCAGCATAGACGTTCACCGTCGACCAGTCGTATTGTACGCGAAGCTCTCAGATATTTCCATGTATTAGATTAAGGAGGTATTAGACTTTATTGAGGTTTGGAGAGACGGACTTTTCCGTATGTGTCCTCTCTCGGGAAGGTTGTAGACCGGTATATGTCTCCCTGGCAAGGTGTTGAGTGATTCTGCTTGGTTATCTAAAGCTAGACTAGGGGTAAGGTTACTGTGTCGTTGTCTCCGATGTGTGCAGTGTTAGCTAAGCCCTGCACGACATCGACAGGTACTGTGGGAGCCTAAGTTGTCTTCGGGTTGGTTTACTTTGCGAGCACAGCGCTGTGGTGTGAGAGGGCCATAGCCTATCCCTCACAACATAGTGCTGCCTCTTTGTGTTGACTTCTGAGGGATCGCCAGGATAGAACTAGGTACTAGAGACCTAGATTTATCAAGAGAGCATCCCCGTCATATAACGTAATCTTCATTATACCACCTTCGGACAACATTAGGCTACGAGCCGCATGCTCACCCATTGTTGCCCTGCCTTGATACCCCAGCTAGACTTTATTAACTGAGCAGACACTGGTTAGAGATAAGCCCCCATTATTATATGTATGCAACATTATTATTCACTGCACTTTTGAGCCGAGGTTGTTGTTGAGTTGCACAACCCTAGTAGGCTGTTGCGTTGTGTCACGAAGCATTTCTTTAGTTGTCGAGCATTACTACCTTTGCGCAGTCTTTATTATTCACCTGCCTATTATTACTATATGTCCTAGTATTTATTGTGACCCGTATTCTGCATTATAATTGTTCAAGATTCTTTACGAACATCTTCCCAGCATCAGACTTATTTCAGAAGTTTCCAGTTGATGTTGCAGGACTAGCATTGCACTTTCTTTAATACAGGAGTGCCAATTATTTGAGTATCTACCGTAACGTTAATTAATCACGTTAACTATCTTTTCTTTGTGTAACCTAATCGAGTAATCTTTTACTGTTTGAGAATAGGCTGTTTCATCGAGCGTCAGCCTAGTGTGTGTGCACCAGTTACCGAGTCGTAGGATACCTCGTTGTCCAGGCACGACTCAGGGCGGTAATGGTGTTTTGTTTTCCAGTGTTTAAGGCAGGGGTTGGATCTAGTGTTACCGTTGTTGCATTTTGCCATTATCTAGTCCAATGTTGAAGAGCCCTGTGTCTTTGAGAACCTGGATCGTAACAATAACAAGGGAGTGCAACAACTCTGTGACAGCACTAATAATAGCCACTCAAAACAGTACTTCCTTAGCCAAAGTAACAGCCATACTGGGTTGTGCACCAAGCATCAACCTAGGCTAAAATAATACGTGAATTCCTAAAGCATACACAGTTGAAGTTAATAAACACAATGCTGTCTTTATTACTAATAAAGTCTAGCAGCGGCATAAAAGGTACCAGGAGGCTAGGCAGAGCGCAAGCATGCTCGTAGCCTACTGTCTCCCCTTGAACAGATTTCCCTTATGTTACGTTAAGTGACTAGGAGGCTCTCTTGGTAAGTCCAGATCTCAAGTATCTGGTCTTACCCTGGCGATCCACAAAAGTCAACAAAATGAGGTAGCGAGCATACAAGTAAGTGTAGGCAAAAGCCCTTCGCTTGTATACTGCTACACTCGCACAGGAAAAATATGCACAAGGGTTACAGGCACCTAGCTCCGTCGAAGTCGTACAGGCTCTGACTTGCCATGTACATAACTCAGACAACGACTAAAGATACCCTCGACTGTCTAGCATTAAATAGTAACAAAGAACAACTCAATAATTAGAAGCACCCAATGATAATATGACTCATGTGACTATGACTAATAATCCCTAAAGCTAGTGCAAAACATATATGTGAGAACTGGTGCTGGTAATACGACTGGCCGACTATGGAAGTCGTATGCAGAACCAGAAGGGATAAGTAATTGAATAAAGATGAGAAGTAATGGAAAAGAAGAAGTTCAGAGAGAGAAACAGCAGTACAGGGGGTTTGATGGGGGACAGATTGCAAGGGACGTCTAGGACCAAGCTCACCATGCCAACTCTAGAGGAGATACGCGGCGGGGACCCCCCCAGCACCAACACTAGGACAGCGGCACCCAATCACAGACCACTACGTCATGAAAAGCAAGCGTCCTAGGACGCGCCAGGCCCGCCAGCCAATCAAGAGCGTGGGAAAACCCCGCCCGAGCGAGGGAGGCACACGTACATACACACGCACATAATACAACCTCGCTGCCTACCTCGCTCTTTCTCTTTAACTTCACACTGCATATCTTATACTCCATCACTGATATAAAATACTTCCATGTGTCACAGACAAGAATAAAGACCACCACTGATCTGGCTGTGACTACATGAATACTAGGAAAGAAAGAACATCGTTCTACGATTATTATAGCCCATTTCACTGCCCTGGCGAGCGCTAGCGAGTATGAGCACATTCTGGCAAGCTGGCCAGCGTAACACCCCGCCCAAGATGTCGGGTGGGATTGAGTTGCAAGACGGGTACCACGTGCCCTACGTAAAGGAGGTGGTATGCACTGGGAAAGCTCTGAGGAACACTGATTATTATAGTAGCGATAGAATAGCGAGAGAGATGCAACATTGCGGTGGAGAGAGAGAGACGCAGAGAGTTGGTGAGTAGACGGGAGTTAATGATACGAAAGGCCTAGCTTCCTTTCAACTTTGTCTAGGAGAGCGGTTTGAGAGGAACCTCCCCACACATGTGAACAATACTCAATACAAGGGCGCACTATGCCCCTGTACAGAGCAATTACACATTTCACTAACCTTAGATCATTGATTCTTGCCAGGAGACACAACCTGCTCCTTGAGTGTAGTACTCTTTCAGGTATAACCTAAACCTCTTGCCAGCTACCAAGGAAGTATTATGGGCAAGGGGTTGAAGTGAGGTCATGACCCCCTCCTGCCTCCAGGAATCAGGGTTGACACGCAGATTAGCGTGGTCCTCCTCATCCACCCACGCGATGTTGTAGGTTGGGTAGCGAGTCCTGAGGAAGTTGTGTAGGCAACAGATTGCCATTACTGCTGACTCCACATTCTTTGGATCAATGAGAATGATGGTCAGCAGTAAATGGAACCTAAAGAAATGAGAATGGATATATATTATATATATTAGTATAAAGAATGTAAATTAAGATAAACAAAATAAATTGTTGTCAATCCACTTAATGACATATGAGTAAAGAATGTAAAATAGATAAACAAGTTAAGAAATGTTACCAAGTAAATACATTTGATGGGTAATAAACTAATAAATCTCTACACAGGCGTTCATACACATGCATATAATATGATAACGTTTTTACCTGTTCGCCATAATCCCGAAGGCATTCTCAACCACTCGCCGAGCTCTAGAGAGGCGGTAGTTAAAGATCCTCTCATCCACTGTCATATTGCGGTGAGGGAAGGGTTTCGTTAACCATGTGTGGAGGCCGAAAGCATCATCACCGACGATATACTATGGGACAGTCTGATCCCCACCAGGTAGAGGCTCGTCGTCTGGCAGTCCCGCACGGCCCTCCTCGAGTGCATTCCTCAGTGGGGTGTCAAGGAACACACCACCATCGGAAGAACACCCGTGGGCTCCAACATCCACGTACTAAAAGCGATAGTTGGCATCAGCCAAGGCCATGAGAACTATTGAGTGGAACTTCTTGTAGTTATGGAATTTGGAGCCCCCCTGTTTAGGTCAATGTGTTTCCCATTCTGGGCACCGCAGGTGTGTGGGAAGTCCCAGTGGAGAGCAAATTCATCAGCCACGGCCTTCCACTGAGTAGGTGTCTTTGGGCAGACCATGACCTCTTTCATATATTCTGCCACAATTGCTTCGCACACTTCAGGAACGATCTTGGAGATGGTGTTCGATGCCACTCGGAAGGCAATGAAGAGGTCTGTGTATGTGTTTCCTGAGGCCAGAAAACGCAGCGTTATTGCGAGTCGCAAACCTGGTTCGATGCTGTCACGAAAGTTAGTGTCCTGCTTCACAATCCTTGGCCAGACACGACCAAGCAACTCCCTGAACATAACAACGGGCATCCTCATAAAGCTCTTAAACTTCTCGCAATCCTCCTCTGCCAACTCAACCATCAATTAGTGGTAGAGCCCAAATTCTTCCTGCTGCAAAAGCATAGGTCGGACATGCCACCTTCTCCTCAGCATTGCGCTCTTATGCTTTCTTTGTTGTTTTCTTCTGATGAGGGCCGCAAGCAACTCGATCTCTGCATATTCACAATGCATTGGCAGAACCAAGGGTAGAGGAACATTCGAGGTTGTTAGTAGTACATCCATGGCGCTGTGGTTTGCTTGTGTAGTGTGGTACAGTAGAGCTGATGAGAAACATTGTTGTAGGCCAGAGCTCTGCCATCCTATTTATATACCCACACCTTATTTACCTCTCTAATATCCTAATGAAGAGGTCGGAGGTGCGATCAATGGAGTAGGTATATTTCAAAGTCGTCTGCCATCCGCCACGTTTGCACTTCTTTCGTGGTGTTTGCAATCACATCGTCCAACATTCGTCGGACATTCCCCTTCCAATCGCTACTGTCGCCAACATCGATCGCCAAATTCGCCATGATTCACCATGGTTCACCTTAAAATGTTGCACATCATTCGTCATAATCGCCTAAATAGTCGCCTGAAGCACTGTGGTCGTACTTCTGTCGCACTGCGATTGACATCATTCGCCTTGTTCGACTTCATTCGGTCTAAATACGCCATATTCGCCGCGAATTAACGGACTTAGAAAAAAAACAGTCGCAGGGCGTTCGCCATCGAAAATTTGCGTAGTGGGATAGCCGCTTATTCTCACCAGTGCATAAATAAAGTTACAGTCCACAAATATTGACTCTACCTAATTCTCACCAGTACATAAATAATTTAGTCCCCAAGCACTGACTCTGATTAAATTCCCACTAGTGTCAAAGTGCGTAAATAAAGTTAGAGTCCACCAATATTGACTCTGCCTAATTCTCTCCAGTGCGAAGGTGTGCATATACAGTTATAGCTAATAATCATCGACTCCAACTAAATCCTCGCCAATGTATAAGTGTCTAGATTGTTATAGTGAAATATCTAACTAGCACCATTATTGTACGACTTATAAGAGTTTTTAAATAACAGTTCGTGAGTTTATTAACCTCTCCGCGGCGCACAGGGGGTTTTCTACAGGGTAAGACTGTGCGCACCTATGATGATTTTGGGACCTATTGCCAATTTCGATAAAAAGTACATCATCGTGTAGGGAATGTTTGCGTGCATCGGCCCATATATATTTGACCCCCCAAAAAATGTCTGGGGGGGGTAGGGTAACGGTCCGTAGTTGAAAAATGTGGAGCGAATGGCACCGCGCGGCGAGATTGTCATCGAGCGGCGAGATTTCCCTGCCGAATATTTACGCGCGCAGGGGATAGAAGGAGAGGGAGGAGGGGGTGGGTTACCGCGTATTATCACGTATATCTCCTTTTTCGAGCCCTTTTAGGCTATTTAGAGTATGTATACATGTGTAGGGCACCCATATAACAATGAATATGCCTCATAGTGACCAAAAATTGCAATATATAAGGGAATTATAAGAGAATATTTAGGCGGGAATGAAGATGTGTTGGAGGTTTGGCGGCAATTTATGAGCTGAGAGTGTGGTTTACGCCATACATATCACGTATATCTTGTACGTAGAGCACTGTCACGCTATAATACAGACTTGTACGTATGTATACGTGCCATATATCAAAATATATACCGCATATAAACCAATTCATGCGATATTTACGCACATTATCAATGAGTTTCTATGCGTGAACCAAGGTGTGAGTGAGTTGTGGTGGGAATGAAAGGGGGAGAGGGTGTGTTACGCCATAAATATCACGTCAATCTTGTATTTAGAGCACTCTCATGCTATAATAAAGACGTGTACATATGTAGGCGTCCCATATAACAAGGAATATACCGCATATAGCCCAATTGATGCGATATTTACGCAAATTGTGAATGTGTTTCTAGCAGACGGAAGCCTGAAAGGGGGGGTTGGGGTGGGTGGGTGGGAGGGAGGCATGCAGGGGTGCAGTGAGTGAGTGAGTCGTGGAGAGATGGAAGTCAGGCAGATCTCTAGATAGATAACCAGCTTAGTGATAATTGTGGAGGCGCCCCAGGCGTATTGATGTTTGGTATTTTGACCCTTATGTCTACCAGATGGCTGGTGTTCGTTGCCATCAACAGGTCTACAATAACATGAGTCAGGAATGGAGAGAGAGAGAGAGAGAGAGAGAGAGAAACTGAGACATGCGTATGTCGTACATATAAATGGACTTCAGAATTGCATTTTTATGCAAGCAGACATTGCATTTTAGACACATGTGAAGTACCACAGAAACATGTAGGCCATTGACTGTAAATAAAGTACTATATTTATAGACCACCAGCGACGGTGCTGAGTCAACACAGGCAGATTGCCTGTTGTGATAGAGGGCTAAATATAGACTGGTGTCTCCTTACACCTGCGAAAGGGTAGATTGCCACCAGAGAAACGTTTACTTATTTATTTCGAAGTAATATGCAATCTAAATGTATATTCGAGACCTACTGCAATTATTTGTATGACAGTCATGACTATGTATAATCCAATATACGCGCGTAGGCGAGACATAAGAAAGCTGGTTGAGCAATTTCGACACCCACACAGTTATTATTCATTTTTATTTACAATATTATACAATACAAATGTATTTGTGAAGAGTATTTTATCCATTATTGTATTTATACCAATTTTGTTCCCAGACAGAGCTGCTGTAGCTGGAGAATCAAGGAGCGGCAAGGGTCACCTCGTGACCGCCTGACCGTGTGAAAATGAGTGGAGTCACACTGAGAGGGGCAATTTTGCTGAGTGTTTGGGCAATTTTTGACAGAATAAAGTTATATAATTACTAATTCTTGACAGAGACAAACTATTTGATATAATTGATAATCCCATCAATTTACAAACGTAAATTGGTGGGATAATTCATTTTTTTTTGTATATTGTCATTTCGATTGTAGACACGAAGTTTTGAGTGATATTTGGTATGAGCTCCTGTGGCATGGTTGGTAAGGTCGCGGACTGGAAAACTCAAAGTGTCGTAGGGTAGTGGGATCGAATCCAGGAGGGGGTTATGGGGAAGGTTTTATATTGTCTAGAAAAAAATTTATAAATTTTTTTTTTTACAAGATCATGCCATTGTATTCAAACAATATGAAATATTCATAGAATATATCATATTGTAAGAATACAATGACATGACCTTGTTTTCTTTTTTTCTTTTTTTATTGTTTTATTTTATTATCATAGTAGGTTTGACATGATTTATTGAAACATATTTATTTTTGTACAATTCATTTGAGGTAAGAAAATAATTATATACACATTACTTAGGCTAATAACAAACATATATATTGATATACTAAAAAAATAAGGCATATTACATGTAAATCTTTGAAACTTATAAACTAAATAATGAAACATACAATTATATAATGTAAAAGCTATATCACAGGGACATCTTTGGAACTTATACATTATATAATATATATGTTACATTATGAGTAGCGTGATCAATTAGGTCAGGTCAGGTAAGGTAGGGCGCGAGTCCAGGGCAGGGCAGGGCAGGAGGCGAGTCCAGGGCAGGGCACGGGGCGAGTCCAGGGCAGGGCAGGGCAGGGGCCGACACTCAGTAGTTCTTGAAGGTGTGGTAGTCCCTGAAGCAGTCACCCAGGCAGAGTGCAACTTTGCACTCGGCGCACATTGAGGTGACTCTTTTGGTTACATGGGGTTTCCTCACACTGGAGCTGCAGACGGTGCACTGCACCTGCCTGTGACGAGTGCCAATCAGCTCGGTGTTGGTTGTGTAGTGTCTTTCGACACCCAGCTGGATGCGGTCAGGAACGTGATCCCCACGCCATGCCGTACGTCTGTGAGTGGTGGTGCCATACTTCTCCACGAGTTGGTAGGAGACGTTGTACACGAACTCCCGGAATTTCAGCTTCTGGTTTGGGGCCATATCCTTCTTCACCAACCACAAGTTGTAGGCGTTCAGCATCGTTATGTCAACTAGGTGGAGGAAGAGCTTGTGATACCACTTCACAGTCTTCCTCAGACACTCAACACCTGACAGCTGACAGTCAGACTTGTCCACCAGGCGCATGTTTTTGGTGTAGTCCACTACCATGTCGGGCTTGTAGATTGTCTTCCTGGTTTGGTAGTGGATTTTGCCAGAATCCACCTGGGCACCTGTGTGGACGGTGGAAAGCAGGTGGACGTCTCGCTTATCCTTCCACTTCAGGGCTATCAGTTTCCCACACTTCTCGAGCTGCTTGTATTTCTGCCCCTTTCGTCGCCTTCTTCGCACATGCCTCTCGCGGTGTTCCTGGGCCAGGTCGTCTTCTGAAGGTGTGTCACTGGAGGAGGCATCTGTGAGAGGAATGACATCACCTGTGAACTTTGGCATAAACTTTCTTGTCTTTCTGACAGTCCCACATGACCCCGTTTGGTTGTCATAAAGAAACTGGCAGAGAGCAGGAGAAGTATACCAGTTGTCAGTGTAGATGATGTGGCCTTTGCCCAGGTAAGGTGCCAACATTTTCCTGACGATGGCACCTGACATGCCCATGGGGTCATTGGCAGCGGCTTTCGGTACGTCAATGTCAGTTCCTGTATACACGATCATGTCAAGCACTATTCCAGTTTCACAGTCGCACAACACGAAGAGCTTGATTCCGAACCTATGCCTCTTCAAGGGGATATACTGCTTGAAAACAAGACGTCCTTTGAAGAGCACGAGCGACTCATCAATCACCAAATTGAGGAAGGGGTAAAAGTATTTCCTATACCTCTCCAACAACATGGTGAACACATCCCGAACTTTCCATATCCTGTCAATCCTGTTAGGATTTTCGTTGTCTGCAAAGTGCATAAATCTTAGCAGCAACAAAAATCTGTCACGAGTCATGAACTTATTGAAAGTTGGGGTGGCGATGAGAGGGTCGTGCTTCCAGTAGTGTTGCAACACATGCTTCTTGATCAGAGGCATGAGGAACAACAAGGCAAAGAACGTCAGAAATTCTGCCACAGTCGTATCCACCCAGCCTCGTATTCTCGCTTTTGGAGAAAGGACGTCCAATCTGCCAAACACCCACCTGTAGTAGGCGTTTGTTTGGGCAACGATGTACGTCATTACCTCCATGTCGAAAAAAGCGAGGAAGAAGTCGCTTTCGTTCGCTTGATCATCACAGGGCCAGTCGTCAGTTGTTCCTGACGTCCCAGGATTGAACTGGGGCACGTCAGGTACAAAATTGACCCCGTCAGACCAATCGAACGAAGGCATGCCAGGGATCGGAATGTCGTCTGCGTCTGCTTCTGCGTCTGAAATATCGCTTCCATGGTCGCGATACAGCACTTCATCATCATTACCCTCCTCTTCACTTGACAGACGATGCCCTTCCTCGTTTTCGTCACCGACGTCGGACTCACTCCCACTGTCCACTCCCAAATCCCCCCACCCTTGGTCCCGTGCTAGGGCTTCGTCGTCGAAACCCGGGCTGCCAATGTCCTGCGAATCACCATCAAACAGCAGGGCGGCATACTTAGATGGTGTAAGAGTTTTCCGGGTCACTTTGGCACGTGCGGGAGTCTTATGGACAGGGACAGCAGAGGTGGTGGCAGGGGCGGCGGCAGGGGCGGCGGCGGCAGGGGCAGCAGTGGTGCGTGGCCTTGATGGCAAGATGATGGTGGTGCCTGTCGCCCTTCTCTCTGTTCCTTGGGCAGGGGCGGCATGGGCGGCAGGGGCAACAGGGGCAGCAGGGCCGGCAGGGACACCAGGGCCAGCAGTCGCTTTCCCAGTCGCTTTCCCCTTCCCCTTCCCTGTTCCTTGGGCAGGGGCAGCAGGGGCGGCAGGGGCGGCAGGGGCAGCAGGGCAGGCAGGGACACCAGGGCCAGCAGTCGATTTCCCTCTCCCTTTCCCCTTCCCCTTCCCTGTTCCTTGGGCAGGGGCGGCAGGGGCGGCAGGGGCGGCAGGGGCAGCAGGGGCGGCAGGGGCGGCAGGGGCAGCAGGGCCGGCAGGGACACCAGGGCCAGCAGTCGCTTTCCCAGTCGCTTTCCCTCTCCCTTTCCCCTTCCCCTTCCCTGTTCCTTGGGCAGGGGCGGCAGGGGCGGCAGGGGCAGCAGGGGCGGCAGGGGCGGCAGGGGCAGCAGGGGCGGCAGGGGCAGCCGGGCCAGGGGCGGCTGGTGGTGTTGGTGGTGGTAGGGGCACTGTGGCTGGCGTACGGGTTCTTTCCCTACGCCCGTGCCTTTCATTTTTCCTGCCCCCGCAGGTAATGCAGCCCTAGGGTGGCCTCCTGCGTCGCTGGTACCGGTGGCAGGGGTGGCAGGGGTGGCAGTGGTGGCAGTGGTGGTGGTAGTGGTTGTTGCAGTGGCCTGGGTCGTGGTGGCAGTGTCCCGAAAGACCAATGACCTCTGTGCCATTGCCCTGCTTGCACGTGTTTTACGTGCTTTTGGTGCTGGTGATTCGTCCTCTGAGCTGTAGGGCGTGTCGTACTGGTAGCTAGGGTCTTTGGCAGCCACCCTCTGCCTTCCACGGCGGCTAACACCACCAGAAGGAGGGCTGGTTGTGTCATCAGGGAGCGAGCGTGAGGGACGTGTAGGCTCCATGACTAGTGCGTGGTTACTGGCGCGGTGGTGCTTGCACGAGTGCGGGGCGAGCGTTTGGCGGGGTGGTATCGAGAGTTGACATGTAGTACTATACCCACACCAATTTTCAGCCGCCTGGCTATAAACGCGCGGTTTTGGTACGTGTTCAAAGTCTCTGCTCTTAAGAGTCTCCCCGCAGTGCGCCGGGGGAACTCTTAAGAGTCTCCCCGCAGCTCCCGGGTTAAGAGGCAAGCTAACCATATTGTTTACCTAATCTCCATCTAGATCCTCGAACGTGCTAGGACAGTTCATGTTGTATAAAACCATTATTACATCATATGTGAGTATCTAATTTATTTACGTAAGAGTTAGGTAAATAAAACAACTGTGCATAAATATACTCGGTGTTATATGTATCCTGTATTTGTCTTCTATGCATGTGTTGTATGATCTTTGACTTCTCCAGTTAAGTAGAACCTACCAAATCCAATCTCAAAACCTAGTAAAAACCCTGGTATAACGTTGGCAGCAGACGGTGGTTCTTGATTTAGTAAGAAAAAGTAATTTCAGCACAAAATTAGAAGCGATAGAGCATTGCATAACATTAACAGTATGGCAGTTAATCGCTCTCACATTTCCCTCCCCAAGTATGATGGGAATATATACGATATCTAAGCATACCTGGATATGGTTAAGCCAGTACTCGACCTGGCCTACAACACCGATCGCAAAAAGATCGCTGTGTTATTAACGCACCTGGGAAGAGCCGTTTCCCTGGTAGTTCAACAGGTAACCCCCACACTTACCTGGAACCAATTCCGGTCCATTGTGATCGACGCCATCCGGCCACCACTGGGTCTCCTCGTCGCCCAAGCAAGAATTTACGAGATAAGATATGAAGGGGATCTAGACGTCACCCTGGCCACAATTAACCAGTACGTCAGATCCGCTTACCCTCCGCAGACCGCAGAACACCAAAAGCAACAAACCTTCTATCACCTCCTAAAAATATTACCCGCATCCATCAAGCGCCATTTCACCATCCACGACTCTACAGGCTTCCAACAAGATATCTTCACCATCCGAAAACTGCTGGCCCCCCACCCACAAACATCCACAGTGGCCAAAATAAAGAGGTTCCCCACTAAGCCACAAGCCAACAAAAACAAACAATATAGAAAATACAATAACAGCGGAGCCAGACCACCACAGGGTCACCCTCAACCATACTCACCATAGAGGATTTATCCCCCATACTCTTGTAAGTGATCCACGAGGTAAAGCTAACCTTCTTGCGGATATTTTCTCCGCCAACTCAACCTTAGATGATATAAATCAAGATGTCCCTGTACTTAATTTTAATTCGCCTGAAATTCCCTCACTTAAGATCCACACCAGACATGTCAAAACTATTTTGCAGAATCTCTCAGTAGATAAGGCTCCTGGTCCAGATGAAATTCCTCCAATAGTACTTAAGAATTGCTCCTTGGTGCTCACTCCTGTATTGGCAAATTTTGTCCTTCTATGTACTCATACCTCATGCTTCCAAGTACCCTGGAAGGAAGCAAACATCCATCCGGTTCCTAAAAAAGGTGCCTCTTCAGATCCATCAAACTACAGACCAATAGCTATAACTTCTACTCTTGGTAAAGTCTTTGAAATTATATTAAATAATCACATAATTAAGCATCTTGAGAATAATAAATTAATCAGTGATAGGCAATATGGTTTTAGACGATGTCGATCAACTGAAGACATTCTTTGCCTTCTTACGCATCAAATCAACCAAGCTACAGACCAACATGGTGAAACACATACAATAGCACTGGATATATCGAGGGCATTTGATGGAGTCTGGCATCAATCCTTATTGTCGAAGATGTCACACTACGGCCTTGCATCATTAGTTCCACTAATTTCTTCTTATCTTCATAACAGAAAAATATGTGTAATGGTTGATGGCCTTTATTCTCAATTTCACTCAGTAAATGCTGGTGTTCCCAAGGGATCAGTTTTGGCCCCAACTCTGTTCCTCATTCATATCAATGATCTCATATCTACCACTCATAATCCAATATATTCCTACGCAGATGACTCAACACTCCACAGTTCCTTCACATTTACCAATTCTTTCACCCAACCCGATCTTATAAATTCAAAAATAAGCACTGCAATTTCTCTGAACCAGGACCTTTCTAGAATTGAGGAATGGGGACAAAAGAATCTAGTTTCCTTTAATGCACAGAAAACCAAGTACATTCAATTTTCTAACCGACAGAATCTCACTGACTCCCATATTTTTTAATGATGTAAATATTCCCACTTCCCCTAGTATTGACATTCTCGGTGTAACATTAACTACTAACTTGAGCTGGACACATTATGTTAGAAGCATTGCTAAGAATGCCTCTAAAAAACTGGGACTCCTGTACAGATTTCGAGAATTCTTCACTGACGAGCAGTTGGCCGTAATATATAGAAGTCATGTGCGTTCTCAGATGGATTACTGTTCACCTCTGTGGAGTGGAAGTGGAGTGGTTGCATTGAGGCAGTTGGACAAAATTCAAAATAAAGCTATTAGATTAATCAATAACCCTGCAATCACACAGGACCTTCCTACATTATCCATATGAAGAAACGTTGCATCCCTTGCATTATTCTACAGATATTTTCACAGCAATTGTTCCGAGGAACTTGCTTCAATTGTGCCGCCTATCCACATCTTTCCCCGTAGAACTAGGGCAGCTGAGAGCGCCCATGAATTTACACTTCCTCCTCCACAATGCAGAACTTCTGCTTATCAAAATTCATTTATCCCTAGAACTACTACTCTTTGGAATTCACTTCCCTCGAATTGCTTTCCACAAACTTACAATCTACAAATGTTTAAATCCAGTTGTTACAAACATTTTATGAATGGAGGATGCCTTTAGGCACATGGACCTTTTTGTTTTATCTGTGTTTTTCCTTCCTCCGTTCATTGTCTCTTTAAAAAAAAAAAAAAAAAAAATCACACCAAACTGATCGATGGCACTAGAGAAACCCCCCCCCCCCCCTCATAAAACAAAACAAAAAACAAAAAACAAAACAAAAGACCTGTAATTCAGCCTGCCCCCTATACGTTCTAAGGCATCAGGTCATCCATAACACTCCTCTACCCTAAATCTTCAATCTAGAGAAAGAGTTCCGGGAACCAGAAGAAATTAATCTAGAGGAGATTTATGACCCAAAAGTCCACAGCCAAGTATGGGGCACAAAGATTTTTGAACACAGATGCGGCATTAAAATTGTCCCTCCGTCACCTGCCTGGCTACCATACCATACCATACGCCACCCCACCAACCACGATGCTCCACCCCCTCAAGGCACTCACATCATAGGCAACAACAGAAGGGCTGCCAAATTGCCTAGCCACCAGCAACTTCCAGTCATCAACTCACAAATATCAAACAAATTGCCAGACATCACCAGACAGTCTCCCAGGACAACCAACCCACAAGCAAATAAACAAAAATCACCTCTCAACAATCGCCACATGCAAAAGTCATCACCAGTCAGTCTATTCCTCCGCCGATGCCACCACCGCCACACCCTCCCACACACCTCCTTCCTCCCTCTCCTACCCCTCACTACACGCCAATCGATTCTCACCAAATGCAAGAGTTGCCAGCCACCACCAGCAAGCCTATCCAACATCCGCCTCCATCACCGCCCCCTCATACACACCTCCCTTCCTTCTCACCACCCTCCCTTCCTCCTGTGTCCACACCTAGCATCCATTTATACCTACACTCCACACATTCATCCAAGTATCCAAATCACCCTCGCTGTTTACTTTATCCTAGTCGTTTCCTACCTCTTGTTAAACCCCACAACCGCCAAAAAACACTTCCACAACCCCCTCTTCTAAACGAGAAAACCCAACCCCTCATCCCTCACCACCATCAACCGAACGCAAAGACTCTTCATTCCCCTCCCCTCCGCATTCCCCCTTAAATCTACCCCTATCATCCGTACCTCACACAACCCCTCACCCCCTTCCTCAAACCCAACCCCAACACACCACCACCCCAATCCATTCTCATACCCTACCCTACCTAAACCTCTGCAACTTAACCACTCTCAACCTCCCATCCACCATCAATCCCAGAACTTACCCCAGCCCCAACCCCAACCTATTCCAACTCCCTCCCAACAAAACCCCCCTCACCGCCTAGCTCCCCCCACCCTTCGACCTTACCCCTCCACCATCGCCTACCCCTCACTCACATCCACCCAAAAATCCTCCATCTCTCCATTTATAACCTTCCAACCTCACTCTACCCCTGCTCCTACCACCCCCAACCCCCGGGCCAAATTGTATACCAGATCAGGCCGTCTTGCCAAACCCCCATCATGTTTCTCTTCTATCCCCACCCAACACCATAAACACACACCTAAACCCCACAATCAACATAACTCACACACGCCACAACCAACACAAAACCTCACCACACTATGTATATCATGCATGACCGAAATAAACAACACCTCCATTCCACCCTTTCCTTCACGCTTCTTCACCCCTGAACCTCACTACTACCCCAATCTCAAGACCTGTATCACCCTCAACCTCCCCTACCAATCCCATCATCGTCCACAAACCCAAGTCCAAAATCCTTCTCCAACCTCAAATCTACCATGCACGTCAACAAAACCCCAAGCACCACCCCCCAACCTCTCCTACAAAACCACCAGGCAGAAACGCAAACCCCACCACCACCGCCTCTACCCACCGACACGCACCACCATGACTACCTCTTCGCCTTACATCAACAAGGTGAAATAGTCCACCGACCAGGAGATTTTTTTTTGGATACGGTATCTCAATGAAGCCCAGACAGCAGCCATAATCGAAGATAAGCCCTCGTTCCTCACCATTACCACAAACCCACAACGTGCTCTGATCAACGATCCCTCGACTGGTGAGCATACCTCAATACCTTACCAATGTTCACCCGCCACGGGAACACATTTTGTTTCCGGCTCGAGTCACGGGGCCGTGACTATAATTCCCAAGGGAGAAGTAAAATAACACAATTATTAAAGACTCCCACAATTAACAAAAGGAAAACACCTGAGGAACGAGAAACTAAACAACTGGGAACACATTCCAGGAGTAAGGAAGAAGGAGGAACTATAGCAAAACCAACAACAATGAAGGCGGGAATAACAAGAAAGTAAATAAACACGATGCCCCACATACCAGCCCCCCACATCAACACCGAGAGTAACAAGAGCAAGAATAATAAAACCAACTCGCCCACAAAGAAGATGAAGACATCAGCAGCATCAGAAGATACACAAAGAGTGAAACCACGAGGAAATAATAATGAACAAAAGATACAAGACGCCCGCCCCGTTCACCAGAGAAAACATGCCCAGAGAGAAGGCGAAGGAGAAACTAAAACAAAACCAACAACACCAAAGACGGGAATAATAAGAAATAAAATAACCACGATGCCCCGCATACCACAATTACCCCACATCACCCGCAAGAAGAAAGAGAGCAAGAATAATCAACTCGAGACATACACCAAGAAGATAAGGACATCAACAACACCAAAAGACACACGAATAGTGAAACCACATGTACGGAATCACCACCAGCATACTACAAATAATAGCCGCACTTATAAACCAGTTACCACTTCTTCCACGCCCCCTACGAACAACTGATGGGATGCCAGAATTGCCACCATAACACCAGATTTTCCATCAACACCAGGAAAAACTATCAACATAATACCCCCACAACATGAGGCTCGCAGGAAGAAAATAATATTCAGCCAGGGACAGAAAGACCAACATCACCATCAGAAGAGAAGCCACTTACGCCCTACTTCCACCCAATGGCCGAATCACCTGCCCGCAAACTTCTAGGGGCCCCTCCTAATCCCCCTAGATCCGCCCCCTACTTGACTTATGACCTTTTGACCCCCGCACACATACCCTGGGACATCTCAGCCAAAGTCGTCACTACTCTGATGAAACCTGAACAAGGCAAGCAATTCTAGGGCTTCATAACACTGGCATACTAGTCGTGAAGTCCTACAATTAAGGATTGAAGGTATGCTGAATATCCCGAAAGGTCTGAGGGGTTCTGTTCCCTATTGAGGAATTATTGTTTTACGTATCATGGCATAGTCATAACATTGAGATCCTCAATAGGCTGCACTTTTAATACTAGAGGTATACCTTACGGACATGTCCCGAATTTACTTCTCTAATTAAATACGAACTCTACAATCCATCGAAGGATACTTGACATGGCAAGGTCATTCGACTAGTTTCAGGGCTTTGCGAGACACTGTAACTGGCACTCATCATATAGAAGTCCCTAGTGCATCTGTCCAACAACATGTTAGCAGACACTTGCAATTAAAAGGTATAAACACCACCCCGAGTTCTTTGGACCTCTTATAAAGGTCAGTTGGCAGATCGAGGAACATAGTAATGGTCATGACCTTATCATCTACTCGCGTTAGCCCAATATGTTGTCAGTGTGTCATGACATTTGAGACATCATATTAGAGCTGATCCACACGACAGGCCAACCTGGACGACCCAACGGAGACTCGGATAACCCCAGCTGTTACCTCACCTCATCACCTCTCCAGCTCCAAGTGTTAGCTCAGGAGTACATATTGAAAACCAGTAAATAAGTCGATACCCAGCAACGAGGTATAAAAAGTTAGAGATCACTAATATTGACTCTGCCTAATTCTCACCAGTGCATAAATAACGTTAAAGTCCACAAATATTGACTCTATCTAATTCTCACCAGTGCATAAATAAGTTAGAGTCCCCAAGCACTGACTGCCTAAATTCCCACTAGTGTGAAAATGCGGAAATAAAGTTAGAGTCCACCAATATTTACTCTGCCTAATTCTCATCATTGCGAAGGTGTGCATATACAGTTAGAGTTCATAATCATCGACTCCAACTAAATCCTCGCCAATGTATAAGTGTCTCGATTGTTATAGTGAAATATTTAACTAGCACCATTATTGTAAGACTTATAAGAGTTTTTAAATAACAGTTCATGAGTATATTAAGAGGCAAGCTAACCATACTGTATACCTGATTTCCATCTAGATCCTCGAACGTGCTAGGACAGTTCATGTTGTATAAACCATTATTAATGCATATGTGCCTATTTATGTTATTTACGTAAGAGTTAGATACCGTAAATAAAACCACTGTTCATAAATATACTCGGTGTTATATGTATCCTCCATTTGTCTTCTATGCATGTGTTGTATAATCTTTGACATCTCCAGTTAAGAAGAACCTACCAAATCCAATCTCAAAACCTGGTAAAAACCCTGGTATAACAGTTACGTACTACCAGTGTTATACATATCATCGGATTAACGTGAGAAGCTCTACCAGTGTTATACTGTCTCTCTCAACTATCCTGACCTTGATAAGTGTCGTTAATTAAGAACCTCTTGGGTTTGGGGTCTTAAATGCATACGAGTCTGTTATGCCAGTGCTATTCATATCGTATCATCGGACTAACGTAAGAGGGTTGGGATGCCAGTTGCTCTCCAACTTCAATTAACTGTCCTGACCTTTATAAGAGTCTTCAAGGGAATTTTGGAGGGGTTTATATTTGGGCCTTTTACGAATATGTGCCTTGTCGTCAGTGCTTAGGACAGCGTATTGTAAAGATGCTGTGAAAAGTGCCGTTATGCCAGTGCTACGGTATCTTGCGAGCCCTGACTTAAAGAGAAGTCAACTGCCAGTGCATCAACTTCTAACAAGCCTTATTGGGGTTAGGTTTACTACCACTAGAGCGCACGTCTGTACAGCTTTCTGTAGCGATAGTAATTCCTGGTGATCAAGGCGAGGAATTGATGTTGAGGTGCCACCACGGTGATTCAACAAGAATTCTGTAGAGCCAAGATATAAAGATCTTCGTTAAGGTAACTTAACGCCAGTGCCTTAGTTATCTTACCAAATATAACCCAAGCCTTCCATCTCTCAAAACCCTTCCAGTGAAGTGGATTAAAGAGCTTTCCAACTGTACTGGTCCCTGTTTGGTCTGTCATAGTCTTAGTGATGGTGGCTTTTCTCTCGATGCTCCTTCTCGGTGTTAGAAGGGCGGATGTGTTGGGAGGATGGCCTGGGGTGGCTGGGGTAGACCCTCTGGCAGGGGCGGATTAAGGGTGTATGGGGCCCCTGGCTAAAATTCAGTTAGGGGCCCTTTCATCAAGCAGGTGATAAGCGAAGCGAGCCTATAAAGCCCTATTTTTAAATAGAGCACTTTTAGAGGCATTTTGAGGCCTATGGAGAGACATACTAGAGAATTTTAAGTTATTTTGAGTACAGTGAAAATGGTGAAAAATAGCAACAACCAGCTTGGTTAGGAAAAGAAAATCGACCTTGTTTTGAAGATCAATAATGACTTGGGGAACAGAAATGCAACTGTGAATCTCTGATGTATTTCCTTTGCATTTGAGTGTCAGTGTACGATAATCTTTGCATTTGAGTGTCAGTGTACGATAATCTTTGCATTTGAGTGTCAGTGTACGATAATCTTTGCTGAAAATGTGATACCTGTAAGTCTGGTTTTCAGGTAAGAGTTCCTGGCTGCATATAAAAGCTCTTTCAACGATCATTAGGGAATATTAGGAAAATAATCCATCTGAGAGTCTCAAATGTCCAACTAACTCAGGAGTGAACCATTTTCCCAGTCTTTCTTTTACTCAGGCAATACTCTGATTCTTTTCTCAATCTAACTTTCCCTCTTCTTGACTTATCACTTATGCTTGAAGCTCTGCGCTGAGGTATCCCCCTTTCACAAAATGTTTATAACAGTTACAATTGGACTTAAACTGTTGTTTAAATCTGGGAAGGGGATGAGTTATAGGCTATTAAAGTTACTATCAGCAGTTGCTAGCTTCAAACATGTTATGTTCAGCAATGATAAAAGGGTCATAACACCTATACAACACGATAAAATCAATGAGAGTACAGTCAACTAAATAAATTCACAGAAAAAAAACTATCCCATTATTCAAGCTTATTTGACTCTTTCAAAGACCGGTCACTCAGGTTGAGTGACAGACTACGTGACAGACATGGTTGAGTGACTCAGTCATGTTCTCTTCTAGGTCTCATTTAGAAAATTATAGTAATTACTATGTATTAAACATATAACTATATAATCAAATGAGAAATTATCCAAAATATCTGTATGAGATGCAACATTCAATACTGGTATACTGCATAAAATAATGGAGAGTTACGAGTTACGAAAGTAAACCAGGGCCTGAAGGTAAATATAGTGGTAATTATTTTAGTATTAGGGCACTGGCCTATTAAGTTACATGTACTATTATTAGTTTATTACTGTATATAATGAAAACCTAAGTTTTAGTGTAGCCGTGGCCCGTGGAAGAATAGTACCTGAGGGAAGATTTTTCAAGGGGGTTTGGGAAGGCGGAAGGGGCCTCTCAGAGGGCCCCCAATCATGCATCCCCCATAGGTGACATTTTGTTCTGTTAATCAACTTTGAGAATTGGGGGCCCCTGGCTGCAGACCAGTCAGATCCCCCCCCCCCCTTTTTAATCCGCCACTGCCCTCGGGGTTTCCTTGTCATGGCGGTGGTGCGGCTTGGTGGTATAGGACTTATGCAAAGTCTTGCTTGCCTTGCTTTGCTTCTGGTCCTTGTTGGTTCTGTCACTGCCAGGATTGCTGATGGTGACGATGATATTCTTTCCTGGTGTTGAGGGAAGTGCGAGTGTGATGGAGACGACTCGGGTGCACTCTGGTGGTGTGGCGTTTGTGTCTTCTTTCCTCGGTGGTGTGGTGGCGAGGGTGGTAATGTTGGCTCTTGGTGGTGTGGTGGCGAGGGTGGTAATGTTGGCTCTTGGTGGTGTGGTGGCGAGGGTGGTAATGTTGGCTCTTGGTGGTGTGGTGGCAAGGGTGGTAATGTTGTTTCTTGGTGGTGTGGTGGCAAGGGTGGTAATGTTGGCTCTTGGTCGTGTTGTGTTTCTATCCTCTTTCTCCGTTATTTCAGGTTGATTTGGACTGAGTGGTTGATATGGGTTGAATGGTTGATAGGGGTTGAGCGGTTGATATGGGTTGAGTGGTTGATATGGGTTGAGTGGTTGATATGGGTTGACTGGTTGAATTGAACTGAGTGGTTAATTTGGGTTGAGTGATTGATTTGGGTTGAGTGGTTGATCAGGTTGACGTGCAAGTCAAAAGGTTAATTTGGATAGTTTAGCCGCTTTCATTCCCAGAGGTCCTTCCTAATCAGAGTCAAATTGTGTAATCGAATACAATTACAATAACATCATCATATTGATGAGATTAATTCTAAGAAATAGATGAGCGAATTTTTGTGAGGCTGCAAAACAAAATGGGGTTAAAGATTATATGAAAATTATAATTAATGTGACCATATTAACCTTTTCATTGCAAGCCTTCTAAAAGGAAGAATATGCCCAGGCGGCTATTTTCCCGTTATTTCTGCTCAATATACGGCGCCGTAACACCATTTCTGTAGCATTGAGAGAATTGGAAGGAGCTCCAAATAAAAGATTGGGTCGAACATTCCCTGTAGCAGTGACCATCACCTCCTCACCTCCTCACACCACCCAGGAAAATTGATCAATACTTTGTCTTCCATCCCTGAAAGCCGACCCTTCTTCTATTTCTGCTTGCGATCAAAAATATATATTTTTTTGCTTCACTCCCATTTGCTATAACTGGATAATATGTTCAGCTATTTTGTCATGTTTTTTGTTGACAAGACAGGGTGGGATGTTGAAATGAAGATGAAATGAACTTCGTATTCGTACCTGGTATATAGCTGTCACAATAACATGTAGAAGTGGCCCAGTTTTTGTTGACTTTCAGCTTAAAAAAACACCTAATCATTGAATACACATTCTCCCACAACCAAGCCACAGAGCACACTAATATGAGTATGTTTGGCAAGCTTAGATCCTCCTGGAAGCATCTGGCAGCAAATGGGTCGAGCTGGTGCAACCAAGTCAGCCGGCACTAACATGACGTATATGTACGTCGCCCCCCCCCCGCAGTATAGGCCATTTTTACATAGGATGTATATGTACGTCGACACCAGTAAAAGGGTTAAAGTTACCTTCTAAAGGAATATTGGTAGTATTAAACTAATTTCAAATACAATATGCAGTAAGGAAGGTTTTTTTTTTTTTTTTTTCTATGTGATTGAGGGAGGCAAAAGGCATAACTGCCTATAGCGAGTGCCTCCCCCATAGTTGAAAGAGTGACAGGGCCAAAATCAAGGGACGTTCGAGCCAAAATGCCTGGACACACGGAGTTTGAAGCAATTTAAGTCATAGGAAGAGGGAAAGACTGATTCTGGGAGAGAGTTCCAGAGCTCAGCTGTTGAGTAGAAGAAAGTTTGAGAGTAACGTTTCACTCTTGGGTTGGAGAGTTGCACAGAGTAGGGGTGGGATTGAGTTGCAAGACGGGTACCACGTGCCCTACGTAAAGGAGGTGGTATGCACTGGGATAGCTCTGAGGAACACTGATTATTATAGTAGCGATAGAATAGCGAGAGAGATGCAACATTGCGGCGGAGAGAGAGATAACACAGTTAATTACTATACCTACCTTGAATGTACTTATTTGATTTGATTGCAATGCACGCTTATCAAATTTATCTGGTATTTCCCGAAAGCATTTGTAGTCCATTGTTGGGATTACCATTACTTCGGGCAACATTTCTGGGTTCTGTTGATTCGATATCAGGCACTAAGCTGAAGATAAATCAATTTAGGTGATAGCAACATTTGTTCTGAGTGTGTTATCATTCTACTTAATCACTGTGACGCGCCACTGATAGCAGTGCCTCCCAAACAGATTAATGATGAACAGTACCAAAGTTTTCTTCGTGGAGAGGTGCGCTGTTGTAATATTTTCTGTCACAGAACTGGCATCAATAATCCTAGAATAATGCCGAATATAATACATATACCGTTGATTTTACCAGATACATGCAGCACGATCGTAATTTAAAAGTAAAATATAGCTAGTAGAAACCGTATACAATATTCGATTAAGGGGACAGTGGTTATTTTTGGGGGGTCTATGTATTTTGGGGGGTCTATGTATTTTGGGGGGTCTATGTATTTTGGGGGGTCTATGTATTTTTTTGGGGGTCTATGTATTTTTGGGGGGGTCTATGTATTTTTTGGGGGTCTATGTATTTGTATATTAATTTAGTTATTAGTTTCTTACAGTGGTTGTAATGTTTGCATCACCCATAATCATACAATATTGACACCAAATGAAGCTTGTATTGTGATGGACCGGTATAAATGATCACTTACCTCGGTTTGGTCCGAGGGGGTCTTTATGGATCTCCCCTGTTGTGCTCCAATAGTATGAAGATATAAGGACGATTCACCTCATTAGTTTGGCGATAATAAGACGCTTCACCTCATCTAGGTGTCAATTTTTGCTAAGAAAAAAATAACAAGCATGTAACTTAGAAGAAATTGGCCAGACTGGGAAATTTTTCCTTCGAAAAATATACATATTTAGCTTGAAGGGGATCTGTGTAGGCGTTATTTGTGTGTGTAAGTAAGTCTGGAAGGCGTTTGTTAGCCTACAGGACAAGCTAAAACACAGTGTTCGTAAATGCCATAATCAAGCAAAATCCTCAATAATATTAAAACAAAATACCATAATAACCCACAAGACTTCGGCCCAGATAGTGTTAAGCCACGTGTATGATATATGGGATTTGATTAGTTGAACTGGTGGTTACAGACGGAGCTTCGTGACCAACCATCGTCTACCATCACCTACCAAGGTCAAATACAATAATTACAGATTTTACCTATTCATCATGAATAGTTATACTGAACAAATATTAGCTTTTGATTGGTATTGCTAAGCACTTTTTCCTCATTTCAAGTCATTTATCACATAACTAGAATGAAGTGTCCGTAAGTGTGAACGCGCATATAATAATGTGTTCCTTCCTCAGATGATCATGAAAACGGTGACAGTGGTCGTGGCTATGCTGGCTTTGGCTCAATCAGGTCAGTAAAAAATTATATATGTGCTCAAAGTCAATGTTACAATAAAGCAACTTGGTTGAGCCCGAGAACTTTTAGTCTTCTACTGTACTTCTCACAACTCAGCTTGTTCTTCCTCTGTCCAATTACTCTTCTTTCCTATTTTACTCCAGCCATCTGGTAACTCATTCTGTGATTATATGTAGGAAAGGAAGAATAGTATAGTTGAAATAGGAGTTCAATCCCTGATCAGAATGTTTGGTCTCCATACACAAATTGCCTCTGTTTACCTATGGCCCTTTCCAACTGATGCGATTTCATACGATTTTCGTCGCCGAGGACGTAGTTTTGGCAATTCGAAACAAATTTGTGCGACGTTTACGATTTTGACCGTTACAACCAGATCACAAATTATACTCGGCGAAGATGTTGCCGATGAATGCGACGCAATCGTCGACCTTCTGCGACGTTATCGGCGAAGTGAGCGATGTTTCGCCGATGGCCTCTGCGAGGAATGTCACATTTTCAAAAATATCTTGCGAAATAATGCGAAGGTGAAAGAAAACTCGTTGTATGTTCTGCGACGTCTTCGGCGATTCAAGCGATGGTTCGGCGGTTACTTCGGCGAGGTTATCCGATTATTTTTCATGGCACAAATTCCTGCGATGAATGAACGATTCCTCGTCGATCATCGGCAACGCCATTGCAGATACGCCGCCGAGGTGTCCGAACAAGATCGCCGAGGTGTGCGAACCTGAGCGAATGTAACGTGAATGTGCTAATTGCAGAATGGAATTAGCAAGGTACAATCGCTCAAGTAAATATGCCCCTACACCCACCCCCAACCCCCAAACCTTTGGTTGTTGTATATAAAAAGCTTGACACGGTCCCAGAGAACATTATAACCTCGACCCTTGAGACGTGCCTGTTAAATTTTGAGATGGTGAGGCACACGCAAAAGGGATGTACAACGTTTTCGTATGGACCTTATCGCCCAGCGGATGCATCTCATTTATCTGGAATGTTTACGGGAGCTTAGCATAAAGGAGAAGGAAGCAGAGAGGGAAAGGAAGGAAGAAGAGGAGAGGACAAAGCAGAGTGTTACGATCCAGGTTCTCAAAGACACAGGGCTCTTCAACATTGGACTAGATAATGGCAAAATGCAACAACGGTAACACTAGATCCAACCCCTGCCTTAAACACTGGAAAACAAAACACCATTACCGCCCTGAGTCGTGCCTGGACAACGAGGTATCCTATGACTCGGTAACTGGTGCACACACACTAGGCTGACACTCGATGAAACAGCCTATTCTCAAACAGTAAAAGATTACTCGATTATGTTACACAAAGAAAAGATAGTTAACGTGATTAATTAACGTTACGGTAGATACTCAAATAACTGGCACTCCTGTATTAAAGAAAGTGCAATGCTAGTCCTGCAACATCAACTGGAAACTTCTGAAATAAGTCTGATGCTGGGAAGATGTTCGTAAAGAATCTTGAACAATTATAATGCTGAATACGGGTCACAATAAATGCTAGGACATATAGTAATAATAGGCAGGCGAATAATAAAGACTGCGCAAAGGTAGTAATGCTCGACAACTAAAGAAATGCTTCGTGACACAACGCAACAGCCTACTCGGGTTGTGCAACTCAACAACAACCTCGGCTCAAAAGTGCAGTGAATAATAATGCTATCTATCTATCTATTGCCTGACGCCGTGATCCCCGAAGGGGTGGCCACGAACGAACCGCCCCCATGCACCTCTGTCCCCAGTCAGTCGACGCCCCTCCCCCCAACCAGCACCGCCTTCGTTCATGTACTTCCTCACTCCATCCTTCCACCTCATATTCGGTCTACCTCTCCCCCTCTGTCCCTCCACCTCGCTCTCGTACACCCTCTTAGTCATTCTCTCGCTTTCCATACGTTCCATATGGCCGAACCATCTCAAGTTGTTCCTTTTCACACTTTCCAGCACATCTACCTCCACACCACACCTCCTTCTTACTTCCTCATTAGTCTGTCTATCCCTCCATGTAACTCCGCACGCACTCCTTAAGTAATTCATTTCCACTGCTCTCACTCTTGGTCTGAGTCTCTCAACCAACGTCCATGCTTCGCTTCCGTAAGTCAGTGTCGGGATTACCACACTGTCTAATAATAATGCTGCATACATATAATAATGGGGCTTATCTCTAACCAGTGTCTGCTCAGTTAATAAAGTCTAGCTGGGGTATCAAGGCAGGGCAACAATGGGCGAGCATGCGGCTCGTAGCCTAACGTTGTCCGTAGGTGGTATAATGAAGATTACGTTATATGACGGGGATGCTCTCTTGATAAATCTAGGTCTCTAGTACCTAGCTCTATCCTGGCGATCCCTCAGAAGTCAACACAAAGAGGCAGCACTATGTTGTGAGGGATAGGCTATGGCCCTCTCACACCACAGCGCTGTGCTCGCAAAGTAAACCCACCCGAAGACAACTTAGGCTCCCACAGTACCTGTCGATGTCGTGCAGGGCTTAGCTAACACTGCACACATCGGAGACAACGACACAGTAACCTTACCCCTAGTCTAGCTTTAGATAACCCAGCAGAATCACTCAACATCTTGCCAGGGAGACATATACCGGTCTACAACCTTCCCGAGAGAGGACACATACGGAAAAGTCCGTCTCTCAAAACCTCAATAAAGCATAATACCTCCTTAACCTAATACATGGAAATATCTGAGAGCTTCGCGTACAATACGACTGGTCGACGGTGAACGTCTATGCTGAAACCAGAAGGGATGTTGAGTTTAATAAAGATTAGAGAATGAGAAAGGAGAAGTCGAGAGAGAGAAATAGTATGCAAAGTGGCGAGTATGGGGGACAGAATTGCAAAGGATGTAGGCGATACGCGTGTCAGGCAAGCTCTGAGCTGGTAAAGAACACGAGGCCGCGACGGGAAGGGACTAATTGACCACCCGGCCGCCAACACCGTCAGCGCCCAAGCAAGCCGCGTCATAGCTCACCCCGCTGCCAGGTGTACTCCCTCACCCTCTCTCGCTTGCCCCCCACACAAGCAACATTTATATTATAGCGAATATAAAATATAAGGCGCGGTCACAGACCAAAACAAAGACCATTTCTAGACTGTCTGTGGCAACACGACACTAATTAAATAAAGCAGATCATTCTAGGACAACTGTAGCCCATCCCCCCATCCTAGCGAGCTGCAATGCCCCACGCAACCATTCTGCTAACGCCGAGAGGCGTCACAAGAGGAAGAAGCGAAAAGTGTGGACGAGAGCGTGGCTGTTAAGGCGAGGTAAATTTGGGTGTTATGAACACCTAATGAAAGAAGTGGAAGCAGATGACCCATCGAATTTCAAAAACTTCATGAGAGTGGACCCGGCACTCTTTAAAGAAATTCTGGAAAAAAAATTGGACTCATCATTGCAAAAAAGGACACGAACTTGAGGAAAGCTATTGAACCTGGTTTGCGTTTGGCAGTGACGTTGCGTTACCTAGCTGCAGGTGACAGCTACAAAAGTCTGATGTATTTTTTCAGGATAGCGCACAACACCATCTCCAAAATTGTGCCTGAGGTGTGTGAGGCTATTGTGAGTGCCTACATGGATGATGTTATTGTTTGTCCTACAACACCAGAAGAGTGGAAGGTGGTTGCAAATCAATTTGCTAGAAATAGGGCTGGGTGGTTCAGGACCCGATCAGCCAGGTCAGCCTCCATTCCGGCAGTAATTATGCCGGGAGAGATGTCATCCGTGTCAGAAGATGACTTCTGGTCCGATTGACCAATGTTGACGTCGCTGTCCTCTTGGGCCCTGTGTATCTCAACCTGTACGTCGTCCAGCGTGGTGAAGAGTTGCTGGCTCTGCTATTGCTCCTTCTCCTGCTCGGTTCCGACGTCCATAGATTCCACCTCTTCTTCCTCTTCCCGAATCGGAAGATCCAACACTTCCTCTGCTTGGAGGACGGGCGTTTCACCGGCAACGATTTTGGTGGTCGCCTTCTTCTTCGTCTGCGCACCCGTCTTCGGGTGTGGTGTTTTCGTGGTGGAAATTTTTTAGATTTTTGGGTTGTTCACTGGAAACTGTGGAATGACCTTTTCTGACCTGTCCCGCAGTATATATACCCCCTGACCTTACCCTACCTATGCCAGACGTACAACGGGTACCTGAGAATTTCAGGTGCTGTCACACGAGCGCTTTTCCCGACAATTTTACATGAGCAAGTTATTTCTCAATATTATTTGGGATTGTTAGGCATAAATAGGTAAATATAGTGGAGGTTAACTATGTGGGTGGTTATATTTAAATATATTTTGATTTGTGTACCTTACAGACTATAATTGCCTGTAAATATTGCTAGCTAAAGTGTTAGTGCGACTACAACAAACGAGAGGTGCAAAACAAACACGCTTGATAGGTATATAATCCTTTTTTTTTACACACCTCGCCGAAGGTGCCCTTTGGCCTCGGCGAGGTGTGTCTTGAGCATTCGACGATGTCGCAAGGCCCTTCGCATGCCTTGTGCAGAGTATACCCCTGGCGGGTATACTCTCAACGAGTATTCGTCCGCACGTCGATGACTAATCGACGAGGAAATCGACGATGATTATTGTGCATCGTCGATGTTCTCAGAACATCTGAGAAGATCTGCGAGCCATCGTGCGACGTTTTTGGAAAATTGCAACATTTGTTTTCGTGCGACACCCTCCGTGATGTCTCGCCGATATCGCAGATGATCTCAGAGGGCCTCGCAGATCCCTCTGAGATGTTCGACGATGCTTGCGAGGGCTACGACCCCTCGTCAGTCCTCGTACAAAATTTTGAACAATCCGAACATTTGCGATGACCCGCGAGGGCCCTTGCGAGGCTTTGCGAGTCAAACGACATGGAATTAGTAACATTTTTTTCCTATGTGTATGAAGGAGACACAAATCAAAGCTGCTTGTAAAAAGTGTCTCACCCAAACAGTCCCATGCAGAGACTTAGTTAAGGGCAGGTGCTCAAACTGAGAAAAGGGCACCTAGCTACTAGTGAATGAATTAAATATACACGCAGCTTAAATTCTTTCATATTCATTCCATGTAACTTACAACAATACTATAATCAAGAAATCTTTCTGCATAACTGACAAAAAAAGATAAACCAATGAACACTCAATGCCTCTGTTCACCTAAGCAGCGAAACAGGTAGGCTACCTAGTGTTAATGGACAGTTGTGACATCCCTTCGGCCTCTAGGGAAGCAAAGTGTGGTAACCCACAAAAATGCAGTAGCACCTGGCCCCCTGTATTGGGTTGATACAGCAGGCTCCAAAGGGCAATGGAACCAGGACCGAAGATGAGCGCTGCGGCTACGCGCTGTTCCAGTGCTTTTGTTCTTGTAACACTAGCCCACGGTTTCAACTTCAAATGTTCTCCATAGTGTTTATTGATTATTCAATCATTATTGCATTATATACTAATAGCTTGCATCACTATAAAGAAAAATCTGTAAATACTTCAACAAGTTTTGCTTCCCTACCCTTCAAAAATACTTAAGCTAGTTAAAATAGGACTTAAGAGGCTATCAACCCTATTGGATTATTAAGCCAGCACACTGTAAGTCAAGCATAACGTCAGGACTAGAGCCTCTCTTCAAAAACTCCAGTCCCTTGTCAAAAATACACTGGCAGGCCTAGGCTATAGGATAGGGTACTGTATGCCTTAGCCTTGCTGCCTATCCATTTGTGGAACGGAGATAGCAGTTTCTCAACACCAACGACAAATGCAGTACGGTATATATATATATATATATGGAGAGAGAAATGATAAACCAGGGAAATACCAGACTACAGTATACCTCCTCCTGGCCCTTTCACCTTCCGAGTCTGTTTGTAAACAACGATTTGGACGTTCTTAACGCTAGCATTCGAGAATGCTATTAATGTAAATTATTATATGAGTTTCTTGCAAATCTCTGTATAATTATACTAAGTATTAAAATATTATATTATTAACCTTATCGGTCAGTTGAAAGTGAGAAACTAGCCAGACTGATAAGATTAATATATAAACGTTATCGCATGAAAGAAAACTGTTCTGAAATAATTTTAGGGGTAACTACGCTACCGTAACTATTTGTTTTAGTAATGGCATTTAGCCTAAATTTTTGCTTAGGTATAGTAAATGTTGCTACTGTGCATTTAGTTAACTGTGTGAGGGTAGCATTTTATACCTGGCAAATGGCTCATTTTTGTGGGCCTTAGGAAATCGTTGATAAAGTTGAGATCATCCTAGAGTCCAGGCACAGACAAAAGGGCACTTTCAACACATGGGGCAAAAGGGGCAGGTGCTCGGGCACCCCCAGCACCCCCCCCTTTGCACGTGTCTGCACCCAAAGTTGAAAGAGCAATAGAGACTTAGGAGAAAGAGGAGGACCAGAGTAATCAGAATCAGAATATTTATTTTTTCCATTTTACAATGGTTCCTCACATAAAACAATAAAAATATTAAAACATATATATATATACTGTATATACAGGGTATATATATATATATGTATATATATATATATATATATATATATATATATATATATATATATATATATATATATATATATATATATATACTACATATTTGCAATAAGAAACATCTCTAGTATGTTACTATGGACAGTCTGCAATATACTGTATATACACAATGACTGTTACTATTATTATTAACCCGTACAGCCCCAGCGACGCGTCTGACGCGTCGGCGATGTATGTAACGCACAGCCCCAGAGACGCGTCTGGCGTGTCACCCTAATTGCGCCGACTGTAACCTCAGGTGTAGCCACTCAAGAGGGCTCAGATTTGTATGGGAACTGTGTACGTATCCCACGCAACCGTGCCGATGGTTGAAAACTCTCAAAGTCCACGTGCGTGCGCGTGAGCGCGCAATAACCTGGTTTTTTGGGGTAATTGCCTTCAATTTTTTACTCTTGTAAAATACGTTTTCGGGGGCTCTGTAGGACCATTCTTTAAGCTTTTTGAGCGTTTTTTCGTGGTTTTTCCTTCATTCCTAACCCATTCGCTATTGTTTCTGGAATAAAACCATTTTTTGAAAACCGGCCGGGTTCTGGTGAACAAACATTACAAAACTAGCCGGGGCTCCACGGGTTAAAAAACAAAACAAAAAATATTATAGATCCATTTCATGTTTCAGAATATAATCTTGTAATATATGCTTAAACGTGATTAGGTTATTTGTGTCTTTTACTGACCTCGGCAACTTATTCCATATTTTAGGTCCTGCTACCAAAAGCGCTCGTTCACCATAAAAGGTGTTTGTTCTCTGTGCATCTCTATACATCTCGAGCATCTTTAGTATTATCAACGTTACGACTTCCCATAAATCATCGTCAGGATCTAAAAATTGCAGAAAACGGTCTATTAGTATTTTTACCTAAAAATATTTGTAAGTTAAAAAACGAAGACACATATTCTTATTATTTTACCTATTAATTGAGTTTTACTTGAACAATTAAATTAAATACTGTAGATTTCAAATAATAAACAAATATATACATATACCAAAGTCACACAGGGAGTATCAACGAATAATGTGCTAAAATGTATAATTATTATGAAATTAGATTTCATTACACAAATACAAAAGACTACATTTGGGAATTATCAGACAATGAAGTTAGCTAAGATTACATTATGTGAAGAGAGAATGCCGACATAGTGTTATTTATAATAGGTACATGCACTTTGATGTAGAAAGATTCAAGAATCCTTAGGTATTCATTAGGACAACTGTCAAGTATTTTAAAATTATCTGATTTAAGTATTACGTTACACAGGTTACAGAGATCCCTTAATATGGTTGTGAAGGTGTGTGAAGCCTCTGATCCGCTGTACTTTAGTGACCTCTGTGCTCGTTAACAAGGACTTTGTAGGTGCGTACAGTGCTATCAACATACCATGACTGGCAGCTAGAGCAAGTAAAACAATACACAAGTGGGTTTTGCTTAATTTGTGTAATTTAATTTAAGTTCGTAGTATTTTTATATTATATAGCTCGTGTAACTTGATACTCCCTGAGTGAATTCGTATTATATACAGTATATGTGCTTGTTGGGTGACATCTACAGTATTTAATATATTTATTTTGTTCATGCAAAAATAAAATAAAAGGTAAAATAATAAGTGTCTTTCATTTTACATGTATAAATAATTTTAGGTAAACATCCCAAGCTATTGTTTTTTGCAATGTATTAGATCCTATTGATGACTTTTGAGAAGTTGAAACATTGATAATAATAAAGACGCTCGTGATTACCCTGGTCCTCCTCTTTCTCCTAAGGATCCGATTTCCAAGGAACAAATTTGTTTCTCGAATGATAGAGAGCTAAATTCAAGGTCCGTTAGAGTCAAATGTCTGGACACACCGAGTTTGAAGCATTTAAGTCATATGATGAGGGAAAGACAGATTGAGGGAGAGAGTTTCGAAGCTTAATTGTTGAGTAAAAACCACTGGAAAAATGTGTTCAATCTTGCGTTAGAGGGTTAGACAGAATAGGGGTGGGAGTGTGTTGAAAAACGGGTGCCCTCCACTCTCTGCAAGAAAGGAGATATACACTGAGAAAGCTCTGAAAAACATTGATTATTGTAACAGCGGTAGAAGAACGAGAGATGCAACATTGCGGAATGTAGAGAGAGATTGTAGGGAATTAGTAAGAGGAAGTGAGTTGATGAGGCAAAATGCTTTTGTCTCTACCCTTTTGAGAAGAGCATTATGGGTGGAGCCTCTCCTCCTCTCATCACATGGTAACAATACTCGATACATGGGCAAACTGTGCCCCTGGACAGAGCAAGAAGCTTTGTGGAGTTGAGGAACACATGGAGATGGTTGAGCCGAGACCACCAAGACTACAAGGCCTCGAATACATAATATAATATATATATATATATATATATATATATATATATATATATATATATATATATATATATATATATATGTGTGTGCTAGTAAAGTCAGGTAATAAATTTTCTGTAATGCATACAAAGTTAAAAGAAACAGCAGTTTCAGCATTCAATATTTTATTATTCAGCGTTTCAATATTTCTTAATAATTTTCGTTGGGGTTCAGTCAGCAGGTGGAGGAGGTTGGCAAAATGCATGGTGATTCGACGTTTCGCTAGGCATCTAGCATTTTCAAGAGAATGATTAAACAGTACAAAATTATGGGTATATATACAAAAAGAGTGGCTCGGAGGGCGATGAGGGGGCGTGGCTATATATATATATATATATATATATATATATATATATATATATATATATGTATATAATTATATATATATATATATATACTGCCGTGGTGTAATTGATTAAAGCGTCGGCTATCGTCCTGATGGTCGATGGTTCGATCCCCACTGAGAGACTAGAAACATATACTGTATATATATAATTATGGGTCGCTTAACCTATTTGTTGAGCAGATGCTAAATAATTTCCCAACACCCCCAATATCCTTCACAGCACAACCAGCATCCCCTCATGACAGCAATGATCCCATCGCTCCCGTCAACTCGCCGGCCCTACTCCACACACCCCAAGTTGTCTGAACTGGTAGTCTGGACAACCTTGTCATGGGTCTCCTCCCCTCCATACTTGGCAGAGTATGGACCCCCCATCACCCCCGAGCCCTTCATGGCTCTGATGGTGGAAGCCTCTACGCTCTCCCTAACAAGCACCTGCTTATGGGGCTCACACAAAACTGGAGCACAAGATGGCAAGAGAAGGAGACCAAGCCCGGTCATTGGCCAGGCCAGGTCGCACGACTCACCCCATAGCCTACCATGGGATCCCCAATTTGAAGCCAGAACTTAGCTACACTCCAGGATAAAGGTGAAGGGACCACCAAACAAAACACAATGTGATTGGTTCATTGAAACCCCCAAGACAGCCGGGACAGGGGTATATAAGGCCCAGAATCCCCCTTCAGAACAGAGAGAGACACACGCTCGCCATGAGTTATCAACCTAAGCACTATATCCTGACATCTGCCTAATTGTGAGGTAGGCCAACAGTACATGTTTCAGCCTTGTCTGTCTAATTGTGAGATGGACCAATGTATGTGCTCTCACCCTGTGGTGTCTTGACGTTTGTTTAATTGTGAGATCGCCACATCTGTGTGCTGAACTCCTGGGGTATCATGACACCTGTATGTTTCTGAGGCAGACCAATGGTGTGCACGCTAAGTGTTCATTATGCATCCATCGAGACCCACCAGTATTTATGCACTTGCACTTGCACTTGTCATATAAGTATTTAAAAGTGCCCGTTGGCGTTTTGAAGTGCTTAATATATTCCAGATAACATTTCCCATTACGCATGCTCATGTAAAGGAGATTTGTGCTAGAAGTGTTCGTCGTGCATTCAATCCGCCACCCCCAAAACCCTCCAGTGTTCATGCCAATTAACAAGGGCTTGCACTAATTAAGTCAGTGTGTAACAACGACCCATTGATATCTTGAGGAGTTGAATTGATTCTATGGAAAGTCTCCCAGTGGGCATGCCCATATATGGGAGATTCGTGTTAGGATTGTTCATTGTGCATCCACCCAGACCCTCTATTGTTCATGTTAATAACGAAGGGCTAGCACTAATTTAACAAGTGTGTAACTACGTCACATTGATGTATTGAAGTGTATTATTAATTCCATATCAAGTCTGCCAGTGTGCATGATAAGGCAACAGAGATATGTGCTAGCTGAGTGTTGTTCAAATATAGTTTCAAAGATAACGGAATTCCCCCGTAATCTTACTAACGCACTTATCCCAAACTAGTCTAGTCTATGTGGATCCCCTGAAAGTAGACTCACCCAATTCGACTTTGATCTTTCTGTCCGAATGACGCAGCTTAAATCTTCTAGTACCCCTCCCCCCTTTCTCTCCCTACTTGACCAGCATGTCAAATACCCCTTACAGAGGTCACATGACACTCTTCTCTAAGCATCATTTTGATTTCCCTCGCCATTCGTCTTTTTCCTGCCTTTACCCCTGTTTTCTTTCCTCCCCCTTCTCCAGTAACTTAAATTCCTTCGTTGCCTTTGGAAATCTGAAACTAATCCCCCGAGATGAGGTTAATGATCTGCCGCTCACTCTAAAGACCTCGCCTCCCTATCACTGAATAAACTAAAGACAATATTCTGCAGTGTTCATTGTATCTATTTAGTAAATCTTGTTGCATCTTATTATTTGTTTTCTCTATGTGATTGAGGGAGACAAAAGGCAGAACTGCCTGTAGCGAGTGCCTCCCTCATAGTTGAAAGAGTGACAGGGCCAAAATCAAGGGACGTTCGAGCCAAAATGCCTGGACACATAGAGTTTGAAGGAATTTAAGTCATAAGAGGAGGGAAAGACAGATTCTGGGAGAGAGTTCCAGAGCTCAGCTGTTGAATAGAAGAAAGACTGAGAGTAACATTTCACTCTTGGGTTGGAGAGTTGCACAGAGTAGGGGTGGGATTGTGTTGCAAGATGGGTACCATGTACCCTACGTAGAGGAGGTGGTATACACTGGGAGAGCTCTGAGGAGCATTGATTATTGTAGTAGCGATAGAATAGAGAGAGAGATGCAACATTGCGGCGAATAGAGAGAGCTTGCAGAGAGTTGGTGAGTGGGCGGGAATTAATGATACGACAGGCCTTCCTTTCTAAATTGTCGGTGTGCGGTGCAGGAGGATCCTCCCCAAACATGTGAACAATACTCAATACAGGGACGCACTGAGCCCCTGTAGGCTACAGAGTAAGAAGCTGTGCATGGGTAAAGAACCCCTCGAGGAGGTTGACCACACGCACACCCAGCTTCTGGGAGGCTGCCTTAGCAAGACTGGTAATATGGTCCTTCCAAGTGAGAGCTGAAGAAGGATATTGATCAAATTATATATGTGCATTGTGCATATTTATCGTACATACTTTTTAAACTGTGCATTTTATCATTGTTATTATTTTTGGTAAATAAATAATACATAGCGTGCATCATTCGTATTTCTACCCAGTCAACTACCCCATTGTGATACGCCTTGATAATACTGGCATAACACTATTTAATATTGGCAAGACCATAGATTGGAACAGATCAAATGAAGTTGTACAAAATATATAGAAAAACAAAATTATATACCAAAGAAGGGCCTGCTACCTGCCCCACCTCACACTAGGACTACACTTAATACCTCCATGATAGAGGGATTTACTTTTGGCCCTATAATAAGGACCACCACTGCCATTCTTCCCCAAAAGTCGGCTCCCAGTGATGAGCACCGAGAAAGGGTAGAGGCAATGATGTGGAGATTACTTGGCAGCTCAGCAACAGCGCTTACCCAGGCTGTAGGGAGATCACTTACCCATGTTCTACCCTGTTCTATGCTTACCTAGGTGGAACAACCAGTGTCGCTTGCCCAGGTTTCTGCAACCTTATAGTTCCATAAGCACCCGACACCTTCAACAGTATCACCACCAGCCCAGCAGGAAGAAAGCAAGATCCAGGCAACCAACCCAGATGACATTAGAAAAGCAGCGAAGAGGAAGGAGATGAGAGGATCATGACCTACCCAGACAGACTGAGATAGTAGTAGAGTAGTGTACTTTATACTTGTATTCTATCCTTGATATCCCTACTACTAAATATTTAACTTCAACAATACACACATCTATACCTTGCACATCTCGATACGATTATACTGTATATGTTATAGATATTACAGATCTCTTTTGTACTGTATCTTACAAATATAACCATATATGACCATGTACTCTGCTCTATTCCTTGTCCAGTAGTTTCATAAGATACACTGCACCCGTAATATATTCTTAACTACAGCCCTTAAATTCGTGGACTTTTATTTGCACTTGACATTAGTGAGCGTAAAATGAAGATAACATTGAATAAGTATACACACGTTAAGGGGAGGTATTTAGTTTGTTCCCTACTTTTTCATCAAGCTTAAAATTACATCCCCTAGACCCCCTTGCAAGATAAATTTGTACATTTTTCGGTAGAGAAATGTCCAGGCCGGAGGCCGGTTGCTCTTAAATTACAGGGTCGCTATCGCTCGCCAGGAAAAAATCGACACCTTAACGGCACGAAAGGTATTAAAATTTACAGAAATGGGTCAAAATGTCTTAAAATATCCAAACTAATAGGGCGAAGGTCTTACAATCTCAAAAGCAATGGGGCTAAACATGAGGGAGAAAGTGGTCCAGAAAAAAATCCCTCAAGTGGATATCTCCCCTTAATGCCCCCAAACATCAACCTGAGTTAAATGATTGTGATGTAAAGTTAACAATATAACAAATGAGAATACACAACTACCCCAAAAAATATAACTTTACCACAAAACAGACATGGGATGCTTTCCTCGACAATAACCCACTTGCTAATTTTGTCAACATATATAAATACAATTTTACCCGACTCCACAACACTATTCATGCCACCAAGGAGAAACATACCCCCAAGAAAATCTTTAAAATATAACCAATCACACAAATGGTTAAATAGTCACCTACAGTACACAGTCTTCTTAAACACTATATGCAAACATATACAATTCTGATAAGTGCTACAAGTATTGGAAGACTACATGACCAGACAGAGCTCGTATGAGAATAACTATGACATATCCCAGTCCTTTAATGACCCTAAAGTTAAACAAAATCACATCATAGTTTAAAATGTATGCAAAACCTTTGACAAAGTCTTACACTGCAAGCTGTTGGTACAATTTGATTATGTGGAACCCAAATACATTTTATTCATTTGATTGAAACTTTTTTACCTAAAGGATAGAGCCTCCAGATGAGACCTTGAATTAATTAAACGGGTCTCAATACCTTCCATTGAAAAATGCCAATTGAATGTGGACCCAACACTCATGAAAATTGTCACCACCACTACCACTACTTTAAAGGAAAACATCTATTCAGAAAAACCCAGGTCATTTATTATCTCAAAACAATCTTAGTAATGCCGTCTGTGTGATCTCTGCAAATGATGTGTATCATCAACATCAAATATTTTGCCAGAAAGATCCAGTTGCACTTGCAGCGCAGAGACCAAATATTTGGATTCTATACTTTAAGTTACTGTCAAATGACTCAATAACTAGACCTTTCTAAAACACTGCACATTTCTTTGTCACCTGTACCTGCATATATGTGCAAGAAATACGAATTATGTAAAACATACATGAGAATATTAGCTTACAGGGTATAGGTTTAATTTTTGGAGGGTGATCCTGGCTCTTGATAATTTATTTAAATAAAACATTAAACTTGACACAATGTAACACTAAGATAATAGATACTATAAAATAAGTCTTTGTCAAATTTCAATTTGCTTTAATAGAAAACTTTGACATAACTTGTAGTTTCTTTATTTATACAGAATTTAAGAATTTAGTCGATTTTAGCAGAACGTCCTGAACTTCCCAAATTGACTAATTCCTTGAAAATTACGATAGAGCGTTGTTATGTGTGAGATTAATTTGTTTGGAACACATATTAACTTGCTCATGTAGTGGTGTATACCCAATGTGGTGGTTTTGTGTTCTTTTATTTCAGAATGTTATTTTGCTAAAACGTTATTTACACAAAGCGACTTTGATAAGTTATTTTGTCTTTATATTGTGTCATCCTTGTTTTAGTTTGTTTACTTTAGTATATCTTACATACAAAGCGTCCAAGATTGAAATGATTCTCCCATCTCACATACTTAACAACCCTACTGTTTTAACCCATTGAGCACCAGCTGATTAATAATAAATGTACAACGTGGGACCACCAGGTTGTAATTTGTTGTTTTCCTGAAAACATATGGAATGGAATAGTAATGAAGAAAGAAACACAAAACACGTTCACCTAGGTCATTTAGGGGTCCTGCGGGCGGTGGAAAGTCGCAATTACCATGGGGAAATGGGTAGGCAAAATACTGGAAAATCACTCGCACGCGCGCCCACACGCATGCGGCTGGACTTGGAGGGTTTCCAACCATCGGTATTGTTGCGTGGGATACTAAAGCAGTTCCCATAAAATCTGAACCCTCTAGGGTTTAGCGTTACATACATTGGTGACGCAAAACGTGCGTCATTGGTATTCAAAGGGTTAAGTACCCATCGAACATTATATATTCTTAACTTTAATCCTCACCTAAACCCTTGATATCCTGCACAGCCCACACATCATGATCCCATGAGTATACCACTGCCTATTCTAGATATATTGTTGAAACGTAAATCAATGCCAAATTAACCAATACATTTTAGCGGATACCAGATTCTGATACTATTTGGCCAATTAAATTGTGACGCTGACATAATAATTGATGTATCGTAACAACCTTTAAGGAAGAGCACTTTCTTAACAACATTTCGCCTGTAGTTTCATAAGCTTACTAACACTTAATAATAATAATAATAATACATAATAATAATGATAATATAAATAATAATAATAATAATAATAATAATACCCTTTTTCGGTTCAAAGATTTCTTTGAGTAACTACAATGCTTTCTTTTCAGCTGACGCCTTGTTTTGCCATAAAAAGAGCCCCAACACGTTTTCAACAGTGATCTTCTGTCCCGGAGGTTCCTGTTATTCCATCGGTAAGTTATGGTAGTACTTTTTATCTACAGTAGGTCTCTAGCACACATTTTCAAGCATATTCTAGCTTGTGATAATTGCAAAATCATATTTCAAACCAAGTAGTTTATTGACAGTTGGATCCCATTGATAATCACAAATAACCACGTCGAGGTATTTGTAATTAATCCAAAGTAAATAATATATCAAAAGTAGTAATAATAGTAATACATCTGTTATATATGTATTATATATATATATATATATACTGTATATATATATACTGTATATATATATATATATATATATATATATATATATATATATATATACCGGTATATAGATATATATATATATTAATCCATACATCTTTTTTTCAAGGGTATTAGCTAATTGACCACTGATAAGTGAGTGTATGGAATTTCCAGCTTCAGTAAACATACCCAATGTTTACTACATTTGAGCTTTTTTCTGACAATATTTTGAAACTTTTAAGTTTTGTTATCCAAAATTGAATCAAACTTAGGTGATTTTACCAAGAAGAGTGCAATATGACTATTGAGTGTGTAATGGATATAAATATTTGTAAAAAAGTGATTGACCCCACCAGGCTTACCCTCTCTCTCTATATGTTATGTAACAAATGCTTATGTTAGAAGCATTGCTAAGAATGCCTCTAAAAAACTGGGACTCCTGTACAGAGTTCGAGAATTCTTCACTGACGAGCAGTTGGCCGTAATATATAAAAGTCATGTGCGTTCTCAGATGGATTACTGTTCACCTCTGTGGAGTGGAAGTGGAGTGGTTGCATTGAGTCAGTTGGACAAAATTCAAAATAAAGCTATTAGATTAATCAATAACCCTGCAATCACACAGGACCTTCCTACATTATCCATACGAAGAAACGTTGCATCCCTTGCATTATTCTACAGATATTTTCACAGCAATTGTTCCGAGGAACTTGCTTCAATTGTGCCGCCTCTCCACATCTTTCCCCGTAGAACTAGGGCAGCTGAGAGCGCCCATGAATTTACACTTTCTCCTCCACAATGCAGAACTGCTTATCAAAATTAATTTATCCCTAGAACTACTACTCTTTGGAATTCACTTCCCTCGAATTGCTTTCCACAAACTTACAATCTACAAATGTTTAAATCCAGCTGATTCAAACATTTTATGAATGGAGGATGCCTTTAGGCACATGGACCTTTTTGTTTTATCTGTGTTTTTCTTTCCTCCGTTCATTGTCTCTTAACCTAAAAAGTGCGCATGGGGGTAATTGGAAACGTCCCCCTGTGCTGACGTATTTGAGGTGTTTCCGTCACTAAAATATTCATTGTACCATTAATAGCATTAATACTTATCCATATGCGCCTATTATGGGTTGATTATAAAGGTATTAACCTGAAACAACAATAAAATGAGTGAAAACAGCGTTTGGATGGTCAAAATCGGAGATGTAGCCCGCGAGTTGTATAATGTATGGGTGAGGCAAGCTGCTTTCCCGCCAATTTCCCCCAAGGCCACTGAGACACAGTCGATCGATCGATACTCTCTCTCTCTCTCTTGCATTCGCTTGCTATCAGTGATGACCACACCCTCCAACCGGATTTCTAATGTTAGCACGAAAATATACCTCAGAATAAGGGAATAACAGGGAAAATAGGTGATAACTGAAGGAGAGGCTTACCCTCTCTCTCTATATGTTATGTAACAAATGTTTATGTTAGAAGCATTGCTAAGAATGCCTCTAAAAAACTGGGACTCCTGTACAGAGTTCGAGAATTCTTCACTGACGAGCAGTTGGCCGTAATATATAAAAGTCATGTGCGTTCTCAGATGGATTACTGTTCACCTCTGTGGAGTGGAAGTGGAGTGGTTGCATTGAGTCAGTTGGACAAAATTCAAAATAAAGCTATTAGATTAATCAATAACCCTGCAATCACACAGGACCTTCCTACATTATCCATACGAAGAAACGTTGCATCCCTTGCATTATTCTACAGATATTTTCACAGCAATTGTTCCGAGGAACTTGCTTCAATTGTGCCGCTTCTCCACATCTTTCCCAGTAGAACTAGGGCAGCTGAGAGCGCCCATGAATTTACACTTTCTCCTCCACAATGCAGAACTTCTGCTTATCAAAATTCATTTATCCCTAGAACTACTACTCTTTGGAATTCACTTCCCTGGAATTGCTTTCCACAAACTTACAATCTACAAATGTTTAAATCCAGCTGTTACAAACATTTTATGAATGGAGGATGCCTTTAGGCACATGGACCTTTTTGTTTAATCTGTGTTTTTCTTTCCTCCGTTCATTGTCTCTTAACCTAAAAAGTGCGCATGGGGGTAATTGGAAACGTCCCCCTGTGCTGACGTATTTGAGGTGTTTCCGTCACTAAAATATTCATTGTACCATTAACACCTTAAGAGCGGCCTATGCGGTTTATTTATATGTACCGCCCAGCGGGGTGTTTTTAGCCAAAATAGGGCTGTTTACGTGATCATTTTCATGCCTAAATAAGACCCAGAACGTAAAACAAGTATCTATCCCTGAAAGGGCATAAACAGAGCTTTCGAATGACACCATAACGATCCTTTTATGATGGCTAGTTTTCTTGCAATAACCGTGCAACGCGAGTGCAAAAAGCATGTAATTAGGCACTTTCCCCATACAATTCCTTATATAGCGAGTGAGAGAGGTAGGAGGGAGGTGAGATTCATGTCAGTAGGTTCGCCGCGTTGGTCTGGAGCAGTCATACACTCGCTACTCTCCTGCCACCACTTGTCTCTCTCTCTCAGCAACATTACGTGCTGAAATTGCCACTCGAGTTATGTCGAGCGCCGCCACATAGTCCAGCTTTATTTAACTCGACTTATGTGGTGAGCCGCTAATTAAGGGTTAATAGCATTAATACTTATCCATATGCGCCTATTATGGGTTGATTATAAAGGTATTAACCTGAAACAACAATAAAACGAGTGAAAACAGCGTTTGGATGGTCAAAATCGGAGATATAGCCCGCGAGTTGTATAATGTATGGGTGAGGCAAGCTGCTTTCCCGCCAATTTCCCCCAAGGCCACTGAGACACAGTCGATCGATCGATACTCTCTCTCTCTCTCTTGCATTCGCTTGCTATCAGTGATGACCACACCCTCCAACCGGATTTCTAATGTTAGCACGAAAATATACCTCAGAATAAGGGAATAACAGGGAAAATAGGTGATAACTGAAGGAGAGGAGGAAAGTGGGGAAGGAGGGGAGGTAGAGGACTGAGATTTTGCATGGCCCAGGGGCAAAAAAAAAAAAAAAAAAAAAATACGATGTCAAAAGTTGATTTTTTTTCTTTCTGACTCTTAAGAGTCTCCCCGCAGTCCGCCGGGGGAACTCTTAAGAGTCTCCCCGCAGTTCCCGGGTTAAAAAAAAAAAATATATATATATATATATATATATATATATATATATATATATATATATATATATATATATATATATATATACAGTATATATATACGGTTCAAATCCTAGCCCTATCAACTATATTTATCATCCAATAAACAACTTGTCATGCTTAGGGCAGCCGGATTTCGATTAAAAGACTGTCTGCCCCCCCATCAGAGTCGAGTTGGGACGGAATACTGGTAGAAGTATCAAATTCCTTCTTTTAACTCTCGTGATGGTGTAGGTGGCTTGACCTCCTGCCTGTACGGTTCAAATCCTAGCCCTGTCAGCTATATATATATATATATATATATATATATATATATATATACTGTATATATATAATCAAATACATATACAAACCAAGTGCATATATAACAGTTTTGAAAATGTGCAATAGATATTATTATTATATATTGTAAGAGTAGCTCAGAAACAGAAGGGTGCAAGTGCCGCCGCACAGGGACATCGGAAAAAGGCCTCGTGCCTTCTATGCTTAAATCCATTATGATGCAGTTTTGCTTGTGGCCTTCTGGTTTTGAAAGCCCTATAGAACCAGAAGGACGCAAGAGCCACTACAAGAGGATTGGATTTACGGATTCCAGGGCTTACACGAGGCCTTTGTCTGACATCCCTCGCGATGGCACTTGCACTCCTCTGGTTCTGACCTATTAAGTATTCATAGATCTTTGTTTAGTTAGGGTTTACATTTAATTTATGAAGTAGATTTATTTATTTATTCACAAGGCATGGTCATCTATTTTAACTTTATATAAATGAATTACAGTAAATTTAGGTGAGCAATTTCTAGCATATTCAGATATGTGAATACTTACATGAAGGACTTTTTTGTGGTCGATATGGTCTCGAAGAAGGATTATTCGAGGTCTCAAATTTGAGGTTTCGCTTTTTTCTACAACCATTGCAGCGAATTACACAAATGCAATGTTGTGTAGAACAACTCATATTGTAGTTAACTTTAAATTTATATATAATATTTGTGAATTTAAATTCATATATAATATTTTTAATTACCCCACAGTTTCCAACGATCATTTCACAAGATCTAATGTGGATATACAGTAACTTCCTTACAATAATCACCATGATTGGGGTTGTCGGTAGTTACGTAAGATAATTTACAGTTAGGAGGTTGTTAATTGTTGCTAGTAGAGTGTAAGGTGGCTATAGGGATTTGCATTGCTCGTTCAATACCGTGTTTTATCATACATCTTGGATATTTGCGTTGTGAAATGAAGCATTGTAGTTAACTTAATCTGGTCTCCTTTAAATCTGGTTCAGAAACTATTGTGTACTGTAGATGCTGCATGACAAATAAAAGGAATATTGCTTTCAAAATGTCTTGGATGATTAGAAATTATATTCTAGATATTGTTTTGTATCAGTTTTGTTGTAATGTATAGCTGTAAGTACTTCATTATTATGTTGTATGACCTTTACATCCAGAAAGGTTACCATATTTCCACTTGTATCACATGTAAAACATATTTTGAGATTTAGGTTATTCATAATGTTTAAAATAGGTAGACAATTACCATAATTATCCCAAATTATGAACACATTGTCTAAATAGCGATGGTAACTTTCTTGATTATATTTGCAAATTATTTACCAACTACTGATGCAATTTTTTTGCATAATTTGTTTTTTAAATATCCTACTACTAGATTTGTATAATTTGGGGCGAACCTTGGTCCTATAGCTGTGCCTGATATTTGTAAATAGTTCTCTTCGTCAAATTCAAAAGAAGTGTTGTTCTAAGATTAATTCACATCCCTCTTTTATAACGTTAGCTGGTAATCGATTAGGAATAGCATAATGTGTGTCAACCTAATAAGCGATAGCCTTACATCCCAGTTCATGACTAATATTGCTCTATAGATTGACCTCGTCAAGAGTTACAAATATTTCCGTGCTCTTAAGTTCAGAAGGAATTAAATTTAAGAAATTAGGATAATTCTTTAGATATACAAGAATGTATTTTTAAAATGGCTGTAATAAGACATCCAGCAAGTGGCTAATCGATGAGTCGGACATGTCGGACCTGCAACAACTATTCTCGTTTTTAAGTTCCTGGGGTTTGGTATGAAGATATGTTCAGAATTGCCATTTCAAATTTAATTTATTATTTATTTGGATTTGATGGATATTGGGTAGAACATATGACTAGTCTTATATTAAAATTCAGTCAAAGTATTGCATTTCCTCTTTGGTAACTAAATCCCAATATTTATTTAATGTATTGGGGCTGCTCCTATCCAGAATGAGGTTTGGTATCCTCTACCCAACCTTAGCCGTTTCTGTCTGTCTCTTTTACTGTCCTACTTTTCCTTCTGGAGACAGGGGGCTAGGAATCCTCCCCTAGTAAAATTAACCTACTAGACGAGACTGACTATGGGGCAAGGGAACATGAAAATGGTCCCAGACCCGTAGAATTGGAAATTTGAATGTTATTTCTGTTCAGGTTCTGTCTCGAGTCGGCCTCCCCCAGCTATGGGGAATGTGCCTGAGTATGTAGACACATAAATACATAATTTGTTGTAAGTAACCATATGAATACCAGGTGGATAGGTGTGGCACGTTAGTTGTTGGTATGTAAATAGGTAGGTTGATTGCAGATTCTCGTAGACACGTCTGGTAGATTCTCTTATGAAACGGGTAGAATAGGTAGATACAAATAGATGTAAATAGGCCGCCACGACTCCCTAATTTCCATAAATAGTATGGATATATTTTGGTTCTGGTAGAAATTATATATTCAAAATAACCAGCCAACTTATACTTTATTTAAGAGTTGCTTGAACGAATATGAATTACAGGAACATATCTTGATTGCAGGAACAATAAATGTTATAAGTACAGGAACAATCTATATTGATGTAGTTGTATATTATTAACAGAGAATCTTCCCCATGTAGGGAGAATATCTGGTGTCTACTCCAAGCTTTCCATCTAAGTGTCAGTTGAATCTCCATTTCACCTCAAACCTCATGTTACATTCCGGTCAAGCCGACCCTGATACCACAAACAAGATACAATTCATCATTTGACACAGCTCTGATCTCAGTAAAAGGTAGCTGGTCTTAAACCTGGCAGTAGCCTCTAAGCATAGAGGGGTGTACAGTTGCCTCCTAATGAACATGTACAGCTGGCCACATAAATTATGTTATTCTCTGTAATCTTATACATGGAAATATAATAAGCATGACTGAATTACGAGTAGTTTCTTATGCAGTGGTTATCTCATATAATTAGTCAACACTCGCAATTCATTCATACTAATTTACTTTCACACTTAAGATCACGATAAGGAACATAACTTATGTTGCCTAACTGTACATTACCATTTCACTGCAAGTATATTACCAAAACCTTTATGAGAGTAGTATTAAGGGGGGTCACCGTGTTTTTTTATCTGTCTCTCCTTTTCTCTCTTTCCCTGGATTGTATCCATTCGGCCCCATTTAGCCAACTGTTTTAAGACGTTTATCCCCATCCAGGTGTCGATTTCTTCCTGGCGAGCGATAGCGAGCCAGCATTGTATGGAGAAATCCGGCTTCGCCGGAAAAAAAATTCTATCGAAAAATGTACATTTAGCTTGCTGTCAAAACAAAACGAATATATACTGGCTCCCCAGGAAAATATTGACACCTGGATGGGGGTAAACGTCTTAATACTGTATGCTGAATGGGGCCGAATGGATACAAGCCAAAGCGAGAGGGAGAGAAAGAGAAAAAAAAGCAAGGTGGGCTCCTTTAATATTTCCTATATAATCCCAAGCATAACGTGTAATATTTTAAATTTTATTTATAGTGGTTAAATTAATCAATATTTTTGAGAAGCTCTTTTTAAATGTCTTAGAATGTCCATGATTTTGTCTGTATAGAACACAGTGTCCATCATAACGATAGCTGACCCTTGTTCTGCCTCTTTTAAGGTTATATCAGATTGGTTTGATATGGATTTTATTGTTTTCCATGCAGCAAATTTGACATTGCATACTTTCATATTTGTAATTTAGTATTAGGAGTTTTGCTTATCATAAGGGAGATAATTGCTGCAGCGAGGGTAGAGTTTCAACCACTAGATTTGGCTCCCAATAAGATTTGGATTGAACTATGGATTCCTTTTGTAAGGTTTTGTCATAGAAATCCTCCCTTACTTGTAGTCTTCATTTTCGATATATCTCATCATTATCATGATTTAATTCGGGTTTGTTATGAAAATTAAGTGTCGGGCGGAATTTTATTCCTTTGGACAATAGAGACTGTTCATTAACATTTAATTGGATAGTAGATAGAGGCTTATGATTATGTGGTCTAGTTTTTGCGTTGTCCCTGACTGTTGCCTCCCTCGGCACAAACATCTGGTTTGTATAACTTCGATTAGTAGGTAGGCAGTTTTGAAAGCACCATTTAACCTACTGTAGATAGTGCATTTCCTAACTAATTAATGCTTGTAGCCTCATTTATTTGTGTGTGTGGTTTTTTCAGTTAGTTTTTCCATGTTGTAAATCAGGGAGCTAAGGCCGTTTTCACCATTTTAACGATTTCCATTTGTATCTTCATTTTTGGATTTGCAGTGCTCATGTAGGACAAATATTAATTTCCTTTTCTCAAATGTTTTAGATGGTGTTCTTCTTGAGTTACTGCTTTGTACCACTTTTCTATTAAGCCCTGTGGTTTCCAAATGTTACAAAAATTATGATTGATCTTCCGTTTGTCTTTGGGTTTGCTTCTCCTTGAATTGGTTCTGGCTGACCCCCCAAAAACTCATAGATGGAGCGAAATTCCTGTTGATTAAAGATGATTATAGAATGCTTTCGTGTGTGGAGAAGGTTCTGCCATTCATACTGATTTAAGTTCTTGGCCACGTGAGTTAGTGTCAGATTATGTCAAGGTACTTGTTTTGAGGTTCTGGGTTATATGTATAGATGCCAATGTTGTAATGGTCTTCCGGTGGTATTGATCTTGTTGTAATGTAATGTCTTCTTGCATGGAATTTATTGCAGCAACAGTTTCTACATAATATTTCTCTTGGTTGTTGATTTTAGTGTGTTCTATCTATCTATATGCTCGGCCCAATCCCCACTTTTCCTATTTTTTATTTTTATTTTCCTCTATTTTATTATTTTTTGTTTGTATTTTCTTGGGGGTGGCCGACTCGAGACAGAGCAAGAACAGGGAAAACACAAAACAACGAACAAACACAGACAAGACAAGACACAAAATTCACACACATCTAGGTCACCCAGGAGAATACCCAGAGACCAGGGTCACAAAGGTCGCTCCAGCACTCCCCCGACCACCCGGAGAGGCTCCGATCTCGGCAGGCAGACATGCAGCGGAGCCAAAGCCACAAGCCCGCCCACCACACTTCCAGGCGCACCCTTCATATTAATCGTCTCCCCGGGCCAGGCGCCTGATGGACTATTATCTAGTCCAACTTGCGCCCGACCCCTTCCCCCAAATGACCTCATGTTCACACAACTATTCACAAGCATTCTCCATTCATTCCTGTTTATTACCACTTCCTTTGCCTGATCTATAGTCATTCTTCTATCATCCAAAGCTTGTCTTACACAGTCTCTCCATCTCAATGGTGGTCTTCCTGCCCTTCTATCTCCCCTTGTATTTGACTCATATATTCTCTTTGTAAGCCTTTCATCTCCCATTCATTCAACATGACCATACCAGCTCAGCACCCTTTTGTCCACTCTGGCTGATGATGAGAAAATCATTCTTAACCAATGTACAACTTCAGTTTCATTTTCGTCTTCCATTTTTTCCTCAGGTTTACCTAATCTGAAGTTCATTGACATCAAATTAAGCACTGTACTTAACGCCCTATAGAACGTAAAATGTAATATTATATTCAATAGTACTATTTTTTTGGAGGGAAAAACACGAAACTGGAAAGGCTGATAATGTATGTGTTTATTGAAATTCACTAAAACTGCATTAGAAGCCAAGCTGAGCCAGTAGTGAGTAACTCACACTTCACCAACCATCAAGGAAGGAGTGGCAATTGAGATAACTTAACCTACTTTTCGCATAAATTACTTATTAAATAGTGTGTATTTCATACATGAACAGTGCACACACCAAATTGAAACACTGCATATAGCGGCAATGCTTGCGAAAATTACTGCACCACTCCTATCCACTCTACACATCCTCGCACCTTCAACACCCAACCCTTCGCCATCTACCAACAACACCCACCCTACCTTTCCCAAGTCCCCCAATACCAACCTCGTAGCCATGTACCACGCCCCACAACTATAGATACGTTTGGGTGTCCGACTTGCCCGAAATATTGCACTGCACATGTCTTACGAGACTGAATGCTTACACCATTACAGATCGCTATTATTATATTGAACGTATGTCCATTCACTTCCAATTACCATACCTAACCATTACAGATCGCTCTTTTTCCCCTCCAACATTATTCAATACCCCAACTAGGCTAGCTCTCTCTCTCTCTCTCTCTCTCTCTCTCTCTCTCTCTCTCTCTCTCTCTCTCTCTCTCTCTCTGTCTCTCTCTCTCTCTCTCTCAGCATTTTGTCCTATTAAATGTTTTGCCATAATTGCTGTCCTGTATTCGGTCAATCACTCAGATCATGGAACAGTTCACCAGCTACAAACAAAGGAGACATGGCCGAGGCAGGCGGAAGCCCCACTGAAACACCAGGGAAGTCAGGTCGGCTTTATATAGGCAGTGGAACAGACAATCTTGGAAGACTATTGACTAGCAGATACTAGGTGTTATTTTATCTGTGGACAAATCAGTGTGAGAAAGTTATTGCAAAAATGTTTCGGTTGTTATAGACCTGTTCATTTATGTTGCGTTAGTTTAACCAAGAAGAATTTAGAGGAACAACTGAACTGGAAATGTCGGTTATGCCCAAGCTGCGGATCTAGGTCCTTACCCGGGTACTGAAAGAAGCCAGAATACAAGTGGTGGAGGCATTTACAACCATCATATAGCTGGCCTGAGATCTCAAGACACCCCTCGTATGGGAACGGCTCCTTGGTTTCTCTTAGGGGGTCCTCCGAAAACCAACCAGAACTAACATAGAATACCAGCTTCAGGCATCACCAGCCACCAGAGTGAAAGGTCAAGTAGCGCAGAATATGGAGGCAAACAGGCTGGTAGAACTCTACGAATAGCATCCAAATAGGGCCCAGAAGCAACAGGACAAGGAAGAGCAAGAGGCTGAACAACTACAAAAGAGGGTTGCAGCGAAGCTGGGCGATAGTGACATCAAAGAGGCCGTCTGACTGTTGTCATCTTCAGAAGGTTTTGCTGGCCTTGGCACTGAAGTTGTCGAAGCCCACCGAAGAAAACACCCACCTTCACCTGGGGACCTAACCCTCCCCCAGCCCCAAATGCCCAGATGCCCCAAACTTTAGTTGTTATGGAGGAGAAGGTGGTTGCCGACGTGACTTAATTCCCAGCAGGTTCAGCCGCGAGCCCAGATGGTATCCGACCCGCTCACCTCAAAGGCCTCTTGGGTCAGGCATCATTAGCAGCTGGAGATGCACGCTTGGAAACCCTCACCAAGTTATTCAGCATGGTTTTAAGAGGGGAAGTACCCGACTATGCCACACCCCTATTTTGGGGGGCATTATTCAGTGCACTGGACTAAAAAGTTGGCAGTGTGCGCCCAATTGCAGCAGGGAACACGTTCCACCGCCTTGCCACTAAGGAGGGTTTGAAACCGCTTTTGAATAGCCTAGGACAATATAGGACCATTTCAACTAGGTTTTCGAACACGACGGGGGCGTGAAGCTGCTGTACACGCAACCACCTACCTCAGTCAAACCTGGGATAAACGATTGCTTCTAAAGATAGACAGGTGGAATGCATTTAACAACATTCGCAGGAATGTCTTCCTTCGTGCTACACAAGAGCACATCCACACTTCGTACCCCCTACTTTTGCAGGCATATTCCAAACTTTGATTATTTTTTTTTTTTTTGCAAGACGGTAATCCCATTAGCGACTAGGTTACAGCAGTGAGATCCAGCTGGTCCATCTCTTTTTTCAATGGGGATGGACTCGGGAGCTAACAAAGCTAGGTCAGAGTTGAATGTTTAGTACCTAGATGATGCTACTTTGGGTGGGTCGGAAGAAAATGTCCTACCAATCTACACAATATCATAACTGACTTCGGCCAGACTGGGCTAGAGGTAAATGACACCAAATGTGAACTTGTCCTCCTCAACCACACACCCAAAGAAAATTAACACACTTGGGCCCAATTCCATGGTTCCTTGACAGGTGTAAAGGCCGTCATATAGAACTCGAATCCACCAGAACCCACCGGAATGAATTCAAAAATTCAAATTTTAGCCACTTCTTCCCCATTCTGGTCTATTCTTGTACGTGTTCTGGTTAGATTCTTGTCTATTCTTGTGTTTCGAGTGATGTTCTAGTCGTCACTCGATTGATCGAGTGAGTGAGCAAAAAGTTAGTGCATGCGTTAACTTTCTACGATTTATCGAGTGAAAAAAACGTTAAAAATTATCGAGTTACATTCTAGTCGTATCCTGGTCGCATTTGAGTCGCATTAGAGTCGCATTCTACCTATTCTGGTCATGTTCTGATTTAATTTTTATAGTCGATGCCGACTCGAATTACTTGAATGTAACTCGATGCCACTCGATAATGACCGGAAGTCAACTGGATGACAAGTTGATTATTCCACTTTAAAATTGAATGTAATGGAATGAGAGTTGAATATAACTCGAATTAAGAAGAATACAACTGGATGCCGACTAGAATATGTCTGGTAGATGACTGCATACATGCTTGATATATCGAGTGTACACTGGATGTCGACTCGAATATGACTAGAAGTACTAGAATACAAGTGGAATCCAACTAGAAGGTAACTGGAATACAACCAGAATATAACTCGACTAGGTGCGGCCCCAAATATATAACGGATTGAGAACAAAATAATAATAATAATAAATAAAATAAAATATAAAATCGGCCCTATACGAGGCCATTGTATTTCAAGTAGTACCTGGAATCAAACTTACTCATCTAACTCTCCACACCTTAACTCCGGCTTCCCCTCAGTTGTGTCTACCAATGAAAAGTGTTCTTCCTTCACCCCAGCTGTGTGAGTTAAGGGGGTAGGGTTACTTTTTGGTCAATTTTTTATTTAGCCTATATATATTTTTTTTTTTACTTTCTTCGCTAGACATCCATCAAAGCTTAAAAAACACACTCAATTCGAGATTAATTTGTAAATTTTTCGGTAGAAAAGTGTCCCAGCCGATGGCCAGTTCCTCCTAAAGTTACAGGCTCGCTATCGCTCGCCAGGAAATAAACCTATGCCTAAATGGCACGAAAGGTCTTAATATTAACAAAGAAATAGGGCAATTTTTGTTATAACCGCCAAACTAATGGAATGAACGTCATAACATCTCAAAAACTAATGGGGCTAAACATGAGGGAGAAGGGGGTCCAGAAAAACCCTTCTCCTCCCCACCCCCTCCTCTCGTGTACGTGTATGTGTGTATGTGATTGAAAGTGCTTATGTTGCCGTGGTGAGTGCCCTGTTACTACTGGTGTGCCTGTGAACCAATCCTCCCTTTATATACTCAAAGGTTCCTCATCGAGTCACCTTCTGCCTATTCGAGTCACGTTCCACTTACGTTCGAGTTACGTTCAACTAGTTCCACTTACGTTCGACTTAACTTCATGTAATTCTGGTCATGATATACTGACATTCCGGTCTCATTCTGGTCATTCGAGTTGCATTCGACTTGGGATCGAATAGTCTTCTTTCCACATCCGGTTTCCTTCGAGTCACTTACTGGTTAACATCGACTCATATTTGGGTTACATTCGAGTCCATCGAGATACATTCGAGTTACATTCCGGTCATTGACGGGTCGCATTCTACTCTGAAGTCACACTCGATTAAGGCCGCGTAATTCTCATCAATTCCGGTGAAAAGTTCGATTCCAGTGGGTTCTGGTGGATTCGAGTTCTGTATCACGCGGCCTTTAACCCCTAAATGTCGGCGCACAACATAAGTCGAATATAATAAATCTGGACTATCTAGCGGCGCGCGACATAGGTCGTGTGGCAATTTTAGCACGTAATGTTGCTGAGAGAGAGAGACAAGTGGTGGCAGGAGAGTAGCGAGCGTATGACTGCTCCAGACCACCGCGGCGAACCTACTGACACGAATCCCACCTCCTCCCTCCCTCTCTCACTCGCTACATACTGAATTGTATGGTGAAAGTACCGAATTACATGCTTTTTGCACTCGTGTTGCGCGGTTGTTTCAAGAAAACTAGCCATCATAAAAGGATCGTTGTGGTGTCACTGGAAAGCTCTGTTTATGCCCTTTCAGGGATAGATACTTGTTTTACGCTCTGGGTCTTATTTATGCATGAAAATGATCACGTAAACAGCCCTATTTTGGCTAAAAACACCCCGCTGGGCGGTACATATAAATAACCGCCTAGCCCGCCAATAAGGTGTTAAGGGTCCCTCAGGAGCACCAGGAAACCCTTATTAGATTCCCAACTTACTACTTCAGCAATTCAATTGCACTTCAAGGTGAAAATGAGGAGCTTCAACGTCTTGTGAGCCGCTTGATACACACCGATGCCCACTCAGCTCTGGCCCTTCTCAAGAACTGCTTCTCCATCCCAAAGCTCCAGTAACTTTTACGCACATCGAGGACTTACACGAACACTGGTGCCCTCCATGAATTAGACAACATAATCCAAGAAGCAGTGACCAGTATCCCCAACGTGGACTTTCAAGACCAGACCTGGACGCAAGCCAATCTCCCTGTCCCCCTTGGAGGCCTGGGAATATGGAGAGCAATGGATATTACCCCTCTGCCTTCATCTCTTCCTTTATAGCAACCAACGACCTCGTAGTGTCCAACCCTCTTCTAAACCCGGAATGACACTTGACAAGGACTTGGCAGAAGCGATTAACACCTGGAAGGGTAGTACAGGAGCATAGGAGGAGCCTCAGGTTATCTCCAGGAGCAAGCAGAAAGTGTAGGATACCATTTAGACAAAGAAAGCACAAGAAGGTCTCCTAACCAATGAGGCCCAGGTTGCTAAAGCATGCCTCCAGGCAGCCACTCGTTTAGAGAGTGGTTTGTGGTTACATGCCATTCTCATCCAACCTCTTGGAACTCACTTGGAAACTGAAGTGATCTGGGTTGCCATCACCCTCAGAGTGGGTGCATCAATTTACCACCCGCACACATGCAAGTGTGGTGCATTGATGGATGCTCAAGTTCACTATGCCCTGTCATATAGTCACAGCGCAGGCCGCCTGATAAGACACTCAGCACTAAATGATATCATAAAATGGGCCTTATAGAGTGCTAAATGTGTATCAATCCTTGAACCTCAAAGGCTTTTTCAGAGATGACGGCAAACGGCGAGATGGGATGACCAAGGTGGTCCCATGTGGCCGTTTGCCCTTACAAGAATGGCCAGTGCCTCATGGGGGATGCCACATGTGTTAACACCTTCTCAATGATCAACATCATCAGAAGCGCCAATGCAGCAGATGATGACGCCCGTATAGCAGAAAGTAGAAAGTGAGAAAAAATTCAAATCCTCGCCAGACATCATCAGTTCGAGGCTCTGGCATTTGAAACATCAGGAGTCTTCGGCCCTACCACCCTCAATGTGGTGAATGAAATTGGCTGCAAAATCAGAGAAGTTACAGGAGGACCCCGGGACACTCTCTGAATCAAACAAAGACTAGGGATGACTATCCTCCGGGGCAATGCCACCAGCGTCATTAGCTAAGTACAACTAGGTTATGACACTGTGTGAGGCCCAGGGAGGGTGGTGTATCCCTAAACTTTCCAAGCTAGGGATTAAATTTGTTTTTTTATTGTATCTGTTGTTTGATGTACAGATGTGTAACTAAAAAACGAGGCAGAGGTTTATGGTGGTACCTGGCAACACGTGTAAGTGAACAATGTAGTAAAAAAAAAATTACGAATGAACTAGACGTGTTGCCTGCCTTATGTAAGGAGAGAGTTGATTGGTTGGCAGTGTCAGTTGTATTTGTGTGAAAAGTGTCTATAGCTCTTATTATCTTATCATTTCATACCAAATTTGCCTTCTTATTACAATAATGCATTGTGAAGATTTATGTGATACAGTTGATACGAATACAGAGAGAGAGAGAGAGTTTACAAATAGTTAAGCACTGCATTATAATATTGTGATGCATACTGTATCCATATTGAAATTATATATTGCACTGCCAAATCAATAAATATACTGTCCAGTTGTCATTTACCATAACATAGAAATTTGACCTTTTTCCATACATCACTTATACGAGGTTGAGAAACCGAGCTGAAACTTGACTGTTAATATTGTCGGTATACCCTACAGAAGGTTGTATGGCACCTTGTGAGGCAAACCTATTAAAGCTATATTACCATAAGAGGCCAACACTAAGTTTCCAAGGTGTTAGTAGCTCGTTGCCATCTCCAGCTCAGGATGATATGGAACGCTTTACAAAATGGGGAAAATATGTTTTCCGACAAAGGTCTTCACACTAGGTGGACATATTGTCCAACACATGTGGTTGAAATATAAAACGAAGGTGGCAAAGTGGCTCATTGAGGTCATTCAAAAACCAATGTTGTGAACTTACTTAACCTCTCAAAGCATATTTGTGTAATCACAACAGTCAAGCTGATAAGATGCAAGCATTTACATGCGATATTAGTATACTGCACCTCTGATGTCCACCATTGCAGACAGGAGTTAGGAGGCCATGAATGCGACCATAAAGATTGTACACACGTGTGAATCATGCACGCTACCCCTACGGTACGCAGGCTTATATGTTGAGTAAGTAACATATACATCGACTGAGAACCTAATGTGTGTACGGTATAATTATGTTGTCACTTGGTGAACCATTCCTTGTTTGATTCGGAAAAGAAAAAAAACCCAGAGACCTTACAGTAATTCTTTTGCTATGGCATTACTGAAAATAAGTATATGTGTCTGCTTAAATTGCATATGCATACAAAACACATACAGAGACGGCTTTAAAATGTGTAAATATTCGTCTCTCTTTTTATCATAAAACACAAGCCGACGTTGTTAATTAAATATAGTTTTGTTTTCTAATTATTTTCAATAGCAAATGATGATTTATAGTATATGACTGGTTCCAGGTGACTTAATAATCATGCTATTAAGACGCGAATGCTATGGACTAATTTATATCAGTCGTTAATTTATGATGACTTTGTGTAAGGAAAACATGTGGTCAGTGGCTCGGGAAGACAACAGGTTTATAAAGGAACACTATTTGTTCTCTTGATGTTTTGGATCGAACCTGGACCAACGGGCATTTTTGCCGTAGCCTCTATTCTATTGGCTGCAATACCACCCTTCAAAACCTAAACCTCCCTAATTATTTATATTTTTAGCTTAGGCCGAGGGCATTTGGATACAGGTGTGTCATTTCATTTTTCTCACAAGCATATAATCAGAACACTGTGTGCAGACATACTATAAGCAACGGCTTAGTAAGCCGATAGGTTATGTATAAAAAGGTATGTCCTCTCCACTGTATATGTTTGGGATTTAACCTGAAATGGAACTTGCTTGTTAGAAGAACTAAATACACTCCTGCACCCAGTTGCCCTCGGCCTAAGTGCATCATAAGGGATGCTTAGGCTTTGAAAGGTAGTGGTGTAGCAGTAGAAATTAGGCCCGAAGCATTGGTTCAAGTTCTATTATTAGTATATTATATAAGTACAAACTCAATTTGTGATCGTTTGTAGTTTACTAATAGAAAATATAATTTACTAGTGTAATTATGAAAGTAATGATATATTTGTGCTTGCTCAATCAGTAAGTAAGAACATAAGATATTCTGTACAATCTGACAAATCGTAATGCAACTTGCTGTATATAAATGACTGTACTGTATAATTATAGAATATGGTGTATACTATTTTTAATCACAGTATACAATGTGGGATGTTATGGAAGTCATTTTAGTTATTTGTTTGAATCCATTCAACACCTGTTTCATTATATTCTTACTACCTCAATATGATTCTATATTGATTTGAAAGATCCTTGAGGAATCAAATGGTTAACAAACTGACTCACTGTTATTAATCTTGCGACTACAAGAAACCCGTGCTAAAGGTGAATCAGACACTATGGATGTGACTGAAAAATATAATAAATATAAGGCGTCACTTAATTGAAGGGCTTAATAAACAGTGTCTCAAGTGTCACCCTTACCATTATCGGTCATCATGGTTATCAGTCTAGACTACATACCACAACCATGACTAAGCTTACGGGCACATTGTGGAGGGTGGCAAATCCATAATTATTGAGGATATCACATTTATTTATTTATTTTTATCATATTGCTATATGAGACATGGAGAGGGAGAGAGAGCGAGAAAGAGGGTAACCTGATGAATGTGAGTGTGTGTCTTAAAATACTAGGGGTAAGAAAGAGAGTGTATAAATTAAAGACTTTATAATGTGATCAAATTGAAATAACAAGAGAGATGACATGCCTATGAGAGCTCTGTTGATCTCAATGCGGTAATTGCTAATCAGAGGCCTGATAAACAAAAATATAAGAGACTCTGTTGTCTCCGTCGCTAGCAGCAGATATATGATTTTATGCATTGATATGCAGGATTCGAAACTGCATAATAAATCGTAGGCTTGTCCACCATTCTTTAACTGTCTTCGTAGCGCAATGGATTAATGCACTGAATTTCGGTGTGAGCATCCTAGGTTCGAATCCCTGGACTGCCACATGTATTTGGTGATTTCATTAATTGGGTTTAGGAGTAAAGTCGGTTGGTGGAGGTAACATAATAATTCATTCAGGTTCAGGGGTAGTTTATAGAGAGGCCTTCCTTAGGGTTAAGGCCCCATTAATTACTCCTTCCATTCATCTATCCATAGCCTATGATAGCGCAGTTGGAAAGTGTGTACATGCTTAGATTGATATGCAGGATTCAAAACTGCATAATAAATGCAGCAACAGCAATAATCTAGATATGTGCCAGGAGAGATTTCCCGGGGTTTGTGAAACAAGGGAGACATGGTAGAGATGGAAGCACCACGGGAAGATCAGGAGGACGGCTTGGTAGAGGCAGAGGAACGGATAATCTTGGAAGACTATGGCCTAGCAGATACTAAGTGTCTTAAGTGCGGAACAACCAATGCAAGAAAGAATTCGCGAAAATGTTCCGGCTGTCTTAGATCTATTCATTTATCTTGTGCTAAGCTGACAAAGAAAACATCAGGAGAACAACCAAACTGGAAATGTCTCGCATGCCCAGGGCCCACTGCAGAGCCAACCGGGGTAACACCGGTCGCCGACTTGACCCAACTGGTGACCAAATGGAAAGCGCGGATCCAGGTCCTTGCCCGGGTACCTAAAGGAGCCAGAATCCAAGTGGCGGAGGCCCTTACAACCATCATAAAGCAGGCCCTACAGCTCAAGACACCCCTCGCATGGGCACGGCTCCTGGGTTGCTCCTATGGGGCCCTCCGAAAACCACCCAGAACCAACATACAAGACCATCTTCAGGTTTCACTAGCCACCAGAGTGAAACGTCAAGTAGCACAGTATATGGATGGAAACAAACTGGTGGAACCCCCCGAACAGCAACCAAACAGGGCCCAGAAGCACCAGGACAAGGAAGAGGAAGAGGCTGAACAGCTACGTAAGAGGGTCGCGGCGAAGCTGGCGGATAGTGACATCAAAGGGGCCGTCAGACTGTTGTCCTCTTCAGAAGGTTTTGCTGGTCAAGGCACCGAAGTTGTTGAAGCCCTACAAGAAAAGCACCCACCTACACCTAGGGACCTAAACCTCCCCCCTGCCCCAAATGACCAGATGCGCCAACCTTTAGTTGTCACGAAGGAGCAGGTGGTCGCCGCAGTGACTTCATTCCCAGCAGGCTCAGCCGCGGGCCCAGATGGTATCCGACCCGCCCACCTCAAAGGCCTCTTGGGTCAGGGATCAGGAGCTGCTGGGGAGGCACTCTTGGAAACCCTCACCAAATTCATCAACATGGTTTTAAGAGGGGAAGTACCCGACTGTGCCACACCCCTATTTTTTGGGGCATCACTCTGTGCACTGGCAAAAAAAGATGGCGGTGTGCGCCCAATAGCAGTAGGGAACACCTTCCGCCGCCTTGCCACAAAGGTGGGTTTGAAACCACTCTCGAATAGCCTAGGTCAACACTTAAGACCAGTTCAACTAGGTTTCGGAACTCCAGGGGGGTGTGAAGCTGCTGTACACGCAACCCGCACCTACCTCAGCCAAGCCCAAGAAAAACGAGTGCTTCTAAAGATTGACATGCGGAACGCATTCAACAGCATTCGCAGGGATGTCTTCTTCCGTGCAGCTCAAGAACACATCCCCACTCTGTACCCCCTACTTTGGCAGGCTTATTCCAAACCTTCAATCCTGATTTTTGGCGAGACGGTAATCCCATCAGAGACCGGGTTACAGCAGGGAGATCCAGGTGGTCCTGCTCTTTTCTCAATAGGGGTGGATGCAGCAGCTAACAAAGTAAGGTCAGAGCTGAATGTATGGTACCTGGACGATGCAACCTTGGGTGGGTCAGTAGAGAACATTCTAACCGACCTAAATAACATCATAACTGACCTCGGCCAGGCCGGGCTAGTGATAAATGACACCAAATGTGAACTTGTTCTCCTCAACCACACACGTGAACAAGGAGAAGAGACTCAGGCCCTGTTCCGAAACATATTGCCAGATGTAAAGATCCTTCAGGAGCACCAGCAAACCCTATTAGGTTCCCCACTAACTCTGGCAGCAATCCCACCAGCACTTCAAGTTAAAAAGGAGGAGCTTCAACGTCTCATGAGTCGCCTGATACACATCGATGCCCACTCAGCTCTGGCCCTGCTCAAGAACTGTTTCTCCATCCCAAAACTCCAATACCTCCTGCGCACATCGATGACTTACACGAACAATGGCGGCCTCCAAGAATTAGACAGCATAATCCGAGAAGCAGTGACCAGCATCACCAACGTGGAATTTAAAGAACGGGCCTGGACACAAGCCACCCTTCCTGTCCGCCTCGGGGGCTTGGGCATACGGAGAGCCTCGGATATTGCCTCCCCCGCCTTTATCTCTTCCCTCATCGCGACCAACGACCTCGTATTGTCCATCCTTTATCCTCAACCCGGAATGACACTTAATGGGGACGTAACAGCAGCGATTAACACCTGGAAGGGAAGTACAGGAGTAGAGGAGGAGCCTCAGGGTACCTCCAGGAGCAAGCAGAAAGCGTGGGATACCATCTCAGCGAAGAAAACTCAAGAAAATCTCCTAACCAATGCAGACCAGGTTGCAAAAGCACGCCTCCAGGCAGCCGCCCGTTCGGAGAGTGGCTTGTGGTTACACGCCATCCCCATCCCACCTCTTGGAACTCACTTGGATGCTGAAGCGCTCCGGGTCGCCATCGCGCTCAGAGTGGGTGTGGCAGTTTGTCACCCACACACTTGCAAGTGCGATGGGAGGATGGATGCTCAAGGTCACCATGCCTTGTCATGTAATTACAACGCAGGCCGCCTGCCAAGACACTCTGCACTAAATGATGTCATAAAACGGGCCCTGCAGAGTGCTAACTGTGCATCAATCCTCGAACCACATGGACTTCACAGAGAAGACGGCAAACGGCCAGATGGGATGACCACTTTCCCTTACAAGAATGGCCGGTGCCTCGTTTGGGATGCCACATGTGTTGACACTTTCTCCACAACCAACGCTGCCAGAAACGCCGACGAAGCAGGTGAAGCCGCCCGGATAGCAGAAAATAAAAAGCGAGAAAAATATCAAGCCATCGCCAGAATTCATCAGTTCGAGCCCCTGGCATTCGAAACTTCAGGAGTCTTCGGCCCTACCACCCTTAAGATGGTGAATGAAATAGGCCGTAAAATCAGAGAAGTTTCAGGAGAACCCCGGGAAACCCTCTGGCTCAAGCAAAGACTAGGGATGGCTATCTTCCGGGGCAATGCCACCAGCGTCATGAGCTCAATTCGACAGGACTGGGTCATGCCACTGTGTGAGGCCCCGGCAGGAGTGGTGTATCCGTAGTCTTTCCACAGTAGGGTAAAACAAAACATAAACTTTATTTGTATGTAACATGTGTGATGCACATTAATAAAAGGGTATGTGTCGGATGGTTGAAAGCCACAGTTGCTCGCGCGTTTGGGGCTAGCAACACGTCTTATGAAAAACATGCATCCTCCTTCATTCACTGTCTTCACTCACTCAACCCCACAATTTGCCGGAGGATAACAGGTTTTTCACAATACGTAGACGGAGGTCCTTTAAAAAAAAAATAATAATAATCGTAGGCTTGTCCACCATTCTTTAAATGTCTTCGTAGCGCAATGGATAAATGCACTGAATTTCAGTGTGAGCATCCTAGGTTCGAATCCCTGGACTGCCACATGTATTTGGTGATTTAATTAATTGAGTTTAGGAGTAAAGTCGGTTGGTGGAGGTAACATAATACAATATTACCGATGGGTATAATCTTCTGTAGCTGGTGGGTAAGAGAGCGGACGACGTGAGGGTCGAAGGGAAAATGGAGGAGGGTTTGGAAGGGCTTGGGTGGCTTGGCTTGAGATACCAATACTTTAATTGCAAGCAATGCTTCTTGTTTAACAATATTAGTCCTATACCCAAATCCCTTGCATCTTGAATTCGCAGACTTTATATGCTTATGAAGACAAGCCACATTGTGTAAGTGAAGAGGAGCCTGGGTGTTTGTTGTTTTTTGTGTGAGAGAGAGAGAGAGGGGGGGGGGGGGGGGGGGCTTCATTCCAGTGTTTCGGACGCGTTCTACAGTTGCGCAAACCGATCCTTTATGAATTATTCTAAAGGTTGTCATGTGTCACACTTAACACACAATGCACTTTTTACACTATCAGAATAAATCGGCATTTTATTAACTGTAAATATAATATCATAAAAAAATATATGCAATATGTGAAATTGTATATCTACTATTTCCGTGTAGTTGGTATGATCTTCCCTCACTCTGTAGAGGCCGTGATACCCACATAGCTCGTGGCCTTTTAATTACATCAACTTATTCATAGGTGTTAAATAATATTTGTATTCATATCAACTGTATCACATAAATCTTCACAAATGTATTATTGTAATAAGAAGGCAAATTTGGTATGAAATGATACGAAAATAAGAGCTATAGATACTTTTCACAAAAAGACAGCTGACAACTTGCCAACCAATCAACTCTCTCCTTACATAAGGCAGGCAACACCTCTAGTTCTTTCATAAAAAAATGCTTTACTACATTGTTTACTTATACGTGTTGCGAGGTACCACCATAAACCTCTGTCTCGTGTTTTAGTTTCGCAACTGTGCTTAAATAAAAGATGTGTCAGATGATTGAAGGCCACAGTTGCTCACGCGTTTGGGGCTAGTAATACGTATTATGAAAAACATGACATAGTTTCTATAATACAATTTTTTCTCACTTCACTCGCTCACCCCCCCCCCCCAATTTTCCGTAGGATAACAGGCTTTTCATAATACGTAGCCGGAGGTCTCTTTTGAAAGCCCTCAGTTTAGTAACTAAACGGTACCAATGGTGGCCCGCTTTTGCCCCTCATCCGGACAATAATACCTCCAGAGAGTAGCATATGGCCAACCAGAGCAAGGTTTCACTGAATTCCAAGAACCTGAAATCATGAATGATTTTCAATAGTAAGTCGAGGATTCGCAATAGCAAGACCAGGAATCTGAACTGCAAGGGGAAAACTTTTAGATAAACCACTCCCAGCTGCAGAGACTACCAGCAAATTGCATAAACCTCCCATACATGACAAACTCTGACTCAATGGCACCACTTAAAAGCTACTGATAAATCCTGGTGTCGGTCGATTATGCATCAATAATAATTATTTTCACACAAAACCTAAATTTTTCGGCTCCTTCGCACATCTACCACCAAACTAATAGGCACCAGCGGACAACTCATTGTCCGTGTGTGGCGACAATATCCCAATAAAGGTCACCACCCCGAATTGCAAGATCGCTCATCACCCTTCATAATAATTAGCTCCCCCTGCCAGACCTACGATGATTATCATGGTCTTTTTTTCTATATGAATGACGGAGACAAAAAGGCAAAGCTGCCTGTAACACGTGTCTCCTCCAAAGTTGAAAGCTAGAGAGCCAGGTTGAAGGTACGTTAGAGGCTTATTGCAACTGTTAGGCACTCAAATAAACTGCGAGTGTCGCCAGATACACTTCTTGAATCCTGAGCCCTCTCCCCCCACCTCTCACCTCATCCGGGAACTAGTTACAGGAGGTGAGTTGATGAGGTGGAACTTCCCCATATATCCGAACAATACTCAATACATGGCGCACTGTGCCCCTATACAGAGCAAGAAGCTGTGCAGGGGTGAAGAACCGACAGAGACGGTTAAGCATTCCTAACATCTGGTAAGCTGTTTTAGCATGAGTGTAAATATGGTCTTTACAGAAAGGTCGAACGAAAAAGATACACAAAGAATATTGAGAGAAAATGAAGGGTTGGTTTGTATATTGTTGAAGAGTATTTGATAGTCTTCTGGAAGATTGCAATGTGTAGATAGAAGGAAAAATTGGGTCTTGGAGGCATTGTAAGTAACAAGATTTTCTCTGTATCAATCAGAAACAAATAATAGATCAAAATATAGGAATGCTTTGGCCTTGTCACATGATTTTTGGAGTGATTGCATTCTAAGTTGTTGTGAAAACCTGTCGAATAATGTAAGGTAGGGCCATCAGCATATGAGTGGATAGGATTAGAGGCACAGTTGATGAGATCATTATTGAATATTAGAAAGAGAACTGGAGACAGGACAGAACCCTGAGGAATACCAGAGTTGATAGGTTGAGGAAGTGAGCAATGGCCATCCACTACTGCAGCTATGGAACGGTCAGAAAGGAAATTAGAGCCAAAGGCACAGACATAGGGATAGAAACCGAAGGAAGGTATTTTGGAAATTTAAGCCTTGTGCCAGATTCCAACGAAGGCTTTCAATTTGACTAGCGAAAAAGAAAAGTTCTCACTGAAGTTCCGAACGGAGTTAGTAAGATAAGCAAGGAGATCACCAGTAGAGCGACCCTTAATGAAACCATACTGCCGATCTGAATGTCGAATGTCAAATAGTTTAAGACATGAAGCCACACCAAAAAATAACTATTGTTTTGTTAAATCTTAGAAAATGGTCCGACAACACATAGTACATGCATGGGGCTACTCAATGTGCCCATTTCGATGTTTAAAAGTGTGTGTGGGGGTTGGGGGAGATTGGGGGGGAGGGGTGGGGGATCCACGGTCATCTAAATGACGGCTGCAGCTTCGAAACTCCCTCCTACTACCGCCCGGTTAGCAAGTGCAATGTTGCCACAGCTAAATCATAGGTGAGCGAGAGGCGGTGTATGTGACTCGACCTGAGAGTATTATGTGGAACCTCAACACATAGGATATGACATGTATTATGTAACACTTATAATGTTTTTGAGTGAAGGTATTTTGTTCTGAGTAATGTATACATAGTGTTTCCTTGAATGCATGGTAAGGCAGCCTCCGCACAAGGTGCCGGGTGGCCATTACACCCCTCTTGCCCCAACAACAAACACATATAGCCATGCACAAGATTCACTCTGCCACAAAGAAATTTGTTCACACTCACTTTCTATAGACTGTTTTGGTACTTGCGAGACCGTATAAGTTCATGAATATATTTATATTACACCTTATATTGTTAGATAATCGTGTCCGACACTGTTATACATAATATGGAACATAAATTTCACTTGTAGAATTGGTGTTCATCACTTTGTTGAATCCCCTACTAGCCTCATTAGGGGGGTATATACGGGCAAGAATAGCCAACATCCAATGGACATTGCTGACACTCAGCTTTACAAACATAGCCGACGTCCAATGGCAGTCACTTGGGCTTGACGGGTTAAGAAACTTTAGAGACTCAAGAAATGAGAGCAATTGGATGATAGTTGGAGGGTTGAGAGCGGTCACACTTCTTTGGAACAGGTTGAATGAGGCATAAGTAAGAGGTGGAGAGGGAGAACAGCACCGGAATCATCCAAGGTGGAGTTATTAGCGAAAGTTTGAGAGAAGAGTTCAACTTTGTCAGAGGAAGAGGTGACAGTGGTACCATCAGAGTGGGAAAGAGGAGAGCAAGTCAAAGAAGTGAAATTGTTGGAAAGGATTTTGGCTAGATGTAAAAAAGCTTAGGAGGAGCTAGAGTTGGAAAGTTCAATACATTTATTATTTATGAAAGGGTTATTGGTGAATTGAAGAAAAGATTTGGCTTGATTCCTGGCAGAAACATAAGAAGAGCAAGATTCTTGAGTTTGAAAGCGACAGTACCATTTGTATGCTTCTTCCTTATTGCGGACAGAAGCATGGTTGTGATGTTGTACATGATTTGCTCTCTGATTATTATTAAATGGCCACGGATCTGGGATCCGTAAAAAAAAAAAAAATTGAGATGCAATATATCTTATACTAACTGGGAGACTTGAGTTAGAACAGAATACATGGTCACGGTATCGAAGAGGTTTATTTATAGCTACAACTGTGAATGAATATAAAGTATACTGAGTGCTGAATGGACAATCATACTTAAAGTTGTATTGGTGAATCCTGAAAGAGGCAGAATACATAAATGGAAGGCAGAAGGGGAAGCAAGGGAAATAGCCCAATGCTTAATAGTGGCATTTGTATATTGTGACGTTAAGGTAAGGATGTCTACCATATATATATAATATTAAAAACAAAGTGGTCTATAGTATATACAACACATAAATAGTCCTACGGTCTGCAAGCGAAGGATAGGGATCTCGAAAGTAGAGAACAAACAATTAGCAATAACTACTCTGAACCATTATCTTGGAAAAAATAGTTTTCCCTGAAGTTTTGGGCAGGCCCTGCTTCCGGTCTTTTCTTCTTCTCTTGTGTCTCTGCTTTTCTGGATTTCTCTGGGGTTTTCGTCAGAGCGCCTGGTTCTCGGATTTCCTATGCTGGGTTGGCATTGGTCTCGGTTAAGGAGCCACTATGACAGGCGTATGAAGATGCACTGCTTCCTCAACTAGCAATTGTGCAGTGTTCTAAGAAAGCAAACTGTTTTAGTATCCTGGTGAAGCGATACTGCCGCAATATCGTGAGGAAGCAATATTTATCCAATAACCTTTGGTAGCGATATTAGGTGAAAGTCCTGGAGAAGCATTTCTCTCTGAGGTAGCGAAGAACTTGGTTGAACCTAGATAAACGAAACCCCTACAGCCTGAGAAAAAGATGGTGCTGTGAAGCTGATGAGCACTCTCTCCAGTCTCTCCTCCTGTATCATATTTTAATCTTTCCTGCTGGGAGATGGCCTCCAAGGAAGAGGTGCCACAGGTACCCTAATGATGGGGTCAGACTTGGGCCCTTCTGTTACAGAGAGGTCAGGTAAAGAGTTAATTGCAGGGTGGGCAAGTAGAGGTGGCTTTTGTTATCTTCCGGCCTGGTTGGATGGGGAAACTGTTTTTCTCCATTCTCCTTGGCAATGGGAGACTGCGGTATTCTGGAGATATACTTCTCTCTTCTTCGGGATGATTGGGAGGGGTGAGACGAATGCCATGGTGTCTGGTAGTGTTGATATTGGTGGTCTGTTGCTGTTGGTTGTTGTTGCAGGGGACATGTTAATTTTGGAAATGCGGCATGTTGATGTGGAATGCGGCATTTGTCAAAATCTTTCTGGAAATCAAGATAGACAATATCAAAAACTTTACTTTCGTCATATTTGTTAAAAATATGAATGAAGTCGAGGGGATTTGTTAGGCATTGCCACTTTGTTTCGAATCTCTAAATAATGTATATGCTTCTAACTGGTTTACAAGTTTTTCTCTGATTATTGTTTCAAGCAATTTACATATGACTGAATTCAAACTGATTGGTTGATAATTACAAGGTAGTGATTTGCGTCCTTTTTATTAATAGGAGAAACATATGCTACTTTTCATTTATTGAATGCAATTCCACTTTACTTTGTATTGCTAAACAGAAGAGCTAATTATATTGATATCTCTTCTTTTAGTTCTTTCAAACTCTTTGACAAATGTTATCAATCCAGTTGTTTTCTTGTACTCAAATATGTTAATACTGTTTAGTGCATCTCCTTCCGTGATTAGGATGTTATTCAGAACATCATTATCGTTTATAGCATATTGTATGGTAGCTGGAATCGAATTCAGATGTTCATTGGTAAATATAGAAGCAAAAACGTCATTGAGAATAGTACTTATCTTGACTTAGTCATAAACAAGAACTGTTCTTTCGCTAGTTAGTGGTCCGATTTGAGAGGTAATACCTTTTTACTTCTGATAAATCATAGAATTCCATTGGGTTTGACTTGCTTAAGTTTGCATATTAGGATTCAAGATTTTTCTCACTGAGAATAATTAGTTCCTTTGCTTTTCGTCTGAGATTATGATAGTTCAATCTGTCTGTTTCGTTCCTTGTTCTACTAAAGGTGTTCTGAGCAGCTTTTTTGACATTAAGACAATCTTTGATTTCTTTGTTCTACCATTAGAGTTTGTTGCTTTAATTAAGTTGAGCGCCGATTTTCCATTGGGATGTAGCCATTTGTGGCATTATCGTTTATTATGTGGATTATGTGGTAAACTATCAATGGTAGTTAAATATCTATAAGCTATAATCCAAATAAAATCAATCTAAATCGAATTACTCCATATCTAAATTGAATTGGATCTGAAACAAGATCATTTATATCCAAAGGTCTCACATAATAAATTATATATATATAGGGTAAGGTTATAAGGGTTAATACTAGCCAGGAATTAACTCACCAATAGTTCCACGTGGCAATGAAGCAAGGGAGAACGTTTACCCAATATGGCGGTGGACAATGGGGAACGAGACTTCGGTCCTGAGACTCGAGTCAAGTTAAAGAAAGAATAAATGATTACATGGGAATGGACATGATTATTATGCTTATCTGTCAGTCAGTCATGGTGTCGATGAGAGCGTCGTGATGGTGTAGCTGTTTGTATTGCTGTCAGTGTATTTTGATTAGAGGCACAAAAGCACGATCAACTGAGGGCGGAAAATAGATGTTAACTGGTCGGTGTTCGTGAAGGCTATGGTATTTCTCAAAGGCACACCTTGCTGCCTTGGCAAACGCCAGGAGCCCAAATTATCGTACCGCATCTAGGTTGCTCTATACGATAAATTATATTAATATATACGATAAATTCATATATACTACATAAGACCATGGCAATATTGCTTAATAGCATATTAGGCCTTTTATGACTTAACTTATTTACAATCTTATAATATACGATCTACTCGTCCTACGTCGTGCTACAGGAGCGACCATGACGTCACAGAGACATACGGGATCACAAAAGAGTCATAGCCTATCGTATTTATGATAGATTACATAGTCTTCAGAAATGTGTTTCATGATTCTAATTCGATTTGTTGTTAAGGAATTAAACATTAAATGTGATTGAGCGATGATCACTTGTACTAAATTCGTCACTTACCTTGACTTGGTTATTTATTTTGTTTTTCTATGTGATTGAGGGAGGCAAAAGGCATATCTGCCTATAGCGAGTGCCTCCCCCATAGTTGAAAGAGTGACGGGGCCAAAATCAAGGGACGTTCGAGCCAAAATGCCTGGACACACGGAGTTTGAAGCAATTTAAGTCATAGGAAGAGGGAAAGACTGATTCTGGGAGAGAGTTCCAGAGCTCAGCTGTTGAGTAGAAGAAAGTTTGAGAGTAACGTTTCACTCTTGGGTTGGAGAGTTGCACAGAGTAGGGGTGGGATTGAGTTGCAAGACGGGTACCACGTGCCCTACGTATAGGAGTTGGTATGCACTGGGATAGCTCTGAGGAACACTGATTATTATAGTAGCGATAGAATAGCGAGAGAGATGCAACATTGCGGCGGAGAGAGAGAGAGATTGCAGAGAGTTGGTGAATGGATGGGAGTTAATGATACGAAAGGCTTCCTTTCAACTTTGTCTAGGAGCGCGGTGTGAGAGGAACATCCCCACACATGTGAATAATACTCAATACAAGGGTGCACTATGCCCCTGTACAGAGCAAGAAGCTGTGCAGGGGAAAAGAACCCCTTAAGGCGGTTGAGCACACCCAGCTTCTGGGAGGCTGCCTTAGCAAGACTGGTAATATGGTCCTTCCAAATGAGAGCAGAAGAAAAAGAGACACCAAGAATATTGAGAGAAGATGAAGGGTTGATTTTTGTATTGTTGAAGAATAAGGGATAGTCCGCTGGGAGATCCTGACGGGTAGATAGATGGAGAAATTGGGTTTTGGAAGCATTAAAGTTAACAAGGTTTTCTCTGCCCCAATTGGAAATAGTATTTAGATAAGAATTTAAGAGTTCTATGGCTTCATTACGTTTGTCGTTGAGGGATTGCTGGCTGGGGCGTTCAGAAAAACTAATGGAGTAGTGTAAGGTTGAGTCGTCTGCGTATGAATGGATGGGAATTAAGGTACAGTTAAGGAGATCATTTATAAAAATTAGAAAGAGAATAGGAGATAGGACAGAGCCCTGAGGAACACCGGAGTTTATAGGGTGAGGTAGTGAACAATGGCCGTCCACAACCGCGGCTATGGAACGGCCGGAAAGGAAATTAGAGACAAAGGCACAGGTGGAGGGATAGAAACCGAAGGAGGGTAGTTTAGAAATTAAAGATTTATGCCAGACTCTATCGAAGGCTTTCGATATGTCTAGTGCAATAGAAAAAGTCTCACTGAAGTCCCGAAATGAGGATGACCAAGAGTTAGTAAGATATGAAAGACGATCACCAGTGGAGCGACCCTTAAGGAAGCCATACTGACGATCTGAGAGCAGATTATGAGAAGAGAAATGCTTAAGAAATTTGGAAGCAAGAATAGTTTCAAAAACTTTAGAAAGACAAGAGGTGAGAGCAATTGGACGATAGTTGGAGGGTTGAGAGTGGTCACCCTTCTTTGGGACAGGTTGAATGTGAGCAAACTTCCAGCATGAAGGGAACACGTTAGAGGATAGACAGAGACGAAAGAGTTTGCTTAGGCAGGGAGTCAGCACGGAAGCACAATTTTTGAGAACAACAGGAGGAACACCGTCCGGACCGTACGCCTTATTAGTGTTAAGCCCAGAGAGGGTAGAAAGTACATTTTTAGAAGAGATTAGGATATTAGGCATAAGTAAGAGAGAGGAGGGCGGAGAGGGAGAAATAGCACCGGAATCATCCAAGGTGGAGTTTCTAGCAAAAGTTGTCTGTAGTTGCAAAGATTAGATAAAAAACATTATTGTCTTGTGTAGGAGATTGGACGAATTGAAATAATTGCACGTTCAGCAAATTAGTATATAACTCCGCTCCTGTGTATTTTTTCAAGGGATCCCCCCATTTTGATACTAGCAGAATGAAGTATCCAAAAATTACAACATCTTGGTTATCACTTATTTCTGTAATTTGATCACATATTTTTCTATCAGTGTTCAGAAATTGTGCTGGGGTCGATAAACTATACAAAGGGTTATTTTTTTCTTTGTGCTTATTGATCAATTGAAGATAAAAAGTATCTATATTATCAATTGATTAGCTTGGTCATTTGAATTGGATGTAGATTTTTTTTAATGTATAACAATGTGTCTCCCCCAATCTTGTTGGTTCGACTGCATTCAAAGATCACAGAACCAATAATGGCATACATACTATGCTAAAAACTCTCTCTGGTCAATGTTTAGCCATGACTCACTTCTCCCCCTTACGTCAACATTTTCAGTGAAAGTTACTTCTTTCAGAGCTGAGAATTTGTTACATATATTACGCGCATTTGCAAAATAGACTTTAGTAGGCTGAGAACACTCGTTGAGATGCCGAGTCGAGTCACAGAATTTCTTTGATTACTAGTATATCTTATGTTGACTCTCCTGTCTGACCTAGACAAGCTGCTTTCTTTTAACAAAAAGTTTAAGATATGTCATAGTCGAGCTGAACTCACTTGATGCAGATGAAGACCATATTCTGCAAGCAGATTAGGTTGATTTTAGAAATAGTCCCAAACATTAATGTATCCGATTCCTTCTTCTGAACACAGATTTTTTAAACAACTTTTTAGGCTGAAGGCCCTGTCGAAGAATTTCTTCTTTGTTGAAATTTGAGGAAGAACGCCTGAAACAATAATATAATTTGATTTTGTCTCGCATTGTTTGATCGGTGTCCTGTACTTTTTCAACAATTTCTCTGACCTTGATTGTTTTACGTCATTTGTTCCAGCATGGATTATGTAGAGAGTATTGTCTGGAGCCTGAGAAGTTACCTAGGTGATGGTAGCAATGACATCATCCAAGCCTGCGCCTGGCATGCAATAGCCGTTTCCTAGTCTTAATTAAGAGCTCTGAAGCAGAACTTAGTTATCTATCCCCTGAAAATGGAGTCATCGATGAACTTGACCTCGATTTGGTCATCATCCGGTTTGCTAGGATCTGATATCCATCATATGTGGTTATTGGCATAACCATCTTGTTTCATGGGCGGATTCTGTTGTTCCCTGTTTAAAAAGTATTCTGTGGAGTAAATAAACTACTAGTAATTGGGGGAGTGGTAACAATTGAACTCCTGTTCTGGGAGGGGATGATAACATTCCTTTGAGCAGAAGGCTTTATCCTGGTTTCGCTACCAGGTACTCTGGTATCTGTAAGGAGAGTTTTGTGGCCAATGTGAGTGCTCACAAACTAAAGACTACTTTGGAAAAATTGTAATACCATATCTATCATTACACGTGTTTCAGGTAAGTATGTTAAACATGTTAGCAGGAATAGGACAACACTGGAAAGGAGATATGGAGATAGATAATAGATGAGAGATAGATAGATAGGGATGATTAGCTGTAAACAGACAGTAGGAGAGAGCGTAGGGGGCTACTATAGGAAATGTAAGCCTCACCTTTGTTTTTAACTTTGGCAATTGTTTGCTGTCATTTAGAGGGATTTGCAGTGCGTTTAAGGCCCTTTTTCACTCCCCTACGAGGTGACCTGGCTTCCTCACCACCCTAAGCACGTCCCACATAGTCACCCTCACCACCTCCATCACCTGCCTCAGCACCATCACCTATACCTGCCTCAGCACCATCACCTATACCTGCCTCAGCACTATTACTCACACCTGCCTCAGCAACTTGACCCACACCTGCATCAACACCATCACCCACACCTGTGTCAACACCATAACCCTCACCACCCTCTGCACTGTCACTGTCACCACCCTCTGAACTTTTACTCTCATCACTATCACCCTCATCACTCTCAGTACCACCAAAATCAGCACCCTTCTTACTGTCCCCACACCAGGCCTGCCAGGCCTAGGTTTAGCATTAACAAGACACTGAAGTTCTTCAAAGTCACTCAAATCATCATCATCATCGCTCACATTATAATCTGGATCACGTACACAGTCATCATCACTGTCTATGTTGATGTTTACATCTCAGACTGGATTACGCGGCTGTTCTCTCCCGCCACTGCCCCCATAGAAGGCATTGCATCTAATCGAAACACTTTCTTTCTCTCTCTCTCTCTCTCTCTCTCTCTCTCTCTCTCTCTCTCTCTCTCTCTCTCTCTCTCTCTCTAAGAAGACAAACAACGTATAACAAGAAAATTTCCTTCAAATTCTTACCTGTAAATGGCATAAAGATCAATTATATATAAGTTTGCGAAGTATAAACAGTTTGTTTCAATAGCCTTAAGGGGGTAGGTGTTATATATTTGTTTGTTTATTGATTTGTTTATTATATATACATACTTTCCTCCCTAGGCCTCCATCAAGCTTAAAAAAACAAAAAAACATCCTCAAGCTCCCCCTTCGAGATTACAGGCTTGCTATCGCTCACCAGGACTAATATCGATATCTGAATGGCACGATAGTTCCTAATATTGACAAAGAAATGGGATGCAAGGTTGTAAAATCGACAAACTAATGGGGCGAACGTCTTAACATCTCAAAACTAACGAGGCTAAACATGAGGGAGAAGGGGATCTACGAAAATGCCATACCTCGTCCTAAAGCTATCATGTAAAGAACACAGTTTAAGCACACATGTTTGTATTTACATTTCATGATATTGTGTTGCTAAATCTTCAGTGTGTTTTTTTCCACATAGTGTTATATAAAAGCCCGTTTGTCTTTATATTGTTTGGTTTCTATGTTTTGGTGTGTTTGTTTTGCAAGTCTTGCATTAGAATGTGAGTTATTAGAGTAATAGTCTAAGTTGCCGCCCCTATACTTCCTATAGTAAACCCTGCAATGTTAATTACTGTAAACTTTGTGTGTGGAAATGTATTATATATGGTTAGGAGAGCAAAATTAGCTTGGTTGCTACTTGTGCAACCTTTAGCATTTCTCAGAATTCAAGATGGCGCCCTCCGACATCTTGAATTTTGGCCAATTTTCAACTTTTGATCTTGATGATATAGAGGGTAATAATAATTCGTGTAATACCTCTTTTTAGGGGTTTTCCAGGACGGGGAGTACATTTCTGGGGTTAATTTATGGATATAGGGTGAGTATCAAGGTCAAACCAGAGGTCAAAGATCAAATTTTGCCTAAAATCTGGAAAAATCACATTTATGTGGTTTGAATATGAATTTATTTGTCAGCCACTACAATATGCAAATATATATATATATATATATATATATATATATAAAAGAAGTGAATCATATGTTTGTTTATTCATTATCCACATCTAGCTCCCCTTCTTCGTCTTCTATATCCATGTGCTTCCTGGTGAAAGGACTACAGCAAATGTCTCCTCCCTCGCACTTACAGTAGTCAGTGCATGAAAGGCCTGCACTGCTGCAGCTGCATCGTGTGCCACTGCAAGCCTTGCCCTCTGCAGTGCAGCTACAGCTAACTACATCCAGGAGTGCTTGGGGAGCAACTGGCACTGTTGAGACGGCCGGTGTGATGGTGGAGCTTTCGATGTTTCAACCAAAGTTGGCAATATATCTAGCTTCTACAGGTGGATCACGTTGGTCCGCTGCCTTCCACAGTAGCATCTGAAGATGAGCTCGGAGCACGTGCAGCTGCAGGTTCGCATCAGTCGGTGGCAGTTTCTTCAGTGTTGGAGGCTTCTTACGGGCACGGTAGAAGTGAGCACGTGTGTCATTCATTGTTGTACAGCTCTTCTGTCCGTAGAGTGGTAAGAAGAAGGTGCATGCTGTCTCCTGCAACTGAGTGTGGGTCACGCTTGGCTGTCCGAGCACTTTATCGAGACCTGGTATATCTATCTCTAGGAGTTTGAGTGCTGACAGCTTTCCCTTTCCAAAGGGGTATGATACTGTATCGCAGCCTGACAGTGCATGGACACCAAGAAGTTGGCAGCACTTTCTCGGGCCTAACCGCCAAACAGTTTCGTTGATGTCCAAGACATCCCCATTCCATTTTTCCATTTCAATCTTGGCAGAAACTCGCATCCTCGATGTCCAGTACACCAAGAGAACAAAGACATCAGCGTCATCTCTGAGGATGCGGATGGTCTCGGCACCTTCTTCCACTGCTTTCAGCATGTAGCTGCAGAGGGTTATGTCTGCCACATCATGGGTAACGACACATTCCAGCTTGTTGATGAGTTGAATATTGTGTGGAAGTTGATAGCCGCATAGATTGTTGTTGAGCAGATTCTTGTTCTTGGAATTGTGAAGAATAGCTTCTCGACATGGAAGGGGAGTATTTGCGGTTAGCCGAACTCCCTTGGCTCTTCCTCTTCTTGTTCGCTCGTGGTCCTTTGCACTGGGAGCTTCTTGGTCATATCTGTCGAACAGAACTATTTTCTTGGAGACAGGAGAGTAGTGGGCCAATCTAGTGCTGAAACTGCTGTACAGAGTTCGAGAATTCTTCACTGACGAGCAGTTGGCCGTGATATATAAATGTCATGTGCGTTCTCAGATGGATTACTGTTCACCTCTGTGGGGTGGAAGTGGAGTGGTTGCATTGAGGCAGTTGGACAAAATTCAAAATAAAGCTATTAGATTAATCAATAACCCTGCAATCACACAGGACCTTCCTACATTATCCATACGAAGAAACGTTGCATCCCTTGCATTATTCTACAGATATTTTCACAGCAATTGTTCCGAGGAACTTGCTTCAATTGTGCCGCCTCTCCACATCTTTCCCCGTAGGGCAGCTGAGAACGCCCATGAATTTACACTTTCTCCTCCACAATGCAGGACTTCTGCTTATCAGAATTCATTTATCCCCAGAGCTACTACTCTTTGGAATTCACTTCCCTCGAATTGCTTTCCACAAACTTACAATCTACAAATGTTTAAATCCAGTTGTTACAAACATTTTATGAATGGAGGATGCCTTTAGGCACATGGACCTTTTTGTTTTATCTGTGTTTTTCCTTCCTCCGTTCATTGTCTCTTAAAAAAAAAAAAAAAAAAAAAAAAAAAAAAAAACTTGCAGCCAGGTCTCCTGTAGTCCCGGAGACTGACCATACCACGTGGTACAGAAGCTGACCGCCATCAACCAGCACCACATCTGGAGCAGATTGAGTTGTGACAAAGACGCCAAGAGATTTGACGAGCACTGCCTTGTCACCCTTCCTCAAGCAGCCGTACTCGTCGAAAAGGGCTGGAGGGACCGGACTCAGTTCAAACTGGAAGACAGTGGCTATAATCAATGCTGCGCTGCTGCCCCACGACTAACAGCCGACTGAACAGAGTTTCGATGTCGTAGATGGCCTTCCCTTTGATAGTGACTGCCTTCTTGAGAGACTCCATTGTTTTGACCTTCTTCTTTATTGTCTTGTGGAATTCACTGCTCAGCGAAGCAGAGAAGTGCCTGCTCTGCTCACTCCCGATGGCCAATGCGTTCTGAACATTCACTATGTCTGTTGCCACTTGTCCATTGCATATGTTATAAAGACCTGGTTCCTGGTCATTGAAAGGGTGACTGTACTTCTCCAGCTCCACCGCGATCTTCCTCCTCGGCCTCGTCCAGTCTCCTTCTTCTCTCTCCTTCCTCCTTGTGCTTACTCTTCTCTTCCCCATCTACTCCACCGTGTGGCTTCTGTTCCTCCTCAGATTCATCGTACATATGTTCCATGGCAATGTCAAGGTTGGGTACACACACTGAAACTATTCACCCACACAGCCACTTGCTCAGCGCTCGTTGAAATGCCCTTCATACCTCCAGAACCCTTCCCTCGTTTGATGTATGTCTGCTCTCCGAACTGATCTGCAGGCACTGCGGTTCCGCGATCTGAGTGCCGACACACGTGCGCACCTGCCAGTAGGTCCTCTTTGGCATGCTGGGGAAGGTTCTCCATCTGTCGCACATACCAGCTCAGATAGCGGGCATAGTTCTGATGACCTGCTGCGAAGAAGTATGGCAGCATCTCCTTGAGACAGTGCTGTTGGAGTAGGAATTCACCGTTCCTCTCTCCACGCAGGAACATAAGCGACAACAATGTCGGTTTGACAAGGCAGTCCCCCCATAGCCTCCCGGTCGGGTGTTGTCTGACTGACTCCAGGTAGACACTCTGCTCCTCATAAGTCTTGGCGCCATTCGAGAAGAAATTCTGCAGCAACACGGCAATGATGAGACGGTATGCCCGTGGAGCATTGGTCCAGGCCTTTCCGTTGACAATGCTGGTGAAACCAGCAAACGCTGCACTGATGAGAATGTCCACACCAGATGCCTTCATCAGTTTTCCTATACAGCCCAGAAAACTCATGAGAGTGTGCATCATACCTGGGTGAAGTATGACGCCGGTCCAGCGCAGAGGGTCGTTCCATTGAACTAGGCATGCAGTCTGATACAGTTGGAGGTCAACTGTGAGGTGAGTGTACTGCATCCCAAAACTATTGAGAGTCCTCTCAAGATACACAAGCGTAGTTATTACAGTGTCGGGGTGAGCAGGCGGTGAGTCGATCATCGGTCCGAACATGACCAGTGTCTTGGGCTTCTGGGCAAAACCTGCCACCAATCGGTCTTGCTGAGCATTGAAGCCTGCCCACTCAACTGGCTTATCGTTCCCGTGGACTTGTGACAACCATGCCGCATCTCGCTCCTGACTGAACATGACTGATGCGGACTGAACCTGCAACTCTTCAGCGGACAGAGCTTTCATCGGAATCATGGGTGGATTCACCTTGGAAGGCCCCTTATAGTGCTCCAGCTGTATACTCTGGTGGGTGAATCGCACAGAGAACATGTCATGTTTCTTGAGTCGAGGAATAGTCAGCTGCATCACGCCAATGTTTCCTGTGTTGATGATACCAGCAGGATGCTGGCTGAACTCCATGACCATGGCGTGGGTGCTCTTCATTCCATTTGGGCTCGCAATGTACAAATCGTAGTTGTCAGCCCAGCTGAAGATAGGGCCCATCTCTGTGCTTAAGCCAAGTTTCTTGTGGTAATCTGATTTGTTGTCCAACACGAACTTGGCCACTGACTTGCGGAAGCACAGCACTTCATCATATGTGCTTGTGATACCATGCTCATTGAGAGTCTTGATGAGCTCTGAACTACCATGCTTGTGATGTAGTTTCACAGCGAGCCCGAGTGTAGTCTGGTTTCTGCCGGCACCACAAATGTGCTGTTGAATGCACTGAGCTAGTGTCAGGTATGGCTTTGTGATGTTGCCTCCAGATACAAGGCTAGATACTAGTTTAAGAAGAGTAGCACTGGTGTTTTCATTGATCTTGTGACGAACATAGTCACTGAGGTTGTAGTCTCCAGGCCTATGTGTCGCCCTGACCTCGCCACGAATCTTCCTCACCATCTTCTCCAGCTCGTCATCGGCGCTGCTGCTTTTCTTGGCAATTTTAATAAACTGTCCGAGGCTGGCTTTAAATCCAACTACGCTTTCACAACCCTCGATGTGGAGTACAAGCAGCTTGGCGCCGAAGTAATCTGTGATGTTGGACACAAACTCTCATCTTGTCACAGTGCCCGAAGGAGCGATGTACATGGAGTACAGCTCCGCGTCGTCCACGTCTCTGTCATATTTTCAGCCATCGTCGTGACCACGGACCTCAGCGCCTCTTCCACAGGCACCGTCATGGAGGGGCAGGACATTGGGACAATTCGAAATTTATCATAACAGCAGACATGGTATTGTGCATCAGAAGCATGCAGATCAATGACCCCACTGAGTCGAACAACTACCTCATTACCACACTGGTCCTGTCTCTCATCACAGATGTCCTCCAAGTGTTGCTTGAATGTGATATCACCACTTCTATCTACAGTTTTACACTGTCTGACCTGCACCCAGCTGTGTGGGTTCTTGCTGTCTTTCGGCTTACACTCTTTCCCACACAGCAAACAGTCTCGCTTGAAAACAAAGTCACTACATTGAGACTTCAACAATCTTTTGGAAACACCATTGTCAATTAGTGTAGACTTTCTCTTCGGCTGTTCATTGTTTCTACTTCTCGAAGTATAGCTACAGTAACATGACTTGTGAGCTAGAATATTACTTCCAGAGAGAGTTCTGTACAGTTCATCCTGCTTCAGTTTGCTTGTAGCGATGATCTTCTGCACAGCGACGGTCTTGAATGTTTGCAGCGCTCCACTGGCATTACATGGACTAAACAGGCACTTCTCCCCTCCAGCAGACATGATGAGTGTGACAGCCTGGGGGTATCAATGCTGATTACACTGGTTTGTCACAATCTGAAATGAGAAGAAAAGTTGTTAAACCACTGATCGCACAGCGTGGGGAGTGCATGCATGGTGAATATTGGTGTTCAATGAACTCTGACCCATTGCTCAACCTGCTAAACAAAATTTAATACAAAATATATAATGATTCCCGGGATATACCTACATGTAGACATAGCAAACATATTATATCTACCAACCTACCCAACCTAGTAAAATGCTGGAATAGAAAGACAATGAACCACATACAATCGGTCAATATTGGTGATTTTCCAGATTTTAGGCAAAATTTGATCTCTGACCTCTGGTTTGACCTTGATACTCACCCTGTATCCACAAATTAACCCCGGAAATGGACTCCCCGTCCTGGAAAACTCATAAAAAGAGGTATTACATGACCCTCTATGTCATCAAGATCCAAAGGTGAAAACTGGCCGAAATTCAAGATGGCAGAGGGCGCCATCTTGAATTCTGAGAAATGCTAAAGGTTGCACAAGTAGCAACCAAGCTAATTTTGCTCTCCTTACCATATATAATACATTTCCTCAAAAAAAGTTTACAGTAATTAACATTGCAGGGTCAACATTTTGGCAACTTGACTATAACTAAGAATAGAAAATCTGGAGGTGACTTCATCCTTTCCAATAGGAAACGAAAAATGGTTAGTTGCAGCTCTCTCACTTGACCAACATTTGCACCATTTGACAACAATATGGAGATATTATAATTATCAGCAGATCTCATATGGTCTAAAGAGGGTATCACACGACAACTTTATCGTCAATCTTTTATGGGAAACATCATTCCGCCGATTTGTTGCTTTTTCACTGGTTTTGAGAGTTGAGCTGAAATGAGATTTAATATGGCGACGTACTGATTATTTTCTTTAATTGACAGGCATTTAAACAGCACGTTTTCTGTCTTATATATTTGTTTGCAATGGTATCGAAAATTGAAGTTAAGATAGATTTATTTAGGCAACGAACATCATAATTATAAAAGCTTCATTAATGAGCCACCAGATCAAAGTTACCGATATACTGTAGGTTAATGGACAAACGGCTCATGTGATACCGGCTTTAGGGTAGTGTCACACAAGCTCTTTGTCCGACAATTTGTAGTCTGGCATCTTCAATATTATAGTTTTATTAGAAATCTAACACCTGGCGTAATCTACCTTCAGCCTATTTTCCAATGAGAAAGGGCCTTAAAACATTACGAGAAATATTTGCTCATCAAAAATTGCCGGAAAAACACGCTCCTGTGACACCTACCCTGAGTGTGTGTGAAGTTCATTGGTAGTCTGGGTTAATTTCAGTCGAGCCTATTTGGTTCAAGGGGGGTCTTTTTGTATGTCCCCTGTTTCGTTAGGAGAATTAATTATTTTATGACTCTTCATCCCATTAATCTGGCGATAATATAAAGATTTTGTTTTGTTTTTCTGAGCGCGTGATATATATATATATATATATATATATATATATATATATATATATATATATATATATATTGTTACGACCGGCACTACGAAATAAACAAGGGCACTTAATAATGGACTAGATGATAGGCTATATCTGCAGCAACGGTACGCTAATTCCAAACCCTCGAACTATTACGCCGGTGAACAAAACACTTAAAGCCCTCCAGAGTTAATCTACTGGATAACGGGGTATCGATTAACTGGGTTTTAGTGCACTTCTACAAAGGCTTTCCAGTGACGGCAAAGCCTACTCTCAACAGGAGTACTTTACGTTAATAAAATGCTCTTAAGTAATAACAATGCTTGAATAAACAATAACAAGATTTAATAAAGGTGTATATGCTTACGTTATCTTTAGTGTGAGTCTGTACTCAACACTAAACTCTTCAATGCTCTATGAAAACACTGAAAGTCTAGTCCTACAGCAAACAGCCATACTGGGTTGTGCACCAAGCATCAACCTAGGCAAAAAGAATACGTGAATAGTTCCTATAGCATACGCAGTTAAAGTTAATAAACACAATGCTGTCTTTATTACTAATAAAGTCTAGCAGCGGCATAAAAGGTACCAGGAGGCTAGGCAGAGCGCAAGCATGCTCGTAGCCTACTGTCTCCCCTTGAACAGATTTCCCTTATGTTACGTTAAGTGACTAGGAGGCTCTCTTGGTAAGTCCGGATCTCAAGTATCTGGTCTTGCCCTGGCACTCCCCAAAGATCAACACAAATAGGTAGCGAGCATTCGAGCAAGAGTAGGCAAAAGCCCTTCGCTCGTATACTGCTACACTCGCAAAGGAAAAATATGCACAAGGGTTACAGGCACCTAGCTCCGTCGAAGTCGTACAGGCTTTGACTCACCATATACATAACTCAAACAACGACTAAAGATACCTTCCACTGTCTAGCATTAAATAGTAACAAAGAACAACTCAATAATTAGAAGCACCCAATGATAATATGACTCATGTGAATATGACTAATAATCCCTAAACCTAGTGCAAAACATATATGTGAGAACTGGTGCTGGTAATATGGTTGGCCGACTATGGAAGTCGTATGCAGAACCAGAAGGGATAAGTAATTGAATAAAGATGAGAAGTAATGGAAAAGAAAAAGTTCAGAGAGAGAAACAGCAGTACAGAGGGTTAGATGGGGGACAGATTGCAAGGGACGTCTAGGACCAAGCACACCATGCCAAGCTCTAAAGGAGACACGCGGCAGGAGCCCCCCCAGCACCAACACTATGACAGCGGCACCCAATCACAGACCACTACGTCATGAAAAGCAAGCGTCCTAGGACGCGCCAGGCCCGCCAGCCAATCAAGGGCATGGGAAAGCCCGCCTGAGCGAGGGAGGCACACGTACATACACACGCACATAATACAACCTCGCTGCCTACCTCGCTCTTTCTCCTTAACTTCACACTGCATATCTTATACTCTATCACTGATATAAAATACTTCCATGTGTCACAGACAAGAATAAAGACCACCACTGATCTGGCTGTGACTACATGAATACTAAGAAAGAAAGAACATCGTTCTACAATTATTATAGCCCATTCCACTGCCCTGGCGAGCGCTAGCGAGTACGAGCACATTCTGGCAAGATGGCCAGCGTAACACCCCGCCCAAGATGTGGGACGTTTTAACCTCAGGTAAACGCCACATCTGACCAGACAGAATGCTCATAAACCCCACCTCACCTAGCTTCAGTACTCCCCCAAGTTGTGAAAACAAGGCACAATCACAACATAAAACACTTCATTTTATAAAAAAAATCTACACAACACTTCCCCAAAAGAATAGTATCACTTAACATATTACGCTCAACGAGCAAGCTTCAACAGCCTAGCCTACTAAAACAAAAACTCAGAATGTCTTAGATTCTTGCTGTAACATACTGCACTTTTTATGTGAGGTTTTTGTATTATTTTTTTAATTGTGGTTTTGGCGGCTTTGCACTACAGGGGCAAGCCTAATTTTTCTCCACTCAACCCGCTACACCTGTGGTGATCTACCCTGAGTTGTCCACCCTGGACAAACAGTCAGCTATCACATTGTCACAACCGGCAATATGGCGAATGTCCAGATTGTACTCCTGCAACATTAAGGACCACCTGGTAAGCCTCATATTCCGGTTGTGGAACTGATTAAAAAACTTCAAAGGGTGGTGGTCAGTATAAATCACCACGACTGGGCCAAAAGCGGGAACATACACCTCAAAGTGCCTGAGCGCCAGCACAATGGCCAGAAGCTCCTTCTCTACCACTGAATAGTTCTTTTGTGCCGAGTTGAACTTCTTGGAAAAGAAACTTACTGGGTGTTCCACACCTTCTGGGTCTATTTGCAACAAGATGGCACCAGCCCCTACACCGCTAGCATCTGTCGCTAGCTGAAAAGGTCTTGAGAAGTCTGGGGCCCTGAGTATGGGGTGAGTGCACAAAAGATGCTTCACGAGTGAGAATGCTTTCTCACACTCAGGTGCCCACCTAAACTTTTTCGTCTTTGCAAGTAAATCAGTCAGAGGAGCCAATACCGAGGAGTATCCGCGGATGAATCTGCGGTAATACCCAATCATGCCCAAGAACCTCATGATTTGTCTTTTGGTGGTCGGCCTGGGGAACTGGTTAATAGCCTGTATTTTGGTTTGGGGGGGGCACACCTGGCCCAACTCTACCACAAACTCCAAATACTGCACGGTTGCCCGAACAAAGTCATACTTGCCCAGATTGACCACCAAATGAGCCTCACTCAGCTTCCTGAACAATGCCCCGATGTGCTCGCAATGGCTTTCAAAGTCATTATCGTAGATTATTACATCATCTAGATACACGGTGCAGTTAGGGATCTCCGCCACTAACTCGTTCATCAGGCATTGGAAAGTTGCAGGTGCATTCTTCAGCCCATACGGCATAACGTTGCAACGGTAAGTGTTCCCATCCACCACAAAACCGCAAACCTGCTTCGCCCGCTCAGACAACGGCACCTGCCAGTAACCTTTGACAAGATCCACCTTGGTGAGGTAACGTGCACACCCGATCTTGTCAACACTGTCATCTACGCGGGGAAGAGGGTAACCATTAGTGGGGGTAAAGCCGTTCAACCGCCTGAAGTCAATGCAAAACCTGACCTTCCCGTCTGGTTTGGGCTGCAGAGTGACGGGAGATGTCCACCTAACCGCCCCTTTTTCTATCAGCCCCTTCTCCAACATGTAGCCTAATTCCGCTTGGAGAGCCGGAAGTTTAATGGGAGGTACACGATAGGGCACTGATTTAAAAGGGGGGTGGTCTCCAACGTCTACATCGTGCACCGCATGAGTTGTGAGGCCTGGGTGCTCGGCAAAAACAGGGGGGTATAAACAAAACAGGTGCTGGATCGCTGCACGCTGTTGCTCAGGCAGGTGCTCAAGCGCTTCCACAGCCACCTGGTTCGTGTTCCCCGCCCACTGATCCGCCGAGACATGACAATCCCAACTTTCCTCCACCTGGGCCTCACTGCCCCCTCTCCTTCTCCACCTTCGCCGCTGCAGACCAACACAGGGGCAGTAGGCTGCTCAGGTGGGCGCCTCACGAACTCTTTTAACAGGTTCACATGACAGAGCTGATTTTTCTTTCGCCTATCCGGAGTAGCCACAAGGTAATCCAGGTCCGATAACTTCCTCACGACCTTGTAAGGACCGACAAACTTGGCAGACAGGGGATGGCCAACTAAGGGCAATAAGACCAAAACCTCCTGTCCTACCACAAACTCCCGGAGCTTTGCCTTCTTGTCATACCGATCCTTCATCAAGGCCTGATTACCCACCAAATTTCTCCCTGCCAACTCCAGGCTTTTCAGCATCCTGTCTCTACTCTCGAGGACATACGTAATTAGAGAACATGGCGGCACAGTCCCTTCCCAGATCTCTCTTACCATACTCAGAGGACCTCTAACCTGATGCCCGAAAACTAACTCGTTGGGGCTAAACCCCAAGGCTCTCCCCAGGTACCTCTCGTGCCGCAAACAAAACTTACGGTAGCCCCAGGTCCCAATCCTTGCCATTCTCCGTACAGTAGCACCGAAACATGTTTTTCAAAGTAGAGTGCCATCTTTCCAACACCCCTTGACTCTCTGGGTGATAAGCTGAAGAGACAACCGTATTGATTCCATGCTGCTGCATGGTCTGTTTAAAGAGAGTGGACGTGAAATTTGACCCTTGGTCCGACTGAATTTCTTGCGGGTACCCGTATCTCGAGCAATACAACAGCAAGTTTCGCACAACAGTTTTAGACTTGCCATTTCTCATAGGGTATGCATCAGGGTAGCGAGTGGAGACATCCATGAGGGTTAGCAAAAACCTGTTACCTGCACTAGTGGGAGGCAGAGGGCCTACCATGTCGATGATAACCTTGCTGAAGGGAGGACCAATAGCAGGCACTGGGTGCAACGGAGCCTTAGGTATGCTCTGGTTCGGCTTTCCCACCCTCTGGCAGGTACCACACATCGCCACCCAGGCCGAAACTTGAGCTTTAATACCTGGCCACCAGAACAACCTAGATAACGAGGCCAACGTTTTACTCACACCCAAGTGACCTGCCAACGAAACATCGTGCGCCAACCGCAACAGGCTATCACGACACTTCTCAGGGACCACCAACTGATCAACCACTCTTGCCCCACCATCCCAACTACGTCTGGGATCCAAAAAACGGCGGTACAGGATTTCCCCAACATAAACAAAATCTCCCGGCTTTGCATCCCCGTCCTCGTCGAGTTCTATAGCCCTGTTCCCACAACTCTCAAGTCCAGGATCTTCTACTTGCAGCCGACATATATCCGAGGGTGCCAACCTATCTAAATGCTCCTGAAGCAACTTGTGGCCACCCCCGATACGTGGCTGCTCAAGCCTTGCCTGCCTCGCCTGGGAACGTCTCTGTCGCGGAGTGCTCTCACGCCCTACCATGTCACTAGGGGGGACAGGTTCTGGGGCCACTCCGGACCTGGATGCAAGTACCGAGTCACCAAGGAGTGTCGCTGGATCCAAACTCTCAACCCGACCAGCCTTGACTTTCTCCTTCCGACCCTTCCTCCGCTGGTCTAAAACTTGTGTATTAGGGTGTGACACTTGAGCGGACTGAGACCTGGTGACAGCACACGCCATCTGCGTCAACTGGCACCTCTCAAGCCACTCTTGCCCCTCCCTACTCGTGTCGGCCGCCCTCTCGGCAACGACTAAGGGTGGAACCTCGGAAGTGAGCACCGCAAAGTCGTTACCGAGAAGGAGGTCGACCCCCTCAACTGGCAACTTCTCCACAAACCCCACATCCAACTCTCGTGTCACACCGTCCACCTCAAGCTCTACTCTGACCAGCAGGTAAGACCGTGTATCATTGATGCCTTGAACCACCACAACCCGAGCCGCGTTAATAGGCTTGCCAGTGAAATTCTTAACAAGTGTCTGGGAAGCGCCCGTATCACGCAACAACTCAAGCCTATGCTCCACACCAGCCCACCTCACAGTACCGTGCCCCCTATCACCACAAAAAACATCTCGGATGGGTGACGAGCCCTCCTGCTGCTTCTGCACCGGCGATGACTTCGCAACCGACTGTTTACCCCGGGCAAACGCGGAAGACCTCAAAGACACGCCAATGTTGCTCACTAGTGACACCACTGCTGTAGGCGGTGTGCTCGGACATGAGCGCGCAATATGCCCCTTCTTATGACACTTGAAACATTCCACTTCACTCTTGGACTTCCCCTGAGGTGGGTAAGGGCCCTGGCCTTTCTTTAATGGGAAGGGTTTCGACTTGGAATCATAATTGGGAACAGTACTCTTAAATGGATAGTTATTTGTGTCATTAATTCGGGGGGGTGGAGTGGTACGCCCCTTGTTACCTGCCTCAGCTCTCTGTGCAGACCCGCACCCATGAATCAATGACAACCTGAGGTCAGCCAGCTCAGCCGCCTCCTGCAGAGTTTTTGGTTGCTTTTCTTTCAGGTTAAGAGTCAAGTCACTGCCAGTATATTTTAAAAATTGCTCTAACAACACTAATTGCTTCACTGCATCAAAAGTAGTTGCCTTCTCCGATCTTAACCAATTCTCAAATGCATCTTACAACTCTCTAGCGTGTTCCTGGAAAGTACTCTCCTTTCTTTTGGGAACAGCCCTAAATTTCAGCCTATAGGTCTCTGGCTGCAACTCATACGCCCTCAGGACAGCCTCTTTCAATGCCTCATAATTCACGCAGGAATCTAGGGGCAAAGCATCATATGCCTTGAGTGCTTTCCCCGTCAAACGTGATGAAACAAGGGCTGCCCACTTCTCCTCGGGCCATTGGTGCTCCTGGCACTTTTTCTCGAACCGGAGAAAAATTTCAGTAACTCCTAACTCATCAAACACTGGAACCAACTTTAGTAGATGCGACAGGGACTGGTCATGGGGTCGACCCCCCTGGGCGACCCGGTTCCTTGTCACCTCTACACGCGTATCCTTGTCACCTCTACACGCGTTTTCTCTAGGTCAACATCAGCACAATACCTTGCAGGCTCAGCCTGACACCTATACTTGAGCTCAGCCTCATGCTTTTTCTTCTCGAGCGACAGCTCAGCCTCATGCCTCCGCTGCTCGAGCTCAGCCCTTCGCTGCTCAAGCTCAGCCTCATGCTTCCGCTGCTCGAGTTTGGCTAGTTCGAGCTGAAACAACATCTCGGAAGACAAACCCTGAGGAGGGGGTGCTACTATTGGGGACCCACCCAGTGAACCACCTAGAGGCATACCCAACCGCCAACGGGCATCGGCCTGCGGGAACGTACCCGGCTCCGGAGCCCGAGGGGGTGCCATGATAGGAGTCGAGTGGAATGGGGGCTGGGCCGAAGGTGCCCCAGCTCCCGCTCCACCCGAAGCCCCATGCACCCCACCGAGCACCCAGGTAACTAGCTCACCTCTCGACAAACCGATAGTACCGGACAACCCTAAGACCGTGGCTACACACTGCAGTCCGTACCGGTCTAGCCCCGACACCCGGCCCACCGACACAGGCTCCTCCAAAAAAATCCGAGCATCCTCCTCATTGTTCACCACCCGAACGCCGTTAGACAACTCCACCTTCTCCACCTCCTCGCCTGTCTCTCGCACTGTGCCCTCACTATGTTCAGACCAGTCCAGTGACATGATGGAGTCAACAAAAAAATTCTCAAGTCAAGACAGAAGTAGCCAAACTCTCGTGTAGCTTTATTCACAAAAATATTTGAAGATGTTCTTGAGTGCAATACTAGGTCACCAATAAACTCCAACAAGTTCTATATATCCTCAACACAATGTCCACTGCCAACAATGCGAGAAATAAATTCAACCCCAAATGGCAATAAGATTTCTCCCAAAAAAAAAATTGCAATATTCAGTTCACTATATACTGGTCTAAGGTCGCCATTTGTTACGACCGGCACTACGAAATAAACAAGGGCACTTAATAATGGACTAGATGATAGGCTATATCTGCAACAACGGTACGCTAATTCCAAACCCTCGAACTATTACGCCGGTGAACAAAACACTTAAAGCCCTCCAGAGTTAATCTACTGGATAACGGGGTATCGATTAACTGGGTTTTAGTGCACTTCTACAAAGGCTTTCCGCGACGGCAAAGCCTACTCACAACAGGAGTACTTTACGTTAATAAAATGCTCTTAAGTAATAACAATGCTTGAATAAACTATAACAAGATTTAATAAAGAAATATATGCTTACGTTAACTTTAGTGTGAGTCTGTACTCAACACTAAACTCTTCAATGCTCTATGAAAACACTGAAAGTATAGTCCTACAGCAAACAGATATGGAATCTTCTGAAAACGTCTGATGCTCTAAGATGCTCGTTAATATAGAGCAGAAATAATGCAGGGCCAGGACACCAAAGCGTGTATCTTAAATACACCAATAAGTAGGATACATATATATATATAAAACAAGGGAGTGTAACAACTCTGCGACAGCACTAATAATAGCCACTCAAAACAGTACTTCCTTAGCCAAAGTAACAGCCATACTGGGTTGTGCACCAAGCATCAACCTAGGCAAAAAGAATATGTGAATAATTCCTATAGCATACGCAGTTAAAGTTAATAAACACAATGCTGTCTTTATTACTAATATAGTCTAGCAGCGGCATAAAAGGTACCAGGAGGCTAGGCAGAGCGCAAGCATGCTCGTAGCCTACTGTCTCCCCTTGAACAGATTTCCCTTATGTTACGTTAAGTGACTAGGAGGCTCTCTTGGTAAGTCCAGATCTCAAGTATCTGGTCTTGCCCTGGCACTCCACAAAGGTCAACACAAAGAGGTAGCGAGCATACGAGCAAGAGTAGGCAAAAGCCCTTCGCTCGTATACTGCTACACTCGCAAAGGAAAAATATTCACAAGGGTTACAGGTACCTAGCTCCGTCGAAGTCGTACAGGCTTTGACTCGCCATATACATAACTCAGACAACGACTAAAGATACCTTCCACTGTCTAGCATTAAATAGTAACAAAGAACAACTCAATAATTAGAAGCACCCAATGATAATATGACTCATGTGACTATGAATAATAATCCCTAAAGCTAGTGCAAAACATATATGTGAGAACTGGTGCTGGTAATACGACTGGCCGACTATGGAAGTCATATGCAGAACCAGAAGGGATAAGTAATTGAATAAAGATGAGAAGTAATGGAAAAGAAGAAGGTCGGAGAGAGAAACAGTAGTACAGGGGGTTAGATGGGGGACAGATTGCAAGGGACGTCTAGGACCAAGCACACCATGCCAAGCTCTAAAGGAGATACGCGGCGGGGACCCCCCCAGCACCAACACTATGACAGCGGCACCCAATCACAGACCACTACGTCATGAAAAGTAAGCGTCCTAGGACGCGCCAGGCCCGCCAGCCAATCAAGGGCGTGGGAAAGCCCGCCCGAGCAAGGGAGGCACACGTACATACACACGCACATAATACAACCTCGCTGCCTAACTCGCTCTTTCTCCTTAACTTCACACTACATATCTTATACTCTATCACTGATATAAAATACTTCCAAGTGTCACAGACAAGAATAAAGACCACCACTGATCTGGCTGTGACTACATGAATACTAAGAAAGAAAGAACATCGTTCTACGATTATTATAGCCCATTCCACTGCCCTGGCGAGCGCTAGCGAGTACGAGCACATTCTGGCAAGCTGGCCAGTGTAAATATATATATATATATATATATATATATATATATATATATATATATATATGTATATATATTGTGTAGCAACAGTTGTAATCCTATATTTACTAGTATTGTTTAGGTTATTCACTCATTCCAAAAGACAGTGAAATAATGAAGGTGATACACAATTTGCCAATTACTTTTATTAAAAAACTGCCAATGTTTATCAAATACTATATGTTTCTCTACTTGATATAACATACTATATGTTTCTCTACTTGATATAACATACTATATGTTTCTCTACTTGATATAACATACTCAAAGATCTACATTGATACAAAATAAATAATTATGATGCTATTATGCTGGGTGCTAAATATATTCTTTAAATCTATTAGTGCCTAGATTATATATATTTTGTAATAGTTCACACTATACTTTTACATAATTATGTACTCACACACAATATTATCTGTGTTGATAATACACCTTATAAATTATATTCCTTAATGCACTAGTTATTAAAGAAGCATTTATATAGGTAGGTAGTAGGGGTAGGCAGCCCCGCCCAGGGAAGTACTACCGCCAAGGTTTCGGGAGACTCAGGGAATAGCCTGAATTCCATTTTCTCTCCCAGGCCTTGGTAGCTGGATACACATATTTCTGCCTCACACATCAGGGGTATCAGGAAAACCCTCTTTATATAACATACACATCCAACTTCACGACATTGCCCTACATCGCTATCCTCTATCCATAAAACACTACTCTTCCCACTACATATCATACATGTAACACCATACACCTTACCCAATAAATATGGCAGTACAATTGTTAAGAGCAAACCTGGTGGACCCTCGGATATCCACCCACGGCAGGGTTGGGTCATTGACACACAGCCCTCCCGGTCGTCATCATGCGACTGTGTCAAGAGCATTGCAACGTCCCAAAGCTGCTCGTCGGTGCAGCTTTTTCTTTAGTAATATAAGGGGACTTCACTCTAACATCAATTCTGTACACCAATTTCTTCAAGCAGAATCCCCTACTCTCCTTTTTTTGACAGAGACTCAAGTAACATCCACATCTGACACGTCTAGATTTAATTTTCCAGGTTATCAACTGCTCCAAAATTTCAGACCTAAAGGAGGTGTATGTTGCTTCGCAAAATCTGAAATTGCCCTGGAGGAGGTTACTAGTTTCAATTGTCCCTATTTTGATTATTCTATATACAAATTAATTTCTGCTGGTAAATTTAAATACATATGTTGCATCTACCGTTCACCAAATACTCCTCCAGAGCAAAGTCTTTTTGATTCTCTGTCCTCACAACTCAGTGTCCTCAACTTAAATGCTTCTTCTGAAATCACTGTGTTGGGTGATTTTAATGTCCATAATGTTGAATGGCTCACTCATTCAGCCAGGACTGATGATGCTGGTCTTGAATGTGAGCTATTTGCAGACTCATTTAATCTCACTCAACTAGTCAACCAACCCACCCGTGTACCAAATTATCCTAATCATAATTCCCACCTACTGGACTTATTTTTAACAACCAATTCAGAAAATTATGATGTTACAGTGAGGTCCCCGCTTGGATCTTCTGATCACTGTCTGATACAGGCCACCTGTCTATCACCTACCACACCTTCCCACTCTGAACCTGTTTTGGTGACTAAATGGCATTACGATAGGGCAGACTGGGAGGGTCTTCAAGGTTTCTTTATTGATATTCCCTGGACCTCTTTCTTTTCTAATGATGCACACTCCACCTTGAGCCACATACAAGATTTTGTAAAAATTGGAATAGAAAATTTTATTCCTCATCAAAAGTACATTAAAAGATCTAATTCACCTAAATGGTTTGACCATAATTGTGCTAGAGTAACTGAACAAAAAGAAATAGCCTACAATGCATACACAAGATCAACAACACATGAAGCCTTTAATTACTTTAGAAACATCAGAAATCATGCCAAAACTGTATTAAACCTAACTAAATCAAACTTTCTCCACAAGCAGGCAAATAAACTTCTAAATAATCCAAATGATAACAAAATATTTTGGTCTACTCTTAACTCATTCAAATCCAACTTCACAACTGCTTCATCCATTCCACCATTAAAATCTCCGACTGGTAATCTTGTAAGTGACCCACGAGGTAAAGCTAACCTTCTTGAGGATATTTTCTCCACCAACTCAACCTTAGATGAAATAAATCAAGATGTCCCTGTACTTAATTTTAATTCGCCTGAAATTCCCTCACTTAAGATCCACACCAGACATGTCAAAACTATTTTGCAGAATCTCTCAGAAGATAAGGCTCCTGGTCCAGATGAAATTCCTCCAATAGTTCTTAAGAATTGCTCCTTGGTGCTCGCTCCTGTATTGGCAAAAATGTTCCGTCTATGTACTCATACCTCATGCTTCCCAGTACCCTGGAAAGAAGCAAACATCCATCTAGTTCCTAAAAAAGATGCCTCTTCAGATCCATCAAACTACAGACCAATAGCTATAACTTCCACTCTTGGTAAAGTCTTTGAAATTATATTAAATAATCACATTATTAAGCATCTTGAGAATAATAAATTAAACAGTGATAGGCAATATGGTTTTAGACGATGTCGATCAACTGCAGACATGCTTTGCCTTCTTACGCATCAAATCAACCAAGCTACAGACCAACATGGTGAAACACATACAATAGCACTGGATATATCAAAGGCATTTGATAGAGTCTGGCATCAATCCTTATTGTCGAAGATGTCACACTACGGCCTTGCATCATTAGTTCCACTAATTTCTTCTTATCTTCATAACAGAAAAATATGTGTAATGGTAGATGGCCTTTATTCTCAATTTCACTCAATAAATGATGGTGTTCCCCAGGGATCAGTTTTGGCCTCAACTCTGTTCCTCATTCATATCAATGATCTCATATCTACCACTCATAATCCAATACATTCCTACGCAGATGACTCAACACCCCACAGTTCCTTCACATTTACCAATTCTTTCACCCAACCCGATCTTATAAATTCAAAAATAAGCACTGCAATTTCTCTGAACCAGGACCTTTCTAGAATTGAGGAATGGGGACAAAAGAATCTAGTTTCCTTTAATGCACAGAAAACCAAGTACATTCAATTTTCTAACCGACAGAATCTCACTGACTCCCACATATTTTTTAATGATGTAAATATTCCCACTTCCCCTAGTATTGACATTCTCGGTGTAACATTAACTATTAACTTGAGCTGGACACATTATGTTAGAAGCATTGCTAAGAATGCCTCTAAAAAACTGGGACTCCTGTACAGAGTTCGAGAATTCTTCACTGACGAGCAGTTGGCCGTAATATATAAAAGTCATGTGCGTTCTCAGATGGATTACTGTTCACCTCTGTGGAGTGGAAGTGGAGTGGTTGCATTGAGGCAGTTGGACAAAATTCAAAATAAAGATATTAGATTAATCAATAACCCTGCAATCACACAGGACCTTCCTACATTATCCATACGAAGAAACGTTGCATCCCTTGCATTATTCTACAGATATTTTCACAGCAATTGTTCCGAGGAACTTGCTTCAATTGTGCCGCCTCTCCACATCTTTCCCCGTAGAACTAGGGCAGCTGAGAGCGCCCATGAATTTACACTTTCTCCTCCACAATGCAGAACTTCTGCTTATCAAAATTCATTTATCCCTAGAACTACTACTCTTTGGAATTCACTTCCCTCGAATTGCTTTCCACAAACTTATAATCTACAAATGTTTAAATCCAGTTGTTACAAACATTTTATGAATGGAGATGCCTTTAGGCACGTGGACCTTTTTGTTTTATCTGTGTTTTTCCTTCCTCCGTTCATTGTCTCTTAAAAAAAAAAAAAAAAAATCGATGTATTTACTTATTTATTCATATATACTGTATGTATTGTTTGTTCATTGTTTTGTATTTATTTATATATTATATTTATTTTTGTGTATATTTTTTTATTGTCAGTCATTAATATGGGATGCACTTCCGCCATTTGCAGTGGTACCTATTTTTCTTTCTTCAATCTTATTATTCCAATATTGTTGTCTGATAGCAGGTGAATTCAGTGTCATCCACAGTCAGGTGTGACAGGTGTCTCTTTATCAGGTGTTGTCACGAAGAAAGTTTTCTGAAGAATACAATACATTAATAAGATATATATATATATATACAGTATATATATATATATATATCCATAAGAATGACATTTAAAAGCTTGAAGTTAACTGATATATACCTTAATTTATTATTGGTAGATAACCTTCCAAAGCTGAGTTAAATCACGCAATATTGCTATTATATTAGCCAGAATGATACATAAAATGCGTCCTAATAGTGAAAGGGTTAACACACGAACCATAACATCATAATATAATCTATGATCGACTACTTGCGAATGTTGGACTATAAGGAAGTTGGAGTTGTAGGCATCGATATTTAGCAGAAATATCAGCTAAACTTCGGTTGTAGAGCATTTACAAGCACATAATATAATATTTAACTTACTTTCCATACATCAGAAACCTATATTATTATTACATTCCTGTTTAATGTTGGTGCTTACGGCTCCAACTTCCTTATAGCCTGAAACTCGCAAGAGGTTAATTGTAAGGGAAGATTATTAGGTTTTTCGTATTAGTAAAATCCATAGCACGTGAACACATGGGTATCGTGAGCACTGAACTCTATCATAGTCGGGCAGATTTAGATGAAATACTAGCATTTAGTCAAACAAATTGCAAAAGTTTGTTAACTTGCTGATTCTAGTTTATTAGGTAGTACTGAATGACATATTGAAAATGGGAAACAAATTTCAACCCAGAAATCACAGAATTTGCTTATTATAAAATGGAGGTCAAATTCGAATTTTGAGCTTGATTATCTCTAAACCTACTGATTATAAACAATGTATTAACGAATTTAAAACAAAAAACAGATGGTTCCACACCTGATATACAAATCAGGTGTGGAACCAGACAATCACTTACCTACTAATTTAAGTTTCCTGTATTCAAAAGGTATGAACACGGGTTACATGAAATTACAATTATTATTATATTTATTTATTTTTTCAAATAAATTTAACAAGCTAGTAATGACCTTTCATTCCCGGGTCTAGTTTCGGGAATGTAATAGTTGTTGCAATCTTATTGTACAGCCACGCTCAAAAGTCTTGCACATCTCCCTTACAACAATTGACCCTACCAAGAATTCACCTGAGACCTCTGGTGAACGTTTCCGAAGTAGCACCAGAGCTACGATTGTCGACATCAACAATACCCAACACCTAGGATATGCACAGTTTATCTAAAAAAAATGTGATTGTATATGTTCTTATTTTACAGTATACGACTACACTAAGTGCTTATATAGTATAGTAATAAAGGGAAGTCCATATGGAGCTGATAATGACTACAAACATAATTATAAGCTGATTAATTATCATAAACAAATAGACGCTAAAATAATATACGTTATTTATGAATATGGGTGATTTAAAAATATATATAACAACAGTATGCATAGACCAAAGTATGTGTTCGCTACAGAAATTTTGACTAACTGCTTATAATAAATAATTTTTGAAAGAGAGGGAGGGTGGATAAGTCCGCTATGTAACTAATTGCCCACAATGCACCGCGGTAAACATTGCGTTCAGCGCCTCTATCGGCCACTGTAGGCATTTACTGGTAGGGATAATTGTATTTATGTCTAATTATAAGATTAAATAACTCCTTAATTCGCCCAAATATATTTAAGTATTTAAGCTTCGGTCAGGTGAATTAAGGAGTTACTTCCTCTTATAATTAGAATTATATATAATATTGAAATAGGGGAGACGTGCAAGACTTAAGGGCATGGATGTAAATGCCATAATTATAAGAGAACCAGGTGCAACAAGGTGGCTCCTTACAATGCCAGATTATACCCAGATCACCATAGATATGGAAACGTTAAGTAGTTGTGAGCAGCAGAAAAAGAACAATCAAATGATACCAAGTGCAAAGATACTGTGTTCTATATTTGAGTATCTTGAGAGCCATGATCCCTTTGCAGAAAGTGAACTTCTGTTTGGTATCTCAACTGGTATTGCTTCAAGTGATTCCAATGCATACATGGCAACAAATGTAGGCAAATCATTGTTAGCATGGAAGGTGAGAACATTAAAATTAATGTAATGTTTTCAAGAAAAAGAACCAGGTCAAGTTAATGGGAACAACGATTGTTTCAGATGAAGAGGAATTAGTTGTGGATACCCAGCTTCTGTTTGAGAGACTTTAAATAATAATAAACAACTCCAATTTAAATCTAGATGATTTATTCAAATATGAGCTTTCAGTTTATCGACCATCACTCTTTACAAAATATGGTCTACTGAATATTGCAGCAAAGCCACAACTTGCAGATGTTATTGCAAAACTCTGCAATGACACCCCAGACACAACAATTCCAGAAGCTGAATGTAAACTGTTAGATAGTGGATCATTGCTACAGCAATTACCATGGACAAAAGGAGAGACTTTCAGACAAATTTTACATAGTATGTAAGCATGATACTAAACGTCTAACCTAGCTGAAACACATCATAGGACCTTGCAAACTATTGAAAACAAAGCCCTAAAAACTATCACTGGCTGCACAGCTACTACACCTACAGATCACCTACATCAAGAAACCAAAGTTTTCAAAGTCAAAGACAAAGTGGACATGAGAGGCGCTCAATGCCTGGCTGCAGCCTTCACAAACCAAGGCCACCCACTACACTACATGGCAACACACCCACAGACACCAAGGCATATCAAAACAACACCCAGCACACAATATCACACACACATACTGTCATCTATCCCTCCCTGCCCACCCCAAACCAGCTTCCAGAAGCACATCCATACTCATATCTCTCGCCGTTCCATCCAATAGACAACACACAGCTGCAGGCACGACCTCCCGAAATCTATCCTTCTGAATCCTCCCTTCCTCGCGAGAACAGAGCCCACCTGGACAGGCTGAGATGTGGGCACCATCCATCTCTTCTGAGCTACCAGAAGAGACTGGATATCTCCGTCGTCGACACCTGCCCAGGATGCAACACGGCACCCTATACTATTAAACACATCATACAAGACTGCATTCTACACAATCACTTACGCCAACAACATTATCTATACTCCTTGAGAACCCTGTGGAAAAGCCTGATTGTGGCCGTGGCCTTCCTTAGGAACTCGGGATTGTTCGGCCAGGAAGCTTAGGGAACGACAACAACAACTATGTACATTGTACACCCAATAGTAGCATATGATGGGTACTCACAAGAATCAACTACCAAGATAGTGACACACCAAAAATGTGGAGGATATCAAGCTTCAGCTTGGGTCAAAATACCATTGATGATGGAAAATAAGTTATTCTTGAGCAATATATCAAACAAGCAAGATTTCATTAAAATGTTGTCTGATGAGATGAATACAAGAGATATAGCCACGCTTCACACAGAAGATGAAGCTGATCTGTTGATTGTCCAGATAGCTGTGAACATGGCCATGTAGAAGACAACATTTGTAATTGCAGAGGACACTGACATCCTTGTGCTGCTGTGTCACTACCATAAATCAGGTACTAATTTGTACATGAAGTCAAAGAAGAGCACAATAAAGAGACCACTGTGGAACATAGAGACAACTTTTACTACAATAGAGAAGAGATTATGTGCAAACCTGCACATGCTCTGTGTGGCTGCGACACCACATCTGGCCTCCATGGGATCGGTAAAGATTGTGTGTTAAGTTATAAATCTGGGGCAAGAGCACTGGTATCCGTGTACGGTAGATAGGAGGTAGCTTTGGACATTTACGCAGAAAGAAGTTTGGCAACAAGGTGTAGACATTCAAAGACTACCACCTACTGAAGATGCTGCTAAACATCATTTATACAGAGTCTACTTACAGACTCAGGTATGGATGGGGAACACAGAATTAACACCTGAAGATTGGGGATGGGAGGTCCAGTGTGGATGTTTAGTGCCAAAGACAATGGACAGCAAGCCAGTCCCTGAGATGTTGTCAACAATTATACAGTGTAAGTGCAAGGCATATTGTGACACAAAGATATGTTCATGTAAGAAAAAGGGGTTGCTTTGCACCGACTGCTGTGGACTATGTACAAACATTTCATTAGATGAGTTTGAGTACTGAAAACCTATGCAGTATCCATCAAATATTGGTATTACATAAATAGATAATAAATTGATAGACGTAAATAAATACAACTGTCTGAATATCTAAATTATAATTCATTTTACTCTAATTGTTTGTCATTGTACTACGTGGCAATTGTTATATAATTAGTATGTGTCAATTTATACTATAATTTTCTATGCTGACCTTTTATGGCTATTAGCATTTAGGATTATATAGTGGACTGTATAATAATACCATATAATAGTTTATATCACCTGAAGACTGGAACTAGTGCTGTAGAACTTAGTTGACCTGTTGAGCCGTGATGATGTTACAAGATGGCGTGTGGGAAACAGGAGAGTTAGCTAATAGGATAGAGTTGATGAATAAAGAAGGGGGCCACTATACTTAATGATTGATGGGAATGATGATTAATGATCTATGGATTAGTATGGATAGATGGAGAATTGATGAGCTAAGTACTATCACTAATGGGGCGAAAGGTGAGGTGAAAACACGAGAGCGTAGGCAGACGGTCTGGTAGTTGTGGCGGCTAGGGAGAGAGTGAGTGCGGGGCCCTCACGTTTCACGGGAAGTGCGCCGCTATCACGCATGCGCAAATAGGTAGGGATTTATATTCCCTCCCAATTATAATTACCTAAGTTATTAGGAATAATAGATTACCCAATATCCAATATAGAACATAATTATTAACTTCTTAATTATTCTATATAACCATTGATCCCACAAACTTAATACTAAATACTTAAAGTAAGACTGTCCATATCAGAGTTTGGACACATTTCCGCTACCAGGTTTATATAATACAGTATCTACAAAAGCCCGGAGGCTATTTTATTCCGCCATGATTGGGAGGAGGCTTGAGCCGCCTGTCGACTAGGACGTCCACTGGGTACGTTGACCGGTTGATCGGTCGAGGTAGCCCCTGTGGGAATGTCTCCAGGCATCTCCGAGGAGTCCTCTTTGCACTCAATGTCCCCCTCAAAAGGGTACAGTCGGACAGTCTGCCGCGTATATGTTCCCGTCTTCGTCCGGACTCTAGCCATTCTGACTTCTCCGTCCTGACCGGGTAATAACTCGACAATACGGCCCAACTTCCAAAAAGCGCGCGGACCCTTATCATGGATGATGACGACATCACCGATACCCGGCCACCGACCATTTATTGGTCTCAGCTTACACTTATGCGCCTCTCTGAGGGTCACCAGATACTCGTTAGACCAGCGTCGCCAGATATCTTTCGATAGTTTGCGAATATATTGATATCTGGCTGAAATGCTGGAAAGTGTGAAAAGGAACAACTTGAGATGGTTCGGCCAAATGGAACGTATTGATAGCGAGAGAATGACTAAGAGGGTGTACGAGAGCGAGGTGGAGGGACAGAGGGGAGAGGTAGACCGAATATGAGGTGGAAGGATGGAGTGAGGAACTACATGAACGAAGGCGGTGCTGGTTGGGGGGAGGGGCGTCGACTGACGGGGGACAGAGGTGCATGGGGGCGGTTCGTTCGTGGCCACCCCTTCGGGATCACGGTGTCAGGCAATAGATAGATAGATAGATTTATGTAGTCTGGATCTTCCAACCTATCCCCTACTTCATTATCATCAGGAAGATCCCGCAACCGATGACCCCGCACCAACACAGAGGGTATTATTGGGGTAAGATCCCCTAGGTCGCCGGAAGCATAATATAAGGGACGATCATTGATAGTGGCCTCAATTTCCAACAGTAGAGTAGTCAATTCCTTCAAGGAAATTAAGGCACGTCCCAACACCTTCTTCAACCCCGCCTTGACAATTCCGATGGCCCTTTCCCATATAGCGCCGAACCACGGCGCCCTACCCGGGATAAACCGCCACTCACATTGAACACTGCCAAGGTGGGACTGAACTTTAGGGTGATTACAAATGTCCGATAAGTACCCAGAGGCCCCAACAAAAGTACTGGCATTTTCACTTAAAATGATCCGGGGAAATCCCTGTCGACTACAGAACCTCCTGAATGCGTGGAGGAAACTGTCACAAGTGAGGTTGGTGACTATTTCGATGTGAATCGCTCTGGTGACCGGGCAAGTAAATAAAAGCATGTAAGCCTTTATGGTCGGCGAGTCCTTGATCGGGATTGCTCCGCTATAGTCCATCCCTGTGACCTTATACGGGTCTCCAGGGGTGGTTCGCAGGGCTGGTAAAGGTGGCAGTCCTGCATAGTCGTAGGGCTTACCTTTTACCCGACGACATTTCAGACATTTACCCAGTACGCTTTTCACCACCTGCCTGAGTTTAGGCACCCACCATTGTTGATGAACGTAGGTAACCACGTGACCGACCCCGTAATGGCAACAGAGCCGATGGCACCGATCAATTATCAGGTGGGTCAAGGGATGTTTGGAGGGCAGAAGTTTAGGATACTTGCATGATTCTGAGATAGCCGCTAACCTCAATCTGCCTCCACAATTAATTAGACCTCCCTTCAGGTGTAGTCCTAACTGGTTGATTAAGTTATTTCTGGAGTGTTTACCATTCACCATTATTTCAAGTTCCTGCGAATAGGTCTCTTTTTGGCATAATTTGAGTAAAACATTATCTGCAGCTCTAATTTCATGTATGTTGAGATGAGCACTATCTGTGGGGGGCAGGCTATTTATTTTTGCCTTCAAATTATTTACGAAACGTATCACCCATGCTGTGACACGCTGCAATCTTTCATAGCTGCTATATTTGTGCCAGTCCCATAACTGTGTGTCATCTTGGGGCGCCGTGCCTACAATTTGGGTCACGATATCAGCGGGCTGCTGTTGGAGATCAATATTCTCTGGCCATCCATCGGGTTTCGGGAGCCAAGAAGGCCCATTCCACCACAACGCAGAAGAACTCAAACATTTAGCAGACACGCCTCGAGATACCATATCACTTGGGTTCTCTTTAGTCGACACATACCGGAAATAAGCAGTCGGGACTAGGGCATGTATCTCGTCGATGCGGTTAGTGACATACACTGGCAGTTTCTTTTGACTGTGAATCCAGTGTAGCGTAATTTGACTGTCACTCCACACATAGGTTTCAGAGATATGAAGTTTATCTTTATAGGCATTCTCAACGAAGTTAATCATTCTGGCGGCTAGCAGAACTGCAGTCAATTCCAATTTAGGGATGGAAAGGGACTTGCTGGGGGCCACCTTAGCCTTTGACATGACCAAGTGGCTACCCTCTGGACTGACTAGATATATAGCAGTCCCGTAAGCGACACTGCTTGCATCAGCAAATGCATGCAGGGAAACAGTCTTTCTGAAACAGATCCTCCTAGAGAACTCAATACAACTACAGAGAACTATATCATCCACTATCCCCCGCCATTCCGCTTGCAGCTCCACAGAGAGAACATCGTCCCAACCCAATTTCAGTCTCCACAATTGTTGGAGAAAGATTCGAGACCTTATTGATACTGGCAACACAACACCCAAAGGATCAAAGAGTTTGGCAGCAAACCTTAAACACTCACGCTTTGTAACCTGTTCAAAAGGAGCATACTGAACTTCAAAGGAAAGAGAATCAGAGTCAGTTTTCCACACCAGGCCAAGTACTCTCACGAAATCTTGCTGTTCCGCAGCAACACCATCCTTCTGCAACACCTTTCTCAAGACGGGACTATTTGTGGCCCATTGGCGCAGGAATAAATGGGCATTATCCATTACTTCACAAGCCATATCGTAAGCATGGACGAGGGAATCTTCATTATCCCCCGTACCTTGGAGGTTATCGATATATAGCCCGGCCCTAATTTCCTGTACGGTCTTTGGGTCTACTTTAACAAGGGAAAGATGTTTGAGGATGGTTGCGTTCAGCAGAAACTGGGAGCAGGTTGCGCCAAACAATACAACCTGGAACCGATAACATTGTAGAGGCGAATTTAGTCGAAGAGGATCCTTTGGCCACAAGAAACCTGGTGTAATCTCTGTCGTCTTCATGTAGTTTTAACATCAAGAAAGCTTTCTCAATGTCACTGACCCACGCATACTGACGCAAACGGAATCTCAACAAGACTTGAGCTAACTCCGGTACTAAAGATGGTCCCGTGTACAGACAGTCGTTCAGACTAGGCATGTACTGGTTAACCTTAGCGGAACAATCAAATACAATACGAACCGGAGTAGTCCTGCTTTCCTTTAAGATCCCATGATGCGCCAGATAGTGACATGACCCAGGGTCATCGAATGGAACCTCCTCAATGAAACCACGCGACAACTGATCAGAAATTACCTGCGAATATTGTTGACAAAAACCAGGGTCAGCAATGAACCTCTTCTGGAGTCCTCATAACCTACCCACAGCCAAACCTTTGTTGGTGGGCAACCGTCCCCTTTCTTCGGTCCAGGGAAGACGTACCTGATACTGTAGACTTTCTGGATCATAGGTGACTGTTTCCTCATATGTGGTCAAAGCTTGTCGTTCGGCTTGCGAATGTTCTTTGGGTGATATGCCAATGTGGTCTAAATCCCACAAAGCATTCAGTTCTTCTTTGCACGGGAACTGTCCAGTAGACATATATTGGTCCACTGGAGTTACTGCCACTTTTAGAATTGTTACAACCTCAGTATTGGAACTGGATGTGGATGCCGCATAAGAACCACTCAGTGCATATCCGAATTTGGTTGGAAGTAAAACCAAATTACCTACCCGTTTATAACCAGGTTGCACTATGTTGTAGTAATAGTCGGCACCAATTAGTACACCTCCAGCTGTGCTGTCTCTGTGACGCATGAATCGGCCAATTTAATGCCATGGTGCTTTAAACTAATCATTTCAGCACTAAGACTAGACTCACCTTTATGTTCGGGAAGATCCTCGACCACAATTGCTTCGAGACGATGGAACTTACCCCGATGTAAATATTTCAGTGCTACAATAGTATACTCACGAGGGGTTTGAGTTCCGGTGAAACCATGAAGCCGTAATTCTTCCGTCCCCACGGTTTCGTATGAAAGGGACGGTAGTACGGATTTCTTCACGAAGGTCCTCTGTGAGCATTGGTCTAATAGCGATCTGACTTTTATACTTTTCCTGTGTCTACCCTTTACAGGCAGCTGAACTGTGGGTAGGATCACAGTTTGCTTCTTCATACTTACAGACATTGTTATTGAGGTTGTAGGTGTTGACTCTTCCCTATTAGTACCTCCACTTACCGGTCTTGCCTCTCTCTGTTTTGGCACAGGGAGTGAAAGTGCTTACCCTGGCAATACCTACAATTTTTTATGTTAGGTTTAGTGCACCCATTACTACCATGATCATTGGAGAGACATCCCGCACAGAGTCGTAGTTGCCGAGCTCTTTTAATTTTGAGCGGTCCCGTTTTACGTTTAAAGCATTTATACCAGGGATGGTTATTCCCACCGCACAGTTTACATGGGAACTGGCTTTCTTGAAGTAAGTCTAAGGCGGGGACGTAGCTTGCACCCTCCACCGAGAAACCTTCTATCAGCTTATAGGCATCCCCCTTTAACTGACCCTTTAAGTATGTTAACTTTTGAATTGCACTTAAGTCAGTCTTTTCATGCACCACACATCGAAACATGTCCCAAAACCCAGTCCATTATATGGAGTCGCCAGCGAAGGTGGGTAGGATCAGGTGCGGCAATTTAACTCCCGATCCCTTTTTGTTGTCGGATCGAGTATGCCCTTCTGCTTTATCCAATTTCTCCTTTAACCTGAAGATTATCCCATAGATCTCGAATAAGTAAATGGTATCCGCCTGGTTCTCCTGAAAATATTCAGAGTCTGAGGAATATAGCGGCAACAAGACCTCTTGATTGGCCTCAAACTTGGTCACTTGGGTCTGCACTTATACTTATACTTACTTTTGATACTTTTGATGTGTTCGCCACTCTTCTAGCGGCACCAAGGAGCACGGCGCCCCTCATTATGGGTGGTGATTTTGGTGTAGTAGACTGTTTGAAGCGACAGCTCGCTCCCTCGCGAGGATGGGCTCGTCTGGCACTTTTTGCAGTTCGACATCGAGGGCTCTCTTGAAGTTGTCTAACGAGACGTCCCTCATGTCTCTTACTCGCCGTGGGAGTTTATTGAAGAGATGTGGGCCTCTGTGTGATAACCAGCCCTCTCGCAGAGAGCCCATAGCACCCCTGTTATTCATCCGAGGGATTTCGCATTCCCAGCCTCTCCTATCACTGAATTTCATGAATATCGGAGTATGTAGGTTTGGTACTAAACCCTCTGCGATTTTCCATGTGTATACTATTAGGTAACGTTCTCTTCTACGTTCCAGTGAGTACAGATTCAGTGCTCTTAAACGCTCCCAATAGTGTAGATGTTTTATCGAACTTATATGTGAAGTGAAATTTCTTTGTACACTCTCTAAGTCATTTATTTCACCTGCTTTGTATGGGGATGTTAATATGCTACAGTATTCAAGCCGTGGTAGCACCAGAGATTTGAAGAGCGTTATCATAGGTAATTCACCGCGTGTTTTAAATGTACGTAGAATCCAACCCGTTAGACGTTTCGCAGCCGCAACTTTGACCTGGTTATGAACTTTGAAACCCATATTTTCAGACATTAATACCCCAAGGTCTTTCACACTGTCTTTCCGTTCTATTATGTGGTTAGATTCTGTTAAGTAATTTGTAATTTCTTTAACGCCATTATTATCTCTGTACCGTATTAATTGGAATTTTTCTTCATTAAATTGCATGTTGTTTTCCCTGGTCCACTGGAACACTACATTCATGTCTTCCTGCAGTCGGCCCGTGGCCTCTTGTGTGTTTACTATCTTGCTTAATTTTGTGTCATCAGCAAAAGATGACACCGTACTGTGTCTAGTGTTGGTATCTATGTGGCAAATTAGTATGAGGAACAGAAGGGGCGCTAGCACTGTTCCTTGAGGCACTGAGCTTTTCACATCCGAAGGCTCAGATGTTACTTGGTTTACTGCTACTGATTGTTTTCGGTTTACTAGGAAATTGTATATCCACCTTCCGATTTTCCCCGTTATACCTTTTGCTTTGAGTTTGTGGGCTATTATACCATGGTCACATTTATCAAATGCCATAGCAAAATCGGTGTAAATGACATCCACGTTTTTCTTTTCTTCTAGCGCTTTAAGAATTTTGTCATAGTGTTCCAAAAGTTGTGAGAGACATGATCTTCCCGCTCTGAATCCATGTTGACCGGTGTTGTGTAGTTTATTTGCCTCCATAAATGTTGAGATTTTGCTTCGCAGGACTCGCTCGAAAACTTTAATGATGTGGGAGGTTATAGCTACCGGGTGGTAGTTGTTTGGTAGTGCTTTACTCCCTCCTTTATGCAGTGGGGCAATTATTGCGTTTTTCAAGCTATCTAGTATTTCACCAGTGTCTAGACTCCTTCTCCACATTATAGCCAGGGGTTTTGAGAGGTTTTCCTTACAATTCTTCATTAGGATCGAGTTCCATGAGTCCGGGCCTGGTGCCGAGTGGGATGGCATGTTGGAAATGGCCTCTTCTATGTCTTTTGGACCAAAATCAATATCCAGCATCTGGGGGGTTTCCGTGGGAGAGGTTTCCATGAAAAATATATTTTGGTCTCTGATGACTTTTGTTTCATCAGGCTCACTGAATGCCATTTCATACTGCCTGCGTAAGAGTTCGCTCATTTCCTTTTTGTCACCTGTGAAAGAGCCGTCCCCTTTGCTTAGTGGGCCGATGTTTTATATGAAAACCAAGCCTGCCCCCCTGCACTATTAGATGGCGGTGGCATCCGGCTGGGTGTCAAGAGTGATCTTCTCGCTTGTCTAGAAGACCTCAGTCAGCCCAAGTCTGAGGTTCCTCCAACCAGCTGCATTGTGCTAGATGGAGCGGTCATCATCCAGATGCTGAAGCCAGCTACAGCAAAAAGTTTCAACGAGTATGCACAGCAGGTCTTTGTGCCCTACATTCTCTCAAAACTCCATCAAGCCACGCGACTGGACCTGGTGTGGGACCGCTACAATACAGACTCGTTGAAGGGTACAGCAAGAGCCAAGCGCGGAAAAGGGGTGAGAAGACGGGTGGTGGGTGGTGCAATGATCCCCGGGAACTGGGCCAGCTTCCTCAGAGTCGACGAGAACAAGACAGAGCTGTTCAGCTTCCTCTCTGGCATCCTCCACGACTCATTCCAGCTTGCAGACAAGGAGCTGGTCATCACTGAAGGAGATGATGTCTTGAGCAAGCCACCGCTCCTAGATACTGCAGCCCTGGCTCCTTGCAACCACGAAGAAGCCGACAGCCGCATGATGTTGCATGCCGCCCACGCTGCTCACAATGGCCACAAGAAGATCCTCATCCGCACTGTTGACACTGATGTTGTTGTCCTGGCAGTGGCTCTGGCACGCACCCTGGAGGAGGAAGCCGAAGTGTGGGTGTCCTTCGGCATGGGCAAGGCTTTCCGGTTCTTGGCAGCCCATGAGATGGTGCGGGCTCTTGACCCTGAGGAAGCACAGGACCTACCGATGTTTCATGCTTTGACGGGCTGCGACACGGTCTCCTGCTTCGCCGGACATGGCAAGAGGACAGCATGGGCAGTGTGGACAGCTCTACCTCAGCTGACCCAGACACTCACTGACCTCTCCACTGCACCGGATCATATTGATGAAGATGCCATGCACACCATCGAGAGGTTCGTCATCCTGCTTTACGACAGAACAAGCACCGCAACCGATATCGACAAGGCACGCCGCAAACTGTTTGCAAAGAAGAGCAATGTCCAGCTGATCCCACCGACAAGTCCAGCCCTGAAGCAGCCCGTCCGACGAGCAATATACCAGGGCGGACATGTCTGGGGTCAGGACCTGGTTTCTGCACCAACATTGCCACCACCAACCGACTGGGGTTGGATCAAGACCAGCGACATGTACGAACCTCTCTGGACAACGCTCCCCGAGGCATCCAATGTCTGCCGGGAGCTTGTCTCCTGCAAATGCCAGAAGGGCTGCATCAAGATGTGCAAGTGCAAGAAGGCCAGTCTGGAATGCAAACCACTGTGTGCTTGCGATGGGGAGTGCTCTCAGAACTGAACTCGCAAACTTAAGATGAAGATTCTGAACTGTTCCAGACAGTACACAGGTACTGTAAAACAGTGAACTTATCTGCATCTTGTATTTAGCAGATTATGTGTTAATTAACATGATAATTAAATGTAGTAGTGTCCATTGACCACAGAAGTATAACATTTGACTTGCCCAGGATTGATCTGATGAGGGCAAGCCACCATAATTATCACTATCTGGTTCTGTTATTGTTGTTGTATTATCGATGTAATTAGCATAATTATGTTAATAATTTTGTTAATTCGCATCTTAACTCTCCCAGACATATATGACGCGATCGAGTCATATGGCAGAGTGAACCAAAAACTCATATGACGCGATCGCGTCATATGGACTTATTATATTGCTAGAAAATAAGTTTATGACGCAATTGAGCCGGTTTTTTGGCTGGTAAGTCCGATAAGTTAGATGTACATGTGGAAAGATCTAGCAACCCCCTAGCGTCCCTGTGAGGGCCCCGCGGTGGTAGAGAGAGTCAGTTTCTTCCCATCAGCCAGCCTAGTAGGTGGGTGTGTGCAGCCCTTTAAACCAAGGGGCCTCCATTTTGCCCAGCCTGGCTGGTATTACCGCCCTAATATAACCCAAACGAAGTGCT